>CAXKVR010000036.1:600000-1067583 GCA_964058845.1 Carex sylvatica
TTAATAAATAGTAAACAAATTCAGAAAAATGAAAAATTTATTCTCCAAGCACATATTAATATGGAGAACAAGATGAACGGTTCTGATCGACCATTTGGACATTGAAAATACAAAAATGAGTTATAAGCATATGTGGGGATATGCTTATATAAGCATAGTAGCCAACCTCATGTAATACTATGAAATATGAACTATTAAATAATATTAGTTTTTAGATTTTCTTTCCTTCTTATTTGCGTAATTGATAAAAAGTATAAACTTAGATTAGTTGTGATTTAGTTGTTATCTCAATTCTCCTATTGATTATGTTGATAATTAGTAGAAATATAAAATTTAAAAAGGAAAAAACGTTATGTATGATAGCTTTCGCTATAACTTCTTTTTTTGTCTCTCCGCTATACCGCTATAATCCCTATTTATAACCTGATTTTTCTTAATATCTAATAGAGCCTTAGCCTGCTAAACTATTGACCAACTTTTTAAGAAAATGAATAAGTAATTGGTGTGCATTCTTCGAGTAAGTGTGTAATACGTCTAGAAGATTAAGACAACTGTTGACAATTGCCAAGACATATTGAAATAGACAAGTGTATATATATATATATATGCATTACTTAATAGATAAATTCTAAGATAATTATTAGAACCGTAATTAGACCATGACTTGAATTCTAGTTAGGCCCATGTTTTGGGTGACGTCAATTGTCTCTCATTGCGACAGATACATGGAATTTGTACAGGCGTCTCTTATTGTATTCCTATATAATTAATTTAATTATTATTTTGATAACATATTTTATAATTACAAACTTAAATTAGAAGTAGATACGGATCTGAGTTCATATCTCTTAATGTTGGTATTCAACCTATTTAATATATAACTAATTTACTGATCTATTTAGTTCGAAATTTCGAATGCGATTTAATAAAATTTAACTTAATAACACTTTAGAAGTACTACTGAAAACATATTAATCAATATCTAATTCTCTGTATATATTCAATATTCGGACCAATCCTCAAATTGCATTTAACCACAGCCTCACTCTTGCTCGCAACAATTATACAAATATTTGATTTTTTTTTTTTTTTTTTTTAATCTCAATCCGATATCTTCTCTGAACAAGCACACCTTATAAAGCAATTCTGCAACTTTTTCATGACCTAAGCCGACGCCTGTGCGGAATTGCGTATAGAGGATATAAAATCAAACCTTTTTCCATATTAAGACACTTTAACACCAAACTACTTTTAATAAAGCCACACAAGATCCTCAGAGAGCGACGGGTCCGCACTCCACTCGTCGGAAAGCAGGGCTGGCCACGTTCCCCCAACATGTAGGATGTTCTGTGTTCGCCCTTGCTATCTATTTCTCTCCTTTATATACTGAGCTTGACCCGCTACATATTTTATAAGTTTATTCTTGCCACAGAGAGCATAAGAATGATAGCAACGTTCATTAATTACTTCGTGCCTATTCGTCAATATGGAAATTTCGTAGAAATGAAAAAATTTAATATGAGAATAGAGATGGAGATTTTAATTTGTCAAAATTAAAGTTATTTAATTCAGAGGAAATTTTAGAATATAGATGTTTAGCAAATGCATGGTAAATTTGTTAAGATGTTGGTTGTTATTTTTATTTTTATAGAAGATGTAATACTACAATTAAACTATTTTAAGTGTATTAATACTAATCACTGATTATAATAAATATAATTGTATATATCATATTCAAAAAAAAAAATTTAATTAACTAACAATTCGTAAATCACTGCAGATTAAAACATTTAGTTAATTAAAGAATGAATTAAATTATGAAGACATACAATAAACTAACACACAAAAAAAAAACAGAGGTGTGAGTGATTTTTTTTTTCCAACAAAAACTAGTGTAAAGAGCATGGTGGATTTCAAAATAGATACGATAATGAATATTTTATCAAGCTACCGAACACTATATAGATAAAAATACCATTATCTCTATTTTTTTTTTCTGGAATTAATATCCATGAGAAATGGAGTTGCCCCCTTAATTGACTCAACTTTATCTTCTTGTCTATTAAATTAGAGCCTTCTCCGAAATTTTGAATATCTAATAGAGCCTAAGCCTAAGTTTTTGTTTTTTTTATTTAGCAAAATTGGGTATAAATTTTGAACATAAATAAATATCTAATAGAGCCTAAGCCTGCTAAATTCTTTTTATTGACTGAATAAGTAATTAATTGAGTATGCATTGTGCGTTCAGAGTAAACGTCAAGAAGATATTTAATATTAAAATAGTTGTCAAACAATTATGTCAAACATTTTTATTTGGTCAAAAGTCCAATTGTCAACTATTATTTCATATTAAGCTATATGCATTATGTTATAAATAAATATATATTTATTATGAGTTGTTTTAGTACACTCATTTTTCATTATTTTTTATCACTTAACTTTGTACTAAATGAATTCAAAAATTAAAAAAATTTATATGTACACATATTACTCGTGAAGTAGATCGGTTTTAACAGTTTGAAATCTTCATTTGAAACTAATATGATAGATTTGAAGAGATATTCTCACTAAGACTTAGTGCACACTAGCTTTACTTTCATTAATAATCAAGTATATATGCACTAGATATAATTTTAAGATAAATTTCAAAAATATTAATTAGGACCGTAATTGGATTGTGATATTTGAGAGCGAGACATAATTAAGTAGAGTATGCTGCAATATATTTTTCCTAGAGGAGGGTTCAAATGCACCTAAATTTTTGTGCACCCAAATGCACCCTATCTTTTAAATCATTTTTCTCCGTTTTCAAAGTCCGAATAGTCAATCCGAACCATTAGATGCGATCTATATATTAAGATGTACTTGGAGACCAAATTTTATATTTTTTGGAATTTTTTACTATTTTTTTTAGATTTATTGAAAATCGCTGTTTTTAGCAAATCTGGACCATAAAAAAACAGTGATTTTCAATAAATCTAAAAAAATAGTAAAAAAAATTCCAAAAAATATAAAATTTGGTCTCCAAGCACATCTTAATATATGTATCGTATCTAACGGTTCGGATTAACTGTTTTGACTTTGAAAACGGAGATAAAAGATAGGGTGCATTTGGGTGCACAAAAATTTGGGTGCATTTGAACCCTCCTCTTTTTCCTAATAGGTTTTAAATATTAAAATTATATTTTAATATTTCTAACAATAATTTTTCTAGTTAAATTATAACTATCCGAAAAAATTAATATCTACATGCACAACTTTATAATATACTAAAGCATTACCAAAACAACAATGAAAAATTACGTACAATAGGTCAATTATGTTCGGTACCATTTCCTGGTAAAATTTAAATGTTTTTATTTTGTTTTAAAATAAAAATTAAAGTTCAAACTATCTAACTATTTAATATTTATAAAAAAATTTCTATTAAATTTCGAACTACAGATAAGGTATTATTTTTGCTACTAAATCAGATGTTAGATTTTCACGTTCAGATGATTTATAAAGCTTCTGTTCTTGCATTTTAAATTGTAAAAGTAGCCACTCTTCAATGATATGCTAGAACTATGAACAAATGATAAAATTATATATGTATCTATATTTATTTTATAACACAGATACAGCCATCCATATAGGTATAATTAATATTATATTAGATGGATATTGACTGAATCGAATATTTATTAAAAAGATATATAAATATCATTAAATATTATCAAAGTTCATAATATATATCTTTAATCTGATGTTAAATATATAACTCGATCGGCGAAGTAATCTTTGTAATTGTTGCATTTGTCTGCTTGTTAATCAAACAAATGTTGAACAATGAAGTTTTAAGGCGATCGCATTATTCTGATATCTCAGTTAGTCGACAGATCAATTGTTTTTTTTTTATTTTGTCCTTGTTCTACGCTCATGCTCATGCTCTTCTACGTTTCCCATTCTTTTCGTATAATTTATTTAATTTAATTATTATTACCATTATATATTTTCTAATTTAAAAAACTAAATAGAAATAAAATTAGAAATATATAAATTCCTTAATATTGTTTTTAAAGAGGATTGAGGTTTTCGCTCTTTCGTCGATAGAGCAAAAAAAAAAGAGATCAACCTAGCCGCCCTTTTCTCTAAACCTCCATTTCATTCCTCTTTTTCTTCTATATCTTAATCTGACACACTAGCATACTCTTTTCTCCTATCTCTATCTCCTTGAGTGAAGAAGAAAATGAGAGAAAGGGGAGGGAGCCGAGCCAAACAAAGCCGACCATAGTTGAGAACCCGGTATCGTTGGAGTTTGAAGTATATAATCTTTACTCATTTCTATCGGAGCGAGGCGATGAGTTCATTCGGTCGTCGAAGCACCGCGGTGAATAGATCCGGCCGTCGGAGAGCAGCGGTGAGTAGATCGGACCGTCGGAGAGCAACGGTGAGTAGATCCGGCCGTCAGAGTGTAGCGGTGAGTAGATCGGACCGTCAGAGCGCCACGGTGAATAGATCGGACCGTCGGAGTGCAACAGTGAGTGCCAAAGCGCGGTGGTGAGTAGTTCGGACCGTCGGAGTGCGATGGCAAAGCGCATTCAGACCGTCGGAGTGCGACGGCTATCGAACGAAAACAAATCCAATCGTGGAGAGAGTTAGATAATGATGTATTAAGGTGTAAATAAATATGATTAGATGTTGATAGTAATTTAGATAAATTAATGAGAATAAAGAAGTTTAGATTTAGTTAGTTATTTACTTATTGTAAATATAATTTTTATCAATGAAATTGTTAGTTGGCATTTAAAGCCACTAACTTTAAAAAAAAAACATATTGTTAAAGAGAATGCTATGAATTTTATTATTTTAGAAACCATTATATTAAGTTTCAAATAAGCATCGATAAAGTTTATAAAGTCACCTAAAAATAAAATAAAACAAGCATAACAATCTTATAAAATTAATTTGGGATCCAATTAAGTTGCATTTCATCCTAGGCATGTTAAATTAGGATATAATAAAGATAATATTTTCGTTGTACAACGAGATCATTTCAACAAACAAAGAGCAACTATTTTTATAATAATTATATACCAGAAAATGGAATGCATACAAATTGTTTGTTACGCATCATGTAATTAATGTCAAAAACAAGTTATAACATTTTACATCTTAAATTTTTTGAATCTAAAAACTAATAAGAGTCCGTAAATTGTATTACTAAAAGTAAGAGAATTTAAAATATATATATATATATATATATATATATATAGAGAGAGAGAGAGAGAGGGGGGCTAATATACAATCGATTATTCCTAGCCTCCTGTGCAACCAAGTCGTTTTCTGATTTTTAAAGTCCAAATGATCGATCCAAACCGTTAGATGTTATCTCCATATTAAAATGTGCTAGGAGACCAAATTTTATATTTTTTGGAATTGTTTTACTATTTATTAAGCCACTTTGAAAATCGCTGATCCAACGGTAGCTTCTGGTTTACACTGTTTGGTAAGCCACCGTTGGATCAGCAATTTTCAAAGTGGCTTAATAAATAGTAAAAAAATTCCAAAAAATATAAAATTTGGTCTCCTAGCACATTTTAATATGGAGATGACATCTAACGGTTTGGATCGATCATTTAGACTTAAAAATTGGAAAACGACTTGGTTGCACGGGAGGCTAGGAACAATCGATTGTATATTAGCCTATCTATATATATATATATATATATATATATAATTTTGTTTATGTCACATCATTAACAAATTATTTTGTTTTTCTGTTATTGAATCCACAACTTCTTTAGAAATTCCATGTGAATATTAAATTTTGATAAGAAAGAATTCAAGAAGCCCATCAACATGTATCGTTTTAAAGTAACAAAATAAATAATAATTTTGAAGGCCGACAAAAAATTATTTACGAAATATGTAAGATGTATTAAATTTTGTAAGATGTACTAAAATTAAGCAAAGAGTAGTTTAGATTGATTATATATATATTTTTAAGATTTTTGAGGTGTAAAAATCAAGTAAAATTCTAAAAAAGTATGGAGGAGGCACCATAAAAATATTCAATATTTTATTTTTTGCTCCTAACGATTGTACAGATATTCTGGAAAAAATAATTATCTCAATTTGATATTTATAAGAAAAGATATGAATTGTTAAAGATTAGAAATATACCTTAAAAAGCAATTCTTGTGATTATGTAAGTTTACAAGGTATCTAATGCAAACATTTGAGGCACCTAAGCCGTCACCTTTCCACACTTGAACACCAAACTATTTTACTTAGAGCCACAAAATTCTAACGGAAGTAAGCCACGTGAAAGTGAAACATAAATGAACTTGACCCGTACAAATTACAAGTCTGCCCCTTCTATATTTTTTTTTTAAAAAAAAAGTTTCAAAACTATTATTTTTGGACCATCAAAAAGCAATGATTTTGCATCTATCTAAAATACAGTACAAATTTTCAAAAAAGAAATAAAAAAATTGCTCGCAAAGCACATTTTAATTAATACGAAGATTATGTTGAACAGTTGGAATTGACTATTTAAACTTAAAAAAAAAATAAGATGATCCCACAAAATCCCAGAAGAAGAATGAAAAGTTAGGCACAGTAGGTCAATTATGCTCGGAACGTACCATTTAATTTTCTAGTTATATTAAAATGATTTATAAAGCTTCCAACAGCATCTAATTTCTACATGTCGGTAATGACAAGTAGCATAAATTAATGTGTAGTGGAAATGCCACGACTTCTATACAGATTCCTGGACCCACCCTCCCATGTCTCATCTTGGGACCACCTCTAATTTTGACTCTTCAACCCATTAATTCTACTTTGTTAAATAATTTATATATTCCATGATTCAGTAGTTCATATTTGTACGTAAACTGACAACTTCACTTATTCACTGTTCTTCTCAAATTTTTCACTTGAATTAGTCGGTGGTTGGTTATATATTTCTTCGCAATTTCTCTTTTCACGATTTTATTATTTTTTTTTTTTGGCGTTTTTCAACTGACCTAATTAATGCTTGTATCTGCATGCATGTGGTTTTCTTGTTTTGTTTTTGTTTTTCTTGTCCATATTAATCGCTCAATAATATTATCTAGCTATATTTCTTTTTAATAAAAAATAATTAATACATAAATTATGTCATCTATAGAATCAACTTTTAATTTACTGTGAAAAAAATAATTTTATCAGCGTGGAAGATCGCAGACTTGATAAAAAAATATTATGCATCCAGAGATGGTATTTTTTTTAATTTCATTATTGTTTGATCTTTTGATGATTTCCTATAAAAAAAAAATGTGACATCCATTGGCATTCTAGCAAGTGAATAACCTTAAAAATCAAATTAGAAAAGTAGCTTTTCACTAGTGAAAAAATTGAAATTAGAATGAGTCTATCTGGATCGGCTATATAAAATAACCAATACTAATACCTATCTGGATCTATTTTCTTAAGAAAACCAATCCTAAAAACTATTCAGATCGTTTTTTTTTTTGGTAAACCGATCCTAATTTATGAACTATTAGGATCGGTTGTTTGTTAGGACCAGTCCTAATAGTTCATAAATTAGAATCGATTGTTTATAACAACCGATCCTAATTTATGCTAATTAGAATCAGTTGTTTATAACAACCGATCCTAATAGTGCAATTTTGTAATTCATGTTAATAGGTTTTTTTGTAACTTATTTTTTTCATGTTATATGTAATTTATTGACTTATTTTTTTAATTTTTAATGTTAATTTTTAGTAGTTTATTTTATTTCATGTTATAAGTAATTTTCAATTATTTTTTTTGGCTGTTTTAAACAAATTTTTCAGAAATAAGATAATTTATAGAAAAATAACCTATTTATAAGATAATTTATTAAAAAAATAACTAATTTTTTAGAAATAATTTAATACTAAAATAATTTGTAAGATAATTTTGCCTAAGTATAATTTTTAAGAAATAATTTATTTTAGTATCAATTTTGTAAGAAATAATTTTTTAGTATCAATTTTTTGGTTGTTTATAATTTTAAGAAATATACTATTAGGATCGGTTAATTACTAATAACTGATCTAGATTAACATTAGAATCGGTTATTAGTAATTAATTGATCCATGTTATAATCTATTAGGATCAGTTAGTTATTAATAATCGATCCTAATATTATTTTTTTTAAATAATAAAAATCAAGATTGGTTATTTATAACAACCGATCTTAATTGTGATTAATCTAGATCGGTTGTTGTAATAACCGATCTTGATTTTATTAATTTTAAAAAAATATATTAGGATCGGTTGTTCATTAAAACCGATCATGATAGTTATCTGGATCGGGTCAATGCTAAACACCCGATTCTAATTCTAATTTGGAGCATGATTTATTTTAATTTCGCGCCTATGTACTTAGCCAAAAATTTTGAGTTTTCAACTCATCCCTTTCTCTTTCTCTTTCTCTTTCTCTCCTCCTCCGTGAACTATATTTCTCTCCCTTTCCTCCTTCGTGAACTCTCCCTTTTTGTCGGGATTCTCTCTCTCTCCTCCGTAGAGCCCTCTCTTCCTCTCCTCCGTAGAGCCCTCTCCTCCAAAGAGAAGAATAGCCGTGCCGCCGCCTGTACCCGCTAACCCTAGCCGTCTCTGGTAAATCTCTGAATTTCGAAAATTAAAACCCTAGTTGCTAATTTTAAGTTATTGTGCTATAATTTTAAGTTATTGTATAAAATTGAAATGTTTAACTTGGCATGAATCTCAAAGCACAAATAATACCCCCCCTGCACCATCCCGAACAGGCAGTGGCTGAGATTAAATATATGGGTAAAGTATATGATATTTGTAAAGTATATGGGTATTTGTAAAGTATATGGGTGTTTCATAGTACCATAGCCTCACTGATATGATATTTGTAAAGTATATGGGTAAATTGGGTAAATTGATCTATGTTATAGGATCAATATATGGGACTTAATTCGATGATATTTGAATCAAATTGTTGCCGATTAACATGAGCATTGCTATTCTTGGTTAAATTATTAATATTTAATGCAATATTCTTCTTGTTTTTTCTTTGTTAATATACATATAATATGCAATGGAATAGAGGGTCCAACTTTACCAAATTGCATACACATAGATATTCTATATATATTCTTTATATATATCATGTATATAAAAAAAAGATGGTTAGATTCATTTAATGCATGTTTAATTGTTCATCAAGTCATTTGCTAATTCTCATGCTTCTCACAATTGCAATACACATACACTTTTTAATTGCAATGCACATAAATTCTTGTAAAGATATTACATTATATGTTAAGTTGGAGCACATATACTCTTTAATTGTATTTTTTTTTTTTTTCAGAGAGAGACAGAATAAAGGAGCACGTACACTAATCTGAGTTGGAAGATGAATATTATTGGTTCTGAAAAATGCAGGTTAGTATTTTCTTTCTTTTCTCAGAATCCTTATTATATGTGTTGATATGTGAGATTATGAACTTGCAGTCTTGTGACTATTTTTCTTATATTCATCAGGAATGTGATAGTGGTCATGGTGATAGTGAGCCAGCCTCGGTTAAGAAATGAGGAAGAGGACCTTCCCAAATTAAGGAGAAGATTAATGAGAAAGGTGAAAAGCTTCAACTTGACAAATTTAAGAAGCCTATTATTACTCAGGAAACAACGGGTTTTTCTACGGAACTTGGGATATTGGTAAGAAGAAATGTTCCTATAAGGTTCCTACATTGGAAAGATGTTCCAGATGAGAAAAAAGCAAGTCATATGGGAAGCAATTAAGGTAAATAACATGGTACTAATTTCATAAGTTTTCATTTGATATCAACTATAAATTTGATTTCTATTTGTTTGGCAGCTATACTGGGGTATACAGGACGACCCAAAAGTGAAGAGGTATTATTATCAAAAAATGGCTACCATGCACCAAAAGTTCATAACCAATCTGACTAGAGCGTGGCACAAGGGTACGACGCCCGATTTTGCCAAGCTCAATATTGAACAAAAAGACTGGGAGGAATTTATCAAGTACCGAAGGACGAAGAAATTTGATATTTGTTTCTTTCTATGAACCACCTACCTTATCTCTAATTAAGAATTCAAATATTTTTATAATTAAGGCCAATTGTTTCTTTGTTCAAATTGTAGGCTGTTAGCAAGATTGGGAAGGAGAATCAGGCCCATAACAAATATTCACATTTCTTAGGATCCAGAGATTATAATGGTGAGAATTTCCAGAGTATGCTTAAAGATATTATGCAGGTGATTGCAAATGAAAAAATATCTAGTGATCCATCTTCCCAAGGGTCAACTACTGCATTGACACCAGATGAGATTGTTGATTTGTCGGTTGAACATAGGCACGTCACATGGAAACTAGCAAGACAGAAACTCTCAGACGAGACCAAGGAACGCTTTTATCCATAAACATATGTACCAATCATCAACAAAATTGTGAGGATTTAGATATTGTGATTCATTGAAATACAACATATTGGGTCTGTATCGGGTGCGTATCCGTATTCGTATCATTTTACATTTATTTAGAATGCTAATAATTTTTTATTATTTTATCATTTTAAATATCTCTCGTAAGTACTGATTGTTCACTGTGTTCATATTTCAACAGTGTCTTCCGCAAGGAAATGTGTACTACTTTAAAGGTTCATAATGATTGTAAGATAATAGTTTCTATTGAGATATGATTATAGGGACCTAGATGCAAAAATTTGTGAATATCTAGACATATAAGCCATTTGTATGCTCATTAACATACATTTCAATTTTTTCAAACTTGTTTAATTTTTGAACTGTCTTGATGTGTTATATAGTGCCCACAATAACCAAGCGGATGTGAATGTGTATATTATGTCATGTTGTTGATGCATGACATAATAAAGAAATTTCTCGATGTTTTTTTTTCGAATTTAAAAGTATATATGCATTTATATATTTTTCAAAAGTAAGCATTGTAGCTTCAAATATAATTAAATACACAATTAATTGTGCATGCTCTTCTATCTTTTAAAAAATGCAGGATATTCCCACTAGATATACTATACAACACATGAGCGACTTTCACCTAATGTGGGTTCAAGTTTTTCTAAATGAAGTAAATGTGAGAAAAAGTAAAACAATTTAGGATGTGTAAACTTTGCATGAACATGATTTTTTTGTAATAATTTAGGATGAACATGATTTTTTTGTAATAATTTAGGATGTGTATGACATTTAATTTAGGATGTGTATGTGTATGATATTTAATTTAGGATGTGTATGTGATAATTTAAGATGTGGATGTGTATGATATTTAATTTAGGATGTGTATTATTTGTATGCAAAAAATAATAATTTAGCATGTTGGCCAGCAAAATATATATGGAAGATGGCCAAATAAATAAAAATATTTTTTTTAGATTCAATAAAATATCAGGATCGGTTATTTTGAAAAATCGATCTAGATACCAATTTGTATTGAAGAACAAAAAGGTCCAAAAATAGTTTCTTTGAAATAACCGATCCTAATATGTGTTAATCTGGATCGAGTTTTTAAACAATTGATCCTAATGGCTATTAAAAAAAATGAAAAATAACTATTAGGATCGATTATATTAAACAATCGATCCTAATATGTGTTAATCTGGATCGGTTGTTTAAAATAACCGATCCAATTAATTTGAATTAGGATCGGTTATTCTATACAACTGATCCAGATTAACAAATATTAGGATCGGTTGTTTAATATAACTGAACCTAATTCAAACTATCTGGGTCGGTTATTTAACCGATCCAGATTAGTGTGGTATTAGTATTGCCCTGATCAGAATTGGTTAAATTCCAATCCTAATGTGCGTACATAACGGATCCTAATTCCAGTTTTTTCACTAGTATTTGTGGCTTAATATTTTAATTAATCATTTGTGATAGATGATAATTTTTTTAGCTGCAGTTATTTCCTACACACAATTGAAAAACTTGACTAATTAATCGTTCCTTTTTTTTTAGAATGAGATATTTATATTTCGGATTCTCTAATTGACTATATAATATAACTGATATTATTAAAATTGAAAAGCTTGACTAATTAAGTGCATGTATACAGAGTTTTGATTTAAAAAGAAAAGTATTGGACATATGTTGCACCAGAAATGTATAGTACAAAATTTCAGTACAGCGAGCTGTACCTTTTAATCTTAAATACACTTTCAGTTCAAATTGTAAGTATACAATCCTACCATGTAGTGTATTATCGGGTATCGATCCACAGGGAATATGGACAATTACTAGGTTTATACTTTATTAATTAATTTCAGAAAAGAAGTAAGTGCAATAAAGTAGAATATGGGGAGTTTGTTTAAGTAGTCCTAAAGGTTGAGTTCAATATCCGATTCAATTTGAGATGTCATAATAAGGGTATGACTTCACAGTTACGTCATTCACCAAGTTTCTAATCCTAATTTTTGTAGTTCCGGTTTGATTTCGCAGTTGGTTAGACCTTAATTAAAACCTAAGGTATTTGTGTTCATAATTGGTACTCTCCTCTCGTCCTAACTTCTTTGGTTCTTTCGAATCCAAAGCGGAACTACATCAATTTTAAGTACTAATTATGTAATCAACACAAATGATAAATCTCAGAAATTAGCATCAAATCCCATAAAACAATCATAATAAAAATAAATAACTGAATAAGATAAAATTAAACAAGTTCATGCATTGACCTAAACCCCTAGAAAGAGATCTACTCTCTCTTGGAGATATCCATTACAAAAGTTGACAAAAATAAGAAGAAATGAAATAAAGAAATAGTTACACACTTTATTGAATCAAGAACCTCAATCTTGCCGAAATCTTGCTTGGACCTTCTTCTCTTTCCTTGAAAAGCTTCCGAAACTTCTAGAATGGCTGCATATTTATCGCTATATCTCAATGAAAATTGGCATGCACCAAGGGGTGAGAGAGAGAGAGAGAGAGTTGTATGATATGAGATGTGAGATGTGAGAGATATGTGGTGTGTCATATCCCTTGAATGGGAAAGAACTCCCTCTTTTATAGCAAATAACTATGCCCAATCAAGAGGCATAGTTGTGGGATGAGTGGGGTTAGTGGGTGCTATTTTTGGATTGTTTCTCAGGCTGCATTGTTCAAGTTTAGCTATCAAAAAGCATTCCTGACTTGCTAAAAATAGAAACCGTGTTGAAAACGTGTATTTCTGGCTGTCTGCGGGTCCACTGCTTTCACACTTACTCTAAGTTTCCTTTTTTATATTCTCAAGTTTTAGATCTTCTCGTTGGCTTTTCGAAAAGTGGTCATATGCCCAAAACGGAGTTACGAGTTAAAAGTTGTGGCCGTTTTAAGTTCAGACTCTATTTTTGGCTCCTGCTACAGTGCGTTCGCACTGGGCTCGGACTTTTTCTGTGCAACCAGAGTGCGGCTGCATCGATATCCGTGCGTACGTACGGATTTTGATGAATAGCTTATTATACTTTTTTAAAATTGGCGCGCGTCTAGAAATCCATCTAAGTACTTATTACGGCCATATTGTAATCCGTGCATCCGCACTGGACATTTTTCTGCGTTTTTTCTTAATTTTTCTTCATTTCCTGCAAGTTAAAATCAAACAAGTGCAGTAACTTGATTCTAAATGTATTATATTTACTTTATATTCAAAATACAAGATATTTGACGTTATTTTATGATGAAAACTAGATCGAATATGTATATAATTTATGCTTATCAACATATTCTCTAATCATCAGCAGAACATATTCAGTTAATATAGATTTATTTTGTTAATAAAAAATAATGACAGTAAATGTGATCTAGTTTAAACATATTACAAGAAAGAATTTCATGGCATCTTAAAATATTTAATTAAATCCAGATATATATTTCTATATAATTAAGGGAATAATGGTACTAAATTCAAAAGTATAGACTTGTATCATACATATAATCCGCTGCCACTAAGGTTACATAATACAAGAAATGCTGACCAATATAATGAATTCGTATCCTCGGCATTAACTAAAACAAAAAATATTTTGAGTTAATGTATCAGAATTGTCTGATTCGTACAAACTAGATTCACACTAATATTAATGAGCTCATGAATTATAAGCTATATATGACCGCATTAGCTCTGTTTAAAATAATGTAGACGATGGACTCCATTATAATTGGATCTATAACAGAGTTGTCGGATGGATATTAGCTCTACCCAAAATTTGATGGTTTCAAAATTATGTGATTCACTTTAAGATTCCTAAAGTCTACTTTAATATTTGTACATATCTATTTTAATTTTTATATATACAGATTTTAAAGTAGATCGAATGGTCTCAGTGCTCATCAAATCAAAAAATTATATCAATCCGTCCAGTCCTATTAATTCCACATGGCATCACGCTATTCGTCTGATACCAAGTCATGCATGGGTCCCCCGTGCACTAAACGAGAAATTTGCTCTTTTAATCCGCAACGGTTTCCTTTTAAAGTATAAGGATCCAGCATCATAATCCAACCCGTTTACCACATATATACAACCCGCACCTGCCCCTTTATATCTCCACAAGTCCTTGAGCCTTTTGAAATTATTCCAAATCAAAATTCTCTTCTCCTCTCCAATTCACAACAAGCCATGAAAACAAAACCGCTTCCTAACCTCCTCTCCATCTTCCATCACCACCTATTCATTACTTCTCTGCAGCTTATCATCCTCTCAACCCTAACTTCATCTCAGCCCATGAATTTCAAAGTCGGATTTATTTACAACCCGGACTCGCCGAACGGGATGATTGCCAAGACCACCGTCCCGATGGCTTTGGATGATTTTTATGCTAAATACCCCAACTCCATCAACCATGTAAGTCTCGTACCTCGACGCTCACCGGGCGGTGATATAATCACCTCTGCTTCTGCCGGTTAGTTCCTCCTTGCATCTGTATTTTACTTTACAATGAATTAGTTGTGGAAATAAGGTCTACTTGCTCAAGCAGATAATAATATTATATATTTCATTCTTTGTATCTATTCAGCCTTGGAGCTAATTACGAATGAAAAAGTGCACGCTATTCTCGGCCCGGGTACATCGCCTGAATCGGCTTTTGTAGCTGAACTGGGAACCAAAGCAAAAGTTCCAATAGTATCTCCCTCGGCAACTAGCCCCTCGGTGTCGCACTCTGAATCTCCATATTTCATCCGTGCTGCGGCAAATGACACAATGCAGGCCCGTGCAATCGCAGCTCTCGTGAAGGCATTTGGGTGGCGCCGTGTGGTACCAATTTACCAAGATGATGACTATGGCTCCTCATTAATTCCTTACCTCGTGAATGAGCTCGATGGTGTGGAGGTGCAAATTCCGTACCGTCAATCCATTGCAACCTCTGCGAGCAAAGAAGATATTGAAGTTTTTCTTCTTGAGCTCTTGAATGAACAAACTCGAGTTTTCATCATGCACATGAGGATTCCGTTAGCCACAAAAGTAATTAACGTGGCAAATAATCTCAAGATGATGTCCGATGGGTATGTTTGGATACTGACAGATGCGCTCACAAGTCAGCTCAGCTGGATTCATGCTAACACTCCGCCAAGATCATTAGAAGGGGTGCTGGGCCTCACGACCTACAACAACATGACGGGCACGTTATTACAGAACTTCAGAAAGAGATGGACCAGACAATTCTTACAAGATCATCCTGATGCGGACCCCATTGTTGCCCGTGACATCAATCGTTATGTCATATGGGCATATAATGCTGCGTGGGCTGTGGCTATGGCTGCCGAGCATGTGAAACAAATTGACAATCAATTTGTTAATGCTACAAAAGGTAGCACCGATCTTTTGAGCATGGGTGTTTCGACCACCGGTGAAGAATTCCTTCACTCTATCTTGAACACAACATTTAATGACAGCCTAGGTGGTGTGTTCAAGTTAGTAAATGGTGAGATAGACTTGTCAGATTTTTGCATTGTTAATGTAAATGGTGGCAATGATAGGACCATAGGCTATTACACCCCAGAAAATGGCTTATTCAAAGAATGGTCTGCTCAAAGTAATGCTTCATACTCGACCTCTCGAAGCGACCTTGGGTCAGTGATATGGCCAGGTGATTCGACAGTGCAACCGAAAGGGTGGGTGGAACCTACTGTTAGCAAAAAAATAAGAATAGCAGTGCCGGGACCTGTCCAAGAAGGATTCAAGGTGTTTTTGAATATGGAGACAGACAACGTTACGAACCAGACAACAGCGTCGGGATTTGTGATAGACATGTTCGAGGAGGCTGTGCAGAAGTTGCCGTACGCATTGCCATTCGAGTATGTACAGGTGCTGCATGAGAAATACGACGACATTGTGAAGATGATCGGTGATGGGGTAAGCCTGCATATTATGATACTGTGGATATTAATATATATGAAAGATTGTACTATATAACATTCACTATCACAAAAATTGTTATATAGTCAAATATAATATGAAAGATTGAAACATCAAAATTACAAGGCTCATGAGACTCCAAATTTGAAAGATTCAAAGTCAAACAGATATTCTAACTTCCTTGCTCTTGGCCAGGGCTAAAACAATATTTAATACTTTCATATTAAAACGATATGTTTATTCAGAGTTCACATACATATATAGTATATATATATAAATTTGGAATGTGATAGTAATAACTTAATTATGACATAAATTAGCTTTAATCGCTGGATTAATTAATTACACCTTTTTGCAGAAGGACCTTATATATATTTAATTAGTTCCGTTAACTGAAAGATATATACATTAATTAATTCCAAATCTCTAGTATTAAGCATATGTACACATGCATGTACTTTAATTATATATGGATATAGGTTTACGTAAGACCTAGCTATACCCTCTTTTAACTATTCCCAACTACTTTCCCTACTTGGAGACCCACTAGAGCAACTAGTGTTTACTTCAACTAAATTTATATGGTTTGTATGAAATTACTTCAACAATATTTTTATATTTGATTAATTTGTTATGTGTACATGCATGATGATCTTCTTAATATATATCATCCCAGTTAGTTAGAAGGCGTGTATATATATATATATATATATATATTTTCTCAATCCAAATTCATGCATGTATCTAATAATCAAGAGTCATGAGAGATGAAGCATATATACTTATAAGTATATGAGGCTTCCATCATTTGTCATATATATATATGACATTAATTAACAAAATGTAAAAGTTTCTCGTCCTATTATGAATGATATTTGAGAATCTTAAAGTCTTTAATTTTGGTCGTTCTTTTGACGACCAATAACAATTCTAGTAAAGAGGAACAATATTGGTCGTTGCACATATGATCTTTTCAAACCGGTCAAAATATACATAGAAATTAATGAATTTTGACATTGGCCGTCAATTTTGACATTCATTGATTGATCTATATATTTATTTGGACAAATATATATATATTAACTAAGTTCAATGCATCCAGCTGGTCCACTTGTATATATATTTTTCCAAGACTATTATAAAATTCACCTCTTGTCGTTATATATATTTATTAATTAAAAGGATGCACAAATTCCAATATATAATATTACAGTAGATATATGGAAGTGATCGATAATACCAACAATTGGATCCCTATCCGTCTCTATCAAAAATGTGGGGCATTGTTTGGTTCCACAATTAATTATAATTAGCTATTCAATTGAACTTTGAATGAATTAATAAATCATTGGTCACAAATTTAGTTTGAATTCTACATTGACTGGAATCGTTCAAATGCAATCCCTGTCCGTTTCTATTTGAACTTGACTATTAATTCTCAAGTCAACTATATATATATACTTTGCTATACAAACAATTATTATTTTTAAAGATTTTTGGAAGACTCTTTTTGATATACAAACAATTATTATTTTTTAACCATCTTTCAAAATTTGAAAAATAGTAAAATAAGTTATAAAATATTAAAATTAATTTTCTACAAAATTTTAATATGTACACTAAATTTAATAGTTTCGAAGGGACCGTACAAATATTAAAAGACTTGATTTGAACAGTTTGTATTTTATTAAAAATTATATTACTTGAATTAGCTAGATGCTATATAAGCTAAATGATCCCTAGAACGAATACAGCCTTGTAATTTGAACCCAAGTTTTGAAAGTATTCCCTAATTTAAATAATGTAAAGGGCTAAAATGAAAAAAAAACTTTCCAGTAATTAGAGTTATTGACGTCACATATTTATACGAAATCAATGGCCCATCATCTTATGTCATATCTTACGAATGTAGGAAAAAAAAAAAAAAAAAAAGGGTAAAAGTGACATCTAAAAATGAGTCACACTCATCTACAATTATGTCAAGTAGAATCTGTAGAGATTTTTTTTTTGAAGGACATTTGAGTTCTCTCTTGGAATAAACTTATGCATCTGCTAAAAAAAATCTCAATTGGCCAACTACTTGGAGTTCAGATGCAGTGAAGTAACTCAATTTTTGGATTTTGGATCCGGACCGTCCGATTATAATTTGTGATAATTCATCCGAAGTGGAGTGCACACATCTCAAGTAATGAATCCGAATTCCAAAGTAATCTCAAGCGACGGATTAGAATCAGATGGTCGTGATTCAAAACTCAAAAGTTAAAGTTACTTTAGGGGATACGGACCCAACTACTTGTTGAAGACATTTTCCTACTTATCAATTGGGTTTAACTAACAAAAAAATGTTTAGATCATGATGCATGATCTTCTAGGCCAGTAGTGCTTATAGTTCAAATGTTATGTGTTAAGAGTATATATGTTCTCATTTTTTATTTTTTTTATTTTCATAATGTATTTTCAAATTTGCTACTGCAAGTTTCTATTAAGAAAATAAGTTAATATAAAACTAATCAAGCTTGTTGCAGATGTATGATGCAGTGGTTGCTGATATGACGATCACGTACAACAGATCACAGTATGCTGATTTCACACTGCCGTATACAACATCAGGCTTGTCGATGGTGGTGCCGGTGAGGAATGAACGGAGCAAGAATGCATGGATCTTCCTCAAACCCCTCAAGGCTGATCTCTGGTTGGGTAGTTTCGCATTCTTTGTTTTCACCGGTGCGGTCATCTGGGCTTTGGAGCATCGCATCAATGATGAGTTCAGAGGACTGCCAGTGAGCCAACTCGGCACTGTTTTTTATTTTTCGTTCTCTACGCTTGTGTTCGCTCACAGTAAGTTTGATTGCTTCCATCTTTTCCCTTTTCTTTTACTACATAATTTCACAAAAAGCAATTAATATACTTCAAAGAATAGGGAAAAAAAAAGGGTCTAATTAATGATGCACCTTATTGCAGGGGAAAAAATAATTAGCAACTTATCAAGATTCGTCATAATCGTGTGGGTGTTCGTGGTGCTCATATTACAAGCAAGTTACACTGCTAGCTTGACATCGATGCTAACAGTTCAGCGCCATACTCCAACTTATTCTGACATAAATGAGCTTGTGAATAGTAAAGAGAAGATCGGTTACCTAGCAGATTCCTTCACCAGAGATTTCTTGAAAAGAATGCGCGTGGATGAAAGTAGACTAATTCCTTTTAAATCACCCGACTCATATGAAGAAGCAATGTCGAATCACTCCATTGCCGCTATTGTGGATGAGACGCCTTATCTCCAAGTTTTTCTCAACAAGTATTGTGACAACTATACAATGGTCAACCTACCCAACAAGACGAGTGGATTTGGATTTGTAAGTCTTCCTTGCTCATTACTATACCAAATCTGCATAGAGTCAAGAGTATCACGGGTTCAGGAACAAAACCAAATTATAATAATGCTCAAAACAATTATACAGGTATTTCCGAAAGGCTGTTCTCTAGTCACCGATATCTCTAGAGCAATCCTCAACCTAACAGAAGGGGATACAAGCACAAGGCTAAATGAAAAATGGTTTGGTGAGCCATTGTCATGTCCGAATCAAGATAGCCCCTTCTCTTCCCAAAGCCTCGACATTGTAAGCTTTTGGGGCTTATTTCTCATCACTGGTGTGACGTCAGTGCTGTGTTGCCTGATACAGTTAGCTATGTTTGTAATGCAAAACAGCCACCACATAAGGCACATTACTTCTATTAATTCTTTCAAATCGAGCCTTCGTTCAGTGGCAAGGATATATGATGAAAAAGACTTATCTAGCCATACATTCCGGAAAACGCAACCGAGTTCCCCTTACAGTTTTAATCCAGGCACTCCGATGAGCATATCAAATCACGGTGAATCATTTTCATCTGAGCGGATGACTCATGTCACAGATGAGGCGGAAATGCATGCCAATGCTGGAAATGAAACCCCAAATCATGTAATTATTTAGAGCTTATGTATGTTGCTAAAAATTTAACTTGTATATTATGTTACATATCATGTAATTATTTAGTAATAGTTACCTTAGAAGAAGTGTCTCATTTGAGAATGGCCCAAGTTTGGATAGGTTTCAATGAGTGCTGTAAATAACAGTATGCGGTCGTCGGACAGACAGGATACCGCCAAGCGATTAATTTGGAATAATTAGTGATATTCGGAAATAATCGTATGATTAATCGGCCTAAATAAACGTTTTTTTTACAACACTGGTTTCAATAGAAGCCCCCGATATAAAATTTTATATTGTAATTATAACATAATATGTAAATTTGATGGCGTCGGTGGAAAATTTCATTTGGTGAATGGAGAACTAAACAGGACAGGAGAATGCCGAATTAATAGTCAATGTGGTTGATGGGAAGGCACAAGAAATCAGTGTTTGGGCACAGAATGAAGGGCTGAAGCGGAGGCACAGGTCTGTGATATGGCCGGCCGGGAGAATCAATGGTTGTACGTACCAAAAGACTAATTATATATATTCAGTTCTATAATTCCACACACGTCCACACATATACACTTGTTGATTTAATAAATTGTTAAGATAAAACTTCCCCCATGCTTGAATTGGTTTATTGATATATAAATGAAGTCTGTTTTCTTCATGAATCAGAAGGATAAGGCCATGCATAATACTTGTTTTTAGTTATAATGAAAATGGGGCACAATTAAGTATAGAGAATAACCCATGCAATAGGATGACCCTTCATGTGGGCAAACATATCTATGTAATATAAAATACTCACACTGTAAAATATGAATAAGATATATATATAACACCAACTTATAGAAGTTGCACATGGGATTCTTCTGAGAAAATTAGTTTGCCTCGTCTCCCCTTTTAATTTGTTTCTTGCTCCAACAATACCATATATTGGAACAAAATGTTAATTAATAGTACCATCTGGATCCCTGCAGATGAGAAACAAGTCGACCTCGTTATGCATAAAACAGGATAAGTATTACTTTAACAACGCATCTCTCCTTTCTCTTATTTTTGTGAAAAAATAAAGAAATTTAATTTATGTTATATTTTTAAAGCTTTCAAGAGATATTCTTGGTGTTAATTTCCAACATAATATGTAAAAATTAAAATCATAATTGATTTTCAAGGATTCATACGATATTATGAGATATCAACAGGATTAGACAAATTATCAGAAAGAACGAAAAATTAAGGTAATAGCTAGGGAACTTAATTATTTGTTGGTAAACTTCTCATGTCTTGTCTTCAGTCCTGCTGTACTAAAACAATTGAAATACTTTCAAGTTAGGCAAGATAATTAAGTATAAAATCAATCTAGGTAAGATTCCATTTTAGTATGCCAAAATAAAAAAAATAATAACAACGTAAGTCCAGCTGTATCACAGCCAAGATTTGTCAGGTTAAACAATTTAAAAATGACACAACCCATTTATCAAAAAAGTAATTAGAAATCTGTGGATAACAGGCACAATTTCTGGCAAAAGTAGCTGTAACCAAATGAACCATATAGAAAATACTGAGACACAATTTATTCACTGTTGGTGTTGTCGTTGTTGGCCGTCTCTGTTTTGAACACAAGTTACCATGATTCTAATTGAGAATATGTCTTTATTCAATTTTAGAGTTACGATGGCATTGTAGCCGATACGACTATCACGGCTGAGCAGTCCATGTTTGTTGACTTCACTCAACCATACAAGCAAACTGGCATTTCAATCGTAGCACCAGAAGTAACAGACAAGGGGAGCAAGAATACATGGGTTTTCATAAAACCACTCAAACCAAATCTGTGGATCATCAGTGGAGCCTTCTTTATTTTCACAGGAATTATCATCTAGTTAATGGAACATCTGGTTAATGGCACCATCATCAGCTTCGCATTCTCCACACTAGCTTTTTCACACTGTAATCTACTTTCTTCATTTAATTTCTTGCAAATTGTTCCTATGTTTGCTAAAAGTAAATTACTACCTTGAACGGATTACCAAGTTGCCGTATCTGGTCATGGCCAAATTGATAGGGTTCTTGTCCCAACAATTATGTTTACTTAGGCAATATCACAAACAACTGTTGTGCAGCTGAAAACAGACCCATATATAACAGTACTGGTACAGCCAGAAACAAACACACAAATTTTAAAACCAGAGACACTTTAATTGATGAATATCAAGGACTTTACAAACTATACACACACATCTTAATCTTGTACAAGTTGAAAGAGAAAGATCCCGTTAACACACACATCTTAATCATGTCTATTCATTTTTCATACTTTCTTTGATACTTTACGACATGAACAATATAAGACAATGCATTTTCCTATTAAGATTTACAAGCCGACAGCTTGGTATGGAGCCACAATGGAATGCTGACACCACCAAAAGAAATTCTCATTTACAGCAAAACCAATCATGGGCTTTAGGCCCATTGGCTTCATCACGTTGCTGTCTTCAAACGATTGAGGCATAGTCATTGTACTGCCATTTGAAAACAGTTGCTTTCTTGTCAATAATCAAGTTTCATTTCAGCTATAAGATAAACCCACCTATGAATAACAGAGAGAAAAGGGACCTTGAAGAAATTTATTGTTTCCGTATTAGTATTGGATGCTACATTGATGATGTAAACCCGTTAACCCACTGGGTTTTCATTTGCTTTGAATGAACATAACTAGGGATGGCAATGGGCCGAACTCACAGGTATTTTGTCAATCTCAGATCTGGCTTGCCTGTTAAAAATTAACGACCCGTCTGCCTGGCCTGATCTGACAGGTCTGAAAATTTAGGCCCGGCCCGTCCATGGACTTCCCTATCATTCCTGCACCTACCTGTCTGCGCCAATGGGCCGCTTTACCTGGCCCGACCCGGTCTACCTGATCCCAATTTACACAACATACAAAGCAATTTACACAGCATATACAACAAATCCATACAAGTGCAGAATACGAGTGAACACTAAAACACATACACAGCAAATTATAATTTAACACTAAAATTCAAACAAACAGTGATAAAATAGAGAATACGAGTTAACACTAAAATCTATACAAACAAATACAATTTAACACTAAAATCCATACAAAGCAAATCGCCAGAATCTGTTTCTTCTCTTGTGCTTCAACTGCCAAACTAATAAATCTGAATTCATTAAGGTGTCACAAATTTTAGAATCATAGAACTAAACATAGTTCACAATAAATACATATCTATGTCGGATTTCAAATGTGAAAAAAGGATTTGGATCCAAACCAATAAATTCTCTTGTTTTTCCTACTGTTTTACATACTTGAAACTGGCACCCAACTTTTGGTTTACTTATATATAAATTGACACTGATTTATAATTTTAAATCAACTATATCATGTATGTCCAGTGCATAGAAATTGCAGAAATACCCATCACATGTACAGAGAAATATAACCACTAAATAAATACTAAAATATAGGAGAATTATGCATACCATTTATTCCTTCAAGAAGTTACTTCAACATCATTAGCTTGTGGCATTGTGGTATCTTGACAAAGTAACATTTTTTTTTTTTTTGTATAATTCATGATCTTGGAGGTTTATTTTTCTTTCACTGCAGTGTAGTTTTATGTGCCAGAAAATATATAGCAAATAAAGCTAAAAAAAAAATATAAAAGTAACAAAGCTAGAAAATCAACCTGATTGTAATCAACGACTCCAGATAAATGTTGATAAACCTCTGTATATTGTAATCTTTGGATGGCTCAGATAGTACTTCAAAATATTGAATCCCTTTAGAAAAAGAAAAACCGAAACCCTATTAGAATGCCAATGGTGATTAGGAGCGAGGGGGCAGAGTTGGGAATAGAGCAAATACCTAATTTCTTGTAGAACTGGAACAGTCTTCTTAGGGAAAATTTGGGAGCTGTGGAGGAAGAGCTGTGGTGGAGACTAATGGCGGGGCAGATCGGTGGTTTTTGATCGATTGTGGTGGTCGCCGAGGAGGAACCGAGGAAGAGCGGCTAGGTTTAGGAGATTGTTTTTGATTTTCGGAAAGAGCAGCTAGGTTTAGGAGATGGCTTTTGATTTTTGGAAAGAGAAAAAGAGCGGCTAGGTTTAGGAATTATGAGACTCAGTCAGGCATAGAGTATTGCTCTCGGGTAGGGGCAGGGCGGGCCGAGCATACCTGGGCACGGGCATGGGTAGAGATCGGGTACAGGTATCACAGGTAGACGGGTATCACGGGCCGGACATTACGGGCTTTTTTAAAAACCGTGCCCTACTCGTCTTATACCGTGCCAGTTGTACCCGCGGGGGGCATAGCGGTCTGGGTAGGGGGGCGGTCCAGTTTTCTTTTTCTTTTCTTTTTCTTTTCTTTTTCTTTTCTTTTTTTTTTATTTTTTTTTACGGTGTTGTACGAATATTATTACGTGTTTATAATTCGACTTTTAAAATCTGAATAGTTCAATATCAAATAGTGTATATATATATACATAAAATTATCAAGTCACATCTTTATAATTCCTAAATAAATAAAATTTGTAACTTCTATATAAAAATTATTCTTGTGAAAATTTGTATGTTTATTTGGCTATGTACAAATGTATTTATTTATTTCTTTACACGAGTCATTTTATTTTATTTTTAAATTCTCATTCTAATTATATAGTTCCATAATTTATTTATATCTCAAAATTTTTAGTTTACATTTTAAATTGATAATATATTTTCTAAATGTTCATTTTAAATTGATAATATATTTTATAAATCAAAATTACTAATTATTTTAAAACAATGTTGCTTAAATCAATTACTTAAATCAATTAGTTTAAATATAAATCAAAATTACTAATTATTTTAAAACAATGTTGCTTAAATCAATTACTTTAAATATAAATAAAAAATACTAATTATTTTAAAATAATATTACTTAAATCAATTACTTTAAAAGTCGATCTGAACCGTATATGTATATGTATATATAATACAGAGGTTGGCTACTCTACTTACATAAGCATATGATGATATATGCTTATAAGTTATTTTTTCATTTTTAAAATTCAAAAAGTCGATCTGAACCATTAGATGTGATCTCTATATTGAAATATGCCTGGAGACCAAATTTTATATTTTTCTGATTTTTTTTTACTATTTATTAAGCTATTTTGAAAATCGCTGATACAACGTCTACCGTTGAAAAAAAACTTAAACTGCATTTTTGAGGCACTAAACGATGTTTTTTTGAAATTCTGATGCTTTAAATACCCAGGGGTGATTCCCGAGTGATATTCGGATCCATCTCGTCGCCCCCTTTTTCTGAAAAGTGGTCATACGTGCAAATCCGATTTTTCTAGTCAAAGTTATCGATGTTTAAAGTTTCTTCAAAAGCTAAACTTTGGAAATTCATAACTAATTGTAAAAAAATCCAAATAAATTGACATTTGTGTCAATTTTGTGTATTTTTGAATGCTCTACATTCTGGTGTAATTACTTTGCAGTTTGATCCTTGTATCAGTCCAGACTTGTTGATTTACCAGCAGAGGTCAAATGCGGCACATGCACCGCAAATGCCGCCGCATGCATCGTAAATGCTCCTTATGGGCTAATGCGGGGGCATTTTTAAAATTATATATTTTTTTAGGGTATTAATAAAAATGGTCGTTTCCTTAGATATACATATATATACACATGCAGTCACTGAAAATATGAAAAGAAATTGAATTTGGGGGGAAATTTGGTTTAAATTTTGAAATTTAAAAACAAAAAAAAGGTATCACGGGCACGGGCATGGGTATGGGCACGGGTACACGGGTACACAGGTACGAGCATGGGCACGAAGGGCACGAGTATGGCGGGCACGGGTACATTTTGGGTTTTTGCCCGAAAAACTGTGATCAACCCGTTTAATACTTGTACCCGTGTACCCGTGTATACCCAGGCAGCAGGCACGGGTAACCCGGGCAGTGGGCACGGGCAGACTGGGCACGAAAAAACCGGGTACGGGCTGCCCCTGGCGAGTGTTAGCAAACCACTAATCAGGCACTCAAGCCGTGCTAAATTTTTTGGGTAAGGGTAACGGATTGGGCTGCACTAAATTTTTTGGAAAACATATATTATAAAAGAGAGGCCCATCAGGCAGCCTTTGGGCTTTGATAAAATCTCAAGCCTGATCTGGCCTGTTTCGAAGCCTGGCCTTACCTGGCCTATTATAGTGCCAACCTGACCAGGTAATGGGCGGGCCAGACTGGTATGACCGGGCCGAACAGGCTTTTTTGCCATCCTTAAACATAACCCTTGACTTTCACCAAGAAACATGCTCTGTTTACCGAACTTTGACCGAATTATTCGGTTGACCGAACTTTGACTGAATTAAACCCAAATAATTCACAAATTTTACGAATTTTTCTCGAATTATTCACAAATTTTTTCCGAATTTTTTCCATAACATTTTTTTTGTTTTTTGCTTTCTTGTAGGATTGAGATCTGTAATATAAATAATTATGAATTATTCTCGAATTATACCCGAATTATTTCCGAATCATAAATTTTCGACTTCGTTGAAGCAAATTCGAATAATTCATTTGTTACTATGCTCCCTAGTCCCTTCTTTTGTGATCCGACCTCATTAAATTTTTCTGCATTTGATCAGCTCAAAGGGCCAAATATTTTGTTTAGAAATAATTCTACATATGTATAACCAAAATTATTTGTACACACATGTATTTTAGTGTTAAAAGTTGCATCACTTTTTTTTTCTTAATGAAGATTAAACATATACAGAAAAAAAAATACGACACACGGTTTACATATTTTATAGTGAAGGAGCTACACAGAGTGGAGGAAAAGGAAATAAATGTGAAATCTCTACTTTTCTAAATTTAATTGTTAATTTATTTTGAGATGTGTGTACAGAAAAATTAACTGTTTGGAGATGCGTACACAGAAAAAGTTGAACAGTTATATTTAAAAAAGCAGAGATTTCAGAGTACTGTTCATTAAATTCGGATAAGAGCAGATTTTATTTTGAAGGAAAATACTTGCCTCTGACTAAAAAATATTCTTCTATATTATATTTTATTCAGAAAATATATAAAAATTATACTTAAGATTCAGAAAGTTGCAAAATTATAATCTCATCCTATATATACCTAGTATGATTTTATTAAAAGGAGAAGTAGAGTTAATTTGACATATTGCAACTAATGATTATAAAGGTAGCAATTATAATAGGCATTAATTTCCGTCCTTTAAAAGGTCTTCGATTACGTGTCTTTCAGAGGTTCCACATGATCCTATGGGACTAGAATCTTTCATTATTTAACGATGTTTCTTGTTTGTGTCTCTATTTATTAGAATCTTTCAGAGGATCCACATGAATACATGATCCTTGTTTGTGTCTCTATCTAAATCTAAATTACATGACGCAACCGGAAATTACCTCCAACCCCACAAACCGCGTAAAATAATATATAGATAGTGATATTGTAATTTACTGCGAATTTCTTATTAGCTAAGGTAACATAAATATAATATTTATGTTTGGATTTGGATTTGGACCGTCCAATGAAAATCTGCACGACTCTTAAAACGTCTGTGCACATTCTACCTCAGACTGAATTGGTCCGGATTTTCATCGGACGGTTGTAATCCAAGGAGAAATATTGTGTTACCTCAGAGGATTTGGATTCGGTACACTGCTTGACTGCTTCGATCAACGCTTCTCACTTCTTTAATAAATGGAGAGTACGACACTAAAAGAATATCTATATTGACTTCACCGGGTCTCAATTCTTTATTGTCTGCATAATTCTCTCCATTGTTTCTGAAATGGAGAGTACTGCAAGACAGTTTGTTACCAGTTAGCTATACTGATGAAATTTGGAATTTTATTCATGAAACGTATATATTAATTACCCAAACTTTTAGAGAAGAAAGTTAAATTTCACGCATATATATATATGAAATTTACACATAAAATATTTCAATTGTTTAATTTTCTTTTTTTTTGAAAGCATAACTGCGCTCATGTTGTTAAACAAAAAAGGTACAAAATTTCTGATATAATAAGTATTAAACAACTAAAATAATGTGGCTTTACTCCTGAATTTTATTTAAATATTGTAAAATTATCTTTTTACCAAATGATCAAGCCAATATATAGCTCGAGGGATGAGGATGGAATATGGATGGAAAAAATGTACAATTCAAAATTGTTCGTGAAAGAATCAAATTCCACGATATAAAACCGTGGCTCAAATCAAAATGATCAAAATATAATAAAAAATAGAACAAAATGATTCCATAAATTGAATAGAAACTAACATAGTAATTCTTTTTCATTCTTTTTCTTCTTCTTTTTAAAAAAAAAAGAATATTTTATTCATTATATGTCTGTTTTTTGCAAAAAAAAATAAGGTGAATAAGTATTTGTTTTATATTATACAATAACTTATTCAGTTTTCTAAAATTAATTAATAACCCAGGTCGCCTACAAGTTCTTTTAAAAAAATAATAATAATTAGCCTGGTTAAAATATTACGGGGTTTTATAATTTTTACATTTAAAAAAAAATGACCTGACCAGAAAACCTATATAGCAGCTTGTAATTGAATATTATATTACAATTGTAATATAATACTAATGAATGCATAAATTAGCTAATTAGTAATTTCATTATTACTGATAAATTAAGTCATCCATATCTATTTAGCCAAACAGAAAAAAAGAAGAAGAAAGTTATACTCAGTAAGATATCCATGTTACATTAACTTGGTTCTGTTTATATCGATTGAAAAAGTTATATATATGTCTTATCTAAATTTTATTCAATTGAAGAATATGAAGAATCTATTTATTTTATCCTAATAACTAATTAAGTTCATCATTCAAACTTAATCTTCACAGCATTAGCATTTGATAGTCAAGTCAACAATCAACTGACGTACTATTCACCGAAATGAAGATGAATGGAATGTATAAAAAGGAAAGCATAAAAAGGAAAGAGATATCGATTAATGGCCCCTCAGGGAGATTGTCACCATCTACAACATCTCATTGTTCTCTTTTTCTTTTTGATTTATTCACCACTTATTCTTGTTCTTGGAGCTGAGAACAGTAGTACTAGTGAAAGGAACAATGTCAGAGATGTAAAAGTGGGTGTTATATTGGATACTTCTTCATGGAATGGTGGTATCAGCTGGAGCTGCATGCAGCTGGCCTTGGAGGATTTCTATGCGTTGAATCCGGATTACAAGACGAGAATTTCCTTTGTGTTGAGGGACTTGAAGAGCGGCGATGCCAGCCGTGCCGACCCAAATGGTGATGTCTTTGCTGCTGCAGTTGCTGGTTTGTTTCCTTCTTCTTTAAATTTTCATTTTTTTTTGTTTATTTCTAAGGAGGAAAGGGCAGGCCTCAGGTGCTGAGCAAATATGCAAAATTTAAGTGATCCAAACTTAGATGGAAAATAACAAAGAAATCAGAGCATATTTGTTATTTTTTGTTTATTCATCACCATATATCTCTCTCTTATTGTTAGGAAATTTAAATGGGTTCCCATTTGTGCACATTATTTTTGTTGAATAATCAAAGTTGTAATTTCTATATATCTTTGGCATTCTCTTTGTTTTATTTTTATTTTTTGCAATAATATTATGTACCGATCAATGATGGTTTCTTTCATTTTTCTCAATCAAAACCTGGAAGAACAATTTTTGAGTAAGATGGAGAAAAAGGGAAAAAGATGATAAAATATACAAACACACTTCCAAAATTCTGAAAAAAAAAATACAAAAAAATGATGCTTTCCATTACTCTGTTAATTTTTTTTTTTCTTTGTCTTTAGTTTTTATTTCAAGATTCGAGTTATCACAAGCACTTTAAGAGGATGAGACAGAGAGGGAGAGAATGAGACAGAGAGAGAGACGGAGGAGTTGAGAGACAGGTTTGATTTTCGCTAAGTTGAAAATGAGAGGCGCGGAATGAAAATAAGAACTCTAGTGAGTTATCAGGATCGGTTGTTTATAGAAACCGATCCAGATACTATCAGGATCGGTTTTTTATAAACAACCAATCCTGATAGTTTTTCTTTTAAGTTGGTTCTGCAAAAAAAAAAAAAAAAAAAACACTATTAGGATCAGTTGTATCAATACAACCGATCCTAATAGTGTTTTTTTTTTTTTTTTTTTTTTTTTGTAGAACCAACTTAAAAAAAACTATCAGGATCAGTTGTTAGAACAACCGATCCTGATAGTTCGATCCTGATAGTTGAACTATCAGGATCAGTTGTTTATAAAAACCGATCTGATTAATTATTAGGATCGGGTTTGTTCAAAGAACCGATCCAGATAGATATTAGTATCGGTTGTTTCATATAACCGATCCAGATAAGCTGATCCTGATTTCTGTTTTTCCACTAGTGTATGGTTGTTTGCAATCTCCAATAACTGACAAACATGTATGGATGTACCATACCAGCTTGCACAAAATTCATACATTGATAAAGAAAAAGTAGTACGGTGGTGATCATGCTTTTATTGAATTTTTTAATGTTTTCTAATTTTTAATCATAGCATATTTCTCCCTTTTTTGTCACTGTTTGCTTAGGCATTTCCAAAAGGATCATCACTAGTGCCGGATGTGTCAAAAAAAATCATGGAAGTCATGGAGAGCAATACCATGACAAAATTTGATGAAGAATTATATGGAAGTAGTACCTTCACTGACAAAGGAGACACCTCAAGTTCAACCAGCCTCACATTTAATAGCTTCATGGGTCTATTTCTCATTACGGGAGTCTCATCCATTTTAGCTCTAATAATCCACGCATTTTTTTCTATCTTCCAGCGACACAATATTTCGACAAGCACTGAAGCTGTGCAAAATCCTCCCCAGAAGGATGAGTTAAGAGAAGAAGATCAGGCCAACAATCAAACAATGACATCACCTAATTTTAGCGATCATATGGAAATCACCATAACTTCACCTGATTCTGAAAGCGACTTTGGAGAAACTTCAAACGATGAAGGGACACCAGAAAGGGAAATTTCAAATAGCCAGATCGAGATGCCTCCCTTTGGAGAGATCAAATGAATAAATCCTTGGTTATGTACTTATGTTCCTTAGTTGTGTATCATAATCCTTTTAAAAGATGATGATGCCTGTCATATGGCATTAACGGTGCCCTCCAATTTTTCAATTCTTTTACATAGATAAACAGTTGTAAATAATTTGATAATAATATTTGGAACAGTAGTTTTTGGATTAAAGTTGTAGGTTTTAAAATCACAAAGTAGATTTCTGGTCCATTTCTAGTGCTACAGAGGTGTTTATTTCAAAAGGTTTTAAAATCATGTCATAAACATGATGACATATCTTATAGTTCCGTGATATTTTAAGATCTCATTTGGGCATTTCATCGAACACCTTGGACACAAGAACTTCAATTAACTTCACCTGTCGCTACATTGCAACTCGTCAAGGTCCAGTAAAAAGCAAAGCTCAAGAAGCAATAGGCCAACAACCAAAAATTAATTGAAACAAGAAACGAGAAGTAGATAACCTTGATGACATACATATCTTCTAGTTCGGTGATATTTTAAGATCTCATTTGGGCATTTCATCGAACATCTTGGACACAAGAACTTCAATTAACTTCACCACTCACTACATAATGTTTCTCAAGCAAAAACCGAAGTCCGAACTAATTATCATAGGGTTTAGGTTTGTCCAATAAGATTAAAAGGGGGTCACAAATTAAATATTTAATTAATTATCTAGCAATTATCTCGTTCATCATCTTTTACAAACATAAATCATTTTAGAAATAGAAAGAAAACTAAACAATATTAAGGGTCTCATTTGGAAGAAGAATATTGACCAAAAGAAGCATTTTGAGTCAAAAGTTTTTGAGAAAAGATTTCTATCCACTGACCTTTGTCCACGGTTTATTCACAGCGCTTATCCAGTATCGGTCTTGATGCGTTTTTAACTGTCTGCCTCCTAAATCAAAACTTTCCGATCTTTCCTGTTCTCTTTCCTCTCTCTCTTCAAATTTATCAATCATTTTCACTTTTCAGAGAAAATTCATGGCCTCTTTTTTTCCGAATCAGTTCTCTTTCTTTCTCGACTTCCTCTCGGACAGCCTCTCCTATGAGAAAATCCAGCTCGCGCCAGACCTCCTCACCCCTGCGCATCGCCATAGCCGTGCCAAATCTCCTTTTTAGTTTTTGTTACAACTTCTACTTCTGCACAAATCAGGTCACCATTAACAATAGCGAGATCTGTAGTCTATCATCGAAGGATGCGATCGAGCATGATTTCCTTGTGTATCACTCTTACTGAAGTGCCGGATCCGACCCCCTTGAATCTGTGCCGCTAGATCTGGGCAAGTGCCGGATCCAACCCCCTTCTATGGAGACTCGTGCTTCCCTTGGCACAATCTCAAAGGTAAAATCAACTCGGTTCAATCTTTGTTCTTACATTGTCGTACTTCAAGTAACTGGATTTTGTAAGAATAAATGTTGAAATTTGGACTTGATACTTTGACTAGTTTGAAGTTATTTTGTATAAAATATGAACTATGCTGTCTCTTCATAGAACCGTAGTTATTGGAGCAATTAGTTGAAATTAAGTTTAGATTGACCTCAATTTTACATAAGTAGACAAAATTGATGATTTTAGCCTATAAAGGTTTACTGTTGCAACTTCTCTTTTTGGACTGTCTCACGAATTAAACCAATCATCCTAAGTTGTGCATCCTGAGTGGTCTATCTAATGAATTAAACCTTGCATCGGCCACAAGAGCTGTCAACATTTTGCTATTCCTTGATTTGAAGGTGACGCATTCTTGTTTTATTTCCTTGATTTGGAGGTCAGACTTTCGGATATGTTAATTTTTGTGTTGGTGTACCTTATTTTGCTATTCTTTTTTTAAAGATTTGACAGTGGCTGTCAAATGTTACAACTACAATTCTGTAAACAGTAGCAGTATCCTAAACTCAGCATCTATACATATCCTAAACCCTGCCATCTAACACAGCGTACTCCACTGCCTAGCCTCCTCAATTGCCCATCCTGCTATAATCTCAGGTCTGAGGGATTGTCTTACGAATATCCTTGCATTGTGTTGTTTTCATATTGCCCAGCAAATTGCAACAATATTCACCGTCAGGTCCCTCCTCTGTCTCGCACCTGTGCTTCGAAAAGTGTGGTCCCATAAGTGTTGCACTGAATCCCCTCGTACCAGCAATCCGGTATTTATGACCTGTCCAATGAATTTTTCTATTGGACCTTCGTTTCTTGCAATGTTAATTTCTATTTACATGCTCGATAGAGTTGGATGAACAAATCAGGCAGATCTCTTTCTTTGAATCTTTGAAATCTTTTAGAAGTTAAATATTGTTTATATTTTTTTTGTTAATGTGATTATTTATTTAAAATTTAATTGGTTCGACTTGCAAATGCTATTTCACCTTACATCATTATTTTGATTTCTTTTCTTGCAGCTCGAAGGAGAAGCCCACTCTTGGGTAAGATCTTTTCCTTGCACCTTCACTCTTATTTGTCTAGGTTATATACTTGCTAAGGAAAATATCAAGTCTGTTTAAATCTTCTAAATTAAAGTCTTGCTCAACTCAGAACCAAGCTAACATCCTAATCCAATTATATCTAAGCCAACTTGTCCATGTTGAATGCAAGATTACCACTTTCTGTCTATTTTATTAAGTTCATTTAATTGTTAAAAGTGAAGATTCCTTTGGAATGTTGTCAATTTGAAGTTTATAATAAAATTACTTGAAGATTATTTTCCTATGTATCTTCTGCTATTGTTTTTGTCTCTGTGGAAACCATATAGGAGAGAAGCACCCTTACGCAATCATAGATTGTGAACCCAAACGCGAGGCTATCCTACCTTCTGTGCTTTACATCGAGAAAACCCTACGCACACACCCTTTTCTAATAAATAATCTTGAAAATGTTATTTGGAGGTATAATAAAGAACATCAATTGAACATAAGCTTAGAGTTGCTTTGCATTTGTATTTCATTTATTACAAAGTGGTTGTCAACTAATTAATTATTGTTATATACTCAGTTACATTTATATGCACAGATCGATATAAAGTTTGAAGTGCTTTCAAGCAGTATTTCTCCTTTTGTTTTACTGTTTATTTGGATTATTTCAGATATAGCATCAGTCTGCAAGCTATTAACATGTGATAGATTATCATTGACAACCGTGACAATCAACCAAAATACCAAATGGTTACTAAATAAAATTACATAGAGCTTCTTTACAGTCTAGATGGTTGTATATTAAATTTTGTGCTATGTGACAATCAACCAAATTGTTATCGAATCAGAAAAGCTCAAGTCACAGTTGTCAAATAAATGTTGTTGCCAATATTTCTCTTTAATGCTAATATTTAGATACTTGTTCCTTTCAAATTTTATTAACTGAGTTTAATGAAAATTATTGTCAGGGGTAGCAACTTACATGTCAGTAGATATTTAAGTTATGAGAGTAAAGTTTCTCTTACTTTTGCATTGGCTCTATGTTTTGCTCAACTCTTGAATATTGTCTAGCTCATTATATTGCCTTGTGGAAGGACAGGTTTCTCCAGTCACTCGAGCTTTTTGAGGAGAACGAGCGAAAAATGATGGCAATCTTCACTGCCCTCACATTCTCTCAGAAGCTGGCGCTTACGCCCGAGACCGTGTTCCAGTAGCCGCTGCTCAAGGACAGCCTTGTTGCCAAAGGGATAGTGCTCAACTTCATTCCTTGCAGATTATTTTTTTACATTTTATTTTATTGTTTTTATCTTCTAATTTTACATTATTACAATGTTACAGTTTTTATTTTTAATTTTCATAGTTTAAGTTGATCATTTTACAGTATTGAAATTAATATTTTTTACATTTTATTTTATTATTTTTATTTGCTAATTTTATATTATTGAAATTTTATAATTTGTATGTTATATTTTTACATTTTAAAGGTAATAGTTTTGAAGTATTGAAAATAAATATTTTTTTACATTTTATTTTATTGTTTTTATCTTCTAATTTTACATTATTAAAAATTTATAGTTTATAAGTTTTATTTTTATAATTAAAGCGGTCAATTTTACAAATGACAATTTTTTATCATACTATTATTTAAGTTATTCATCACTAAATTTACTAAATTTATATATTTTATTATTATTAAATTTGCAGTATTCAATTTTTTTTTTAGGAGGCAGATATGATAAATTTGGCCTTGTGACAAACAAATGTGTTATCGATCGTTCAATGATGTTCATTCACACTCATGTCTTTCACAATTTGAATGTTGAGCATAGGAGGCTCTTATTTCTAACCCCTTTCCTCCATCTCTTTGTTTTTCCCAAGAAATGCTAAGTTTCGAATGGGATATTGCATACTATTCTGTCTTTCTTTTTTATCCGTAAATTTTTTCCTTACCACTCAATAAATCAGAATTAAATAAATACCATCCATTAATTCCGAATTTAGATTCCACCACGAATGCATACTCAATCTGCGCATGGATCCCAATCGGTGTGCGGACTGAGTATGCGTACCGATTTTGATGTTTTGAATTTTTTTTTGAATTTTTTACTAATCCGTCCGCATACCCTATGCGGACGGTTTTTTTTTTTTTTAGTTATGTTATGAATTGTTTGAAAAAAATTTGACTAAATTTTTTTTTTCTGTTATGCATATATAATTTGTAGTATAAAATATTTATCAAATTAAGTGTGTAATTTATAGCGATTTGTGCACCAACTTAGTACAAAATGTTGCTCAAATTGTGTGTATAATTTGTTGTAGTAACTTTTAGTTCAAATTTAGTCAAAAAAATTATTTGTAAAATAAGTGCGTTTTATTATTTACAATTTCACCGTCAATTTTTTTGTGTACATATAATTCTAAATACCACAAAACGAAACATAATATAACATAATTTTTTTTTTCAAACAATTCATAACAAAACTAAAAAAAAATAAAAAATACATCCGCATACTGGGTATGCGGACGGATTAGTAAAAATTTCAAAAAAAATATTAAAAAAATCAAAATTGTTACGCATACCCAGTCCGCGCACCGATTGGGATCCGTGCGCGGATTGGGTATGCATTCGTGGTGGAATCTGAATTCGGAATTAATGGATGGTATTCATTTAATTTTGATTTATTGGGGTGGTAAGAAAAAAAAATTTGGTTTTTTTATGCAGAATGTTATCTCAAAAGAACGTGTGATTCTTGTAATGAGGCTTCTTATTCATTCCAACAATGAATACAAGAGGTTTTTAATGTAGAAGTTATTTTTTCATAGTCTTTTTTATGCTATTCTGAATGTTTAATATTATGGTTTGTGTTGAACAGATGTTGTGTGGTGCATATTATGGTTTTGTACAATGGTTTGTGTTGAACAGATGTTGTGTGGTGCATATTATGGTTTTGTTGTACAGATGATGGAAGTAGTATGTTTAGATTTAAAAATTTTATAGTATACATGGAATTGATTTATATTTTAGATTTATAAATTTTACAGTATTGATTGTTTGTAGGTTGTATGTTTTATTTTTGTAATTTAAGTTGAAATTTCGTATTTTTTACATTTTATCCTTTTCATATGCTTATTTTACATTATTAGAATTTTATAGTTTTTACGTTTGTTTTCACAGTTTAAACTCACAATTTTACAGTATTGAAAATTTATATTTTTAAATTGTATTTAATTGTTTTCATCTGCTAATTTTACATTGTTGTAAATATATAGTTTTTACTTTTTATTTTCACAGTTTAGGTTTACAATTTTACAGTATTGAAAATTGATATTTTTTTAATTTTATTTAATCTGCTAATTTTACAATTTTGTAATTTTACATTTTTTATCTTTTGATTTCACAGTTTAACTTAATAGTTTTACAGTATTGAAAATTAATATTTTTCAACATTTTATTTTATCATTTTCATCTGTAAATTTTGCATGTCTGTAATTTTATAGTTTGTACATTTTATTTTTATAGTTAAAGTGATCAATTTTACAATACTCAGTATTTTGATGATTTATTTGTGTGTTCATTAAATCGAGAAAAAAAAATTGAAAATTTTAATTTTGTCAAAATACGTTTTTTTATCAAAATAACTGCTAATAACTAACACTAACTGCTAATAACTTCCTATAACTGTAATTTTCTAAAGTACAGTTTGAAAGTATAATTTTTTAATTATCATGGGACCACTTCAAATAGTTGCTAGATGTTTTGTGCTTAAATGATATATTTTATGTGATCTATTGTATAATTATATAGCATGTAGAAGTAGTTTTATAATATTCGCACAAGTCAAATTTATGGACAAATGGTGGACAATTAGACGCTTCCAAAGTTTTATGTGATCTACTATTTTGAAGGAGACAAAAAAAAAAAAAATAATCACTTCAAAATTAAAGAGATGAGAATCAACGCCTCTTCCTTTACACAAAGTTGTTGCCGGAGCACCGACACGATCTATCCTTTAATGCTACGGCAAGAAGAGGAAACACTTGTAATTAAAACCACTGTCATAGTTTTACCTCCGTCCATCGTACTCTCATCTCAGCACTTCTTCCCACCCCCTTCTGCTAGATCTTTCCCCTTTCTCAGCCTAGGGGAAACATTGCTCCTAAGCCCTCCTTATACTTCCTGTAAATCTAACCTCAATACTAGGCCTGGCAAAAAAAAAAAAAAAAAAATAAAATAATTCATAGCTCATGGCTCGCTAAAGATTGGCTCGGAACAAACTCGTCATTTGCTCGCTCAATTCTTACTCAGCTCGTTGTTGACATATCTCTCAAATCTAGTGTTTTTCATTGTTTGAGACTCATATACTTCATCTTCTAATCTAAATACCAGTAAAAAAAGGAACTTCAAAGTCCCTTAGATCTATACTGCCTAAACCCTGAAGCAGCCCCTTCTCTAACGAAGCCTTCAATTCCATAACCTGAATCCCCAATCTCTTCCATTTCTTTTGTCAAACACAAAACCTAGCAAAAATTGTAGTTACTGGGGTTTAGGATTCATTTTTTTTTTTTTTGATTAAAAGGCCGAAGCCCATTTTCCATTAAAAGAAAACATAGGGTAACTTACATCCTTGAGTTCAGACTACCTAATCAAAACAAAACCCACCCATGATATTACATCCACAAAACATCAGCATATTGCCTAGATAACACCACAAACCATCAAAGCATACCAGCAATGATACTTGGCAAAATCCTACTATTAGCATGCCACAGAAAACTAACCAATTAAGCCACACAATGGGGCTGAGGCTAGTAGGAGTAAACACAAAAATTGGCTTTTCAGCCTTGGACTCTCTTCTGTCTCTATGCTTCATAAGGCACAAGTTGCAGCCCAACACCATCTACTCCAGAGCTATCAGTAGCATGATCATCTGGCTGCTAACTTGCAAGTGGAAGGACATCCAAATCACCTGAAAGCCACAGGGCAGTGGATGAAGCAACCTCTGGTTTCACTGTACCTGACCAATAGTGGACAAGAGATATAATTAGTAAAATAATTTGTCTACCTTATTTTTTCTTTTCTTTTTCACAACAGAGATAATTTCTATATTTCCACAAAGTCCAACAGACTGCACTGAATACCAAGAGGAAAGCTGTTCTGTGTTTATGTTTGAGTTGTTGTGAAAACTTAATAATATCTATAAACCTAGTCCAATTAATTAATGCTGGCATTTTGACATGATCCCAAATGGAACCAAATTTGCTTGGTAAACTGATAAGTAACAAAGAGGTGGTTTATTGATTCAGTTTGATAACAGAATTGACATTTGTCATCTCGTACCCATCCTTTCTTTTTGAGGTTATCAGTAGTTAATATTCTATTTTTTTGAGTAAGCCACATAAAAATTCTAATCTTAACGGGTATTGGTATTGTCCACCACAGCATTGCATGTTTTGGCTTAATCCCTCTAAAATTAAGTATTTTATAAATGGATCTAACTGAGAAGTTGCCATTGCTTTCCCATCTCTAACTAAGCTTATCCTGCAAATGAGTGTATGACAGATGCTTATAATATCTAAGATTTCTAACCATTCTTGGTATTGTATTTCATTGCTTGCTATACTTCTCTCCCGTAGTTTCCTTCTTTTTGTGCATTTAACTAGAGGAGGTTAGTTACTTTCTTTTTGTAGTTATTGAGGTTAGTTACCTGATAGAGAAAGAATTTGCAATCCGCACCTCATTCCATCCCAAAGTTCCAATGCCACGGAGGCGGAGTAGCGTCCCCCCGGAAAGATACTTTTGGAGAAAAGTTGGTAATGGGCTTTGTAGGAACTATACAGTTTCTGCCCATACATACAAGGCCCATGGGCTCTACACTCGTTAATCTTCCATTTAACTTTATATTGAATTAATTTTAAAATTTATAAATTTGTATGTATCTGTTTTACTAGTGAAACATATTGATTTCAACGATTTGTTTTCAACTCTTTTGAGACATAATTACTTAGGCTTTAACTTTGCACAAACCTCAAACTAAAGCGCGCCTTTCCTTGCTGTTCTCAATGCAGTTTGTTGGTGTGTACAAATAAATGTCCAATCAATTAAATTTCAATATACATAATTAAAAAAAATTCAAACATAGAGATAGAGATTGTTAAACACAACATGGGCTTAATTATCTGTAGGCCCTTCTTATAGTGTTGACATTACCATCACACTACCATCAAGGGCGTTCAAACATAAATTTTTAACTATCATCATTTACTTAATCAAATGCAAAGGCATTCAATTCATATAAACCTCTTGCAAGCCCCTGCCAGGTTCACCAAAAAAAGTGTGAAAAAGAGGAGATTATAGACTTTACAGTTTATAATCCAAGGGAAATAACCTGCAATTATCATTCCAATGAATCAGTTTAATTATCACTTATCAGGGAGTACAGACCTGAGGTGCTTTCCATGCACTTACCCATTTGTCAACTTGTTTAATTTTTTTTTTTTTTTTTTGAGGAAATATAGGAGTCTAGCCCCCCTTTGACATTTTTCAATTTGTTGCTTAATTAGTGGGTCAAACATAGATTTTTAATTTAAAATTTGTTGTTCCAAGTGTGTTTATTGGATAGTCAACGATCATCACCATTTTTCAATTGAATGGATCAACAACCAACACGATATTTTTCTGTAATAATGAGATAATCACTATCCCAATAACATCAAAATGAGCAACGTCTTTGCCTAGGCACATTAAGTCAAGCTCAAGCTGAGATTAACCTTTTCCATGCTTGACTTTGTCAAAGTAAACTCATGAAGTGATAATATGTTAACCTTTTCCATGCTTGACTTTGTCAAAGTAAACTCATGAAGTGATAATATGTTTGCAGCATATAAATAAAGGCCACATACAGAGAGAAGAGTGTACTTTGCAAAAAATGGACACACAAAATGCGCTAATGTGTCTCCTCCATGTTATCTTATTTTTAGTTGTTACAGCTCAAAATTCCAACAAACAGATACCAATCGGAGTTATACTCGATTTGGACACCCTTGTCGGAAAAGTCGCTCGAATCAGCATTACAGTGGCTTTGGAAGATTTCTACACGCTACATTCGAATTATAGTACCAGACTTGTGCTCTATACCAGAGATTCCAACAAGGAAAATGTAAAGGCTACATTAGCAGGTGACTAATAAACTTGTAAAAATAAAACCAATATATTTTCAGGGGTATGGACTAATATATTAAATGAAACCCCAGAAATAACTGCTAAGAGCAGTAACAACCTACCTTAATGACCGAGTTTGGACCTGCAATTGAGTTTAGCATACTGTTTACTTTCTCGCCTGAAATACTCCATTTCAGGTCATATATTTGACCCGGGTCTAGCAAACTATTGTGCAATTTAGTTAGTTAAGAGGAAGTCTGCTCATACTCAACCCGGCCCTGTTTATTAAAATGTACTGATGAAGCAGGGAGTATCGTACCCATTATTTTTCTGTGTATTGTCAACACAAAATTTTCATCTTGTCTTCAGGTGTGTTCACTTGAACCAAATCCCACTGTAAAAGTCTACATTTTTTTTATGAACAAACCATATAAGATTAGCATCTAAAAAGCTTAGATCTCTTTCTTTTATTAATTTTAAACTCCATATAAGATTAGCATCTAAAATGCTTCAATCTTGTTGCAGCACAAGACTTGATACAAAACAATAAGACTGAAGTCATCATTGGACCTCAGAAGTCCTCACAAGCTGTAATGGTCTCTGAAGTCGGTAACACCAGTCAGGTGCCGGTAATTTCATTCTCAGCAACCAGCCCCACTCTTACCTCCATCAATTTGCCCTACTTTATAAGGACAGCCATAAATGATGCCGTTCAGGTAAACCCAATTACCTCTCTCATCAAAGCCTATGGATGGCGAGAGGTAGTTCCAATATATGAAGATACTGATTTTGGACGGGGAATTCTCCCCTTCTTTGCAGATGCCCTTGAAGAGATCAATGTACGAATCCCTTACCGTTGCTTAATATCGAAATTGTCAACTGATGACCAAATCAAGCAAGAACTCTACAAGTTACAGACCATGCAAACAAGGGTTTTTGTTGTGCACATGTCATCTTCCTTGGGCTCTAACCTATTTTTGAAGGCTAAAGAAGTAGGGATGATGGGTGAAGGGTATGTATGGATTATGACAGATGGAGTGACAAACATGGTTGACTCCCTAAATGAAAGTGTCACCAGTGCAATGAAGGGAGCTCTAGGTGTACGGCTATATGTACCCAAGACTGACGAGTTGAATAACTTCACAACCAGATGGAGAAGGAGATTCCAAGCAGACAATCCCCAAGAAACGTCTAATGACCCTAGCATCTATGCATTATGGGCTTATGATACCATCTTTGCACTAGCAATGGCTGTAGAAAAAGTAGGGGTTCAAAACACCAAAATTGATAACTCTACAGCTCCTCCGGTGCTGCCTATCTTTCCCAATGGGCCTCTACTTCTCAAGGCAATCACCAATATCAAGTTTCGAGGATTGAGTGGCAACTTTGAATTAATAAATGGACAGTTGCAGTATTCCTCGTTTGAAATAATTAACATTTTTGGAAGGGGGGTAAGAGAAATTGGATATTGGAGTGAAGAACAAGGATTATCAAGGGATGTAGGTGAAAGCAAGAAGAAGAGATATTATTCAACATCACCAAGAGATTTAAATCCTGTCATTTGGCCAGGGGAAACAATTGTTGTGCCCAAGGGTTGGGAAATCCCAGTCAGTGGAAGAAAATTACGTGTTGGAGTAACAGTAAGTACACGTCTCGAGTACATGAATGTGGAGATAGACCCTCATAGAAATGCAACAAAAGCAAGCGGGTACTCAGTTGATGTGTTTGAAGCAGCTGTGAAGCAATTGCCTTATGCAGTCCCGTTCGAATATGCACATTTTGGAGGGATGCTTGGGGACTCACTCACCTACAACGATTTGGTCTATCAAGTTTATCTTGGGGTACGTATCTGATATCTCCTTGTGAAATATATAGCTAAATCATTTTTTGTCACAAACAATATTAGTAGTCTAGAAACAACTAGCAACTACTGCTATTAATAACATAAAATATGCATGGCTGAGGTTTGTATAACTAATTTATTTTGCTTCTATATATGCAGTTCAATTTCTCTTCCTTGGATATGTTTACATCTATTTAATTTTCTTTTTTGGGAGAAAGATGAGTGGTCCCGCTTTCAAATTCCATTATATATGACATCAGTTGTGTTGAATATTTTATAGGAAAATTTGTTCTTGTCACGTCTATTTGCAAAGTAAAATTTGTTCTTGAAACTGTTAAGATTCTACTGTAAATGTAATTTGGATTTTTTTTTTAAAATAGAACCAATTTTAATTATTTTAATAGAACAAGCACCAATGAGTTGATTTTTATAAAAAAAAACAGCTCCACTGATTCTAGAGATGGGTGGAGGGAGAAATAAGTAGAAATGACCAACACATGCTTTAGAACAAATTTAAATTCTTTCTCCACCGATCCCTAGAATCAGTAGAGCTACTTTTTATAAAAAAACAAATCAATGGTACTTGTTTTATTAAAATAATTTAATCGATTCTATTTTTTTTTTTAAATCCTGTAATTTGATTCTCCTATCATGCATATCATTTCAGACACTACTTTTTACGTACCTGGTAGCCATGCAATTTTTTCGAGAGATTAGAAGTCAAGCCATCATCTTTGAGATAAAAAACTCGTACTAAGCCATCATCTTTGAGATAAAAAACTTGTACTAAGCCATCCACATTCTTTTTCATGAGATAAAGATTGGAAGATAGTTTTCCATCTTTACATATCAACATGGAACCTCATATTGGAATTTCAAACCTGTAACCACAATTAGCCAACCAATTTTAATCAAGCAATTGTGTGTGTGTGTGTGTGTGCGTGTGATCCATTACATTAGTAGGACTTAGTTATATGCTTGCAATAATAAAAAATACGTTTATTTTTAACTTTTCCCACTTCTTTTGATATGTGATCAATACTTGAAAACCCCAAATATGAATAAAGAAATTGCTTTGTCTTGCAGAAATATGACATAGTTATAGGGGATATTACAATAAGGCACAACCGTACACGCTATGCTGACTTCTCGATGCCATACACCGACTCAGGAATAGCAATGATTGTGCAAGTCAAGCAAGCTGAAAATAAAAACAAATTTATTTTCTTGCAGCCATTATCTTGTGGTCTATGGTTGGGGAGCTTTGCATATCTCATCTACACTGGCATCACCATATTGATATTGGAGCCAAAAATCAGGGCCCCCCTCAAGAGATCTATATCAAAGCATGTTGGAACTATAGTGCAATTATCCTTGTTCGCACATCGTAAGTTCTTTATCAGAAAATTGTCTTACAATTCCTAGACTGCCTTTCTTATAAAGAATTTTTTTGTACACAATTGGCTATCCCAAAATTAACAAGTTAGACAAGCTAACATATTTGCAAATAAATGTAGAAGAGAAGCTAGAGAGCATCCTATCAAAGATAGTTGCTATTGTGTCCATCTTTTTCCTGCTTATATTGACGTCGAGTTACACTGCTAGTCTCTCATCGATGTTAACCGTAAAACAGCTTCAACCAACAGTAACCGACATTTATGATCTCAAAAAGAATGGTGATTATGTTGGATATAATAAAGGTTCTTTTATGGGCGAAATGCTTCTGCAGCAGGGCTTTGACAGAACAAAATTGAAAGGTTACTACAGTAAGGAATATGCTGAGGCACTCGACAAAGGGAGTGCACATGGAGGAGTCACTGCAATCATCGATGAAAAACCCTACATCAAGTTGTTCCTTGCCAAAAATTGCAAGTCATATACTATGGTTGGACCAATTTACAAGACATCAGGGTTTGGATTTGTAAGTTAACGTTTATCATGTATATTACACAGCCAAAAAACTATCAAAAAATGACCACCACCTGTAAAGAAAGAGTCCTTGACATTTTATAAGTATAGCATTGTGTCTCAGCAGATTAATAATCAAGAGTCGGTATTTTTTCAACACCATAATCGTTAAGTACCACTAGGGAATAACTTGTACAAAGGAGCATTTTTTTTCTTTTTCAATTTGCCTGTTAATCCTCAATAGTAAGTACGAATACCAAATTTACCCTCGCGATCTTTAATTGATGGACAGGCTTTCCCCAAGGGTTCTCCACTAGTTGCCGATATTTCAGGAGCAATCCTCAACATAACTGATGGGGATGACATAATTCGAATAGAGAAGAAATGGATAGGAGATTCAAACTGCCTGAGCAGTGCCAGCCTTACTGAGGAGTCAAACATACTGAAATTTCCCAGCTTCTGGGGGCTTTTTCTCATTACAGGAGTTGTTCCCACAATCTGTCTACTAATATTTGCAACCAGGTCATTCTGTATAAAACGGAAAAAGAACATTAACGTAATGAGTCTTGAAATGAGCACAGATGAGAGTGATATTGAAGACTTACCTACTATAAACCAGGAGGAAGACCAAGTTGTTGATGCTGTTGCCATGTCACCTCCTGAAAGTGACACTGAAACTTCACCAACAAATGCCAACATGATATTATGATTTGAACTTTCAATATACTTTATTTTAATGGGTTGTGTCAAAAGATCATAAGCAGCTTGGTAAATTGACAGAAGCTTTGGGCATTTTTGTTTATAGTTGGTGATTGTTGATATGGAACGAGGATAGCAGAAGTAATCTGGTAGCTAGTTTAGCTAGTATTTTCTATTATAATATAGATGTGATCCGAATTTTTCAGATGTATAATTCTCATTAGCTAGCCTATAAAAACTATATCCAGTGATCTAATTTTAAATCTCTATAAACTCAGAGAATCAAAGAAGTCACATAGTTTGTATTGAGCCATGACCAATTTACCATTCTTCAAGTGGAAGAGAGATTACGTGACAATAACTGAAATCAAGACAGAGATCCCTTTGTATTGAGCCCTAACAAATGATTGTTATTCAACAATGGTTGAAGATACAAATGCTGAAATGCAAACGATTGTCAGTTCGTCAGAGCATCCTTTGTTTATTCATCAATTTTATCATCACTGTGAGGTGAGCTTGCATACTCTGATGAACTGACCTTATATCTGGATTAGAACCACTTTGCAGCCTCTAAAACTCTTCTAAAGAGTAATAAAGCAGTTGATTGTTCTAAAATAAAATGAAATAAGAACTTGAAGATTGAGGATGACATAGAACGGTTCTGAAACCCTAGCTGGGTAAAGCTTGCTTAATTGCACATACGAGGGTAGTGATGAGGCTGAATTGGATAAAGTTGAGTTTAATTGAACAGCTCAATTTTGGTTTATCATCACAATTTTGGGAACTTCTATAACAGAATTTTGCAGAACACAAAATTGCAATAATTGCACAAGTTTACTATAAAGAGTAGCAGAACTGAACTGTTCTAATTGAGACCTTAATAAACTTCTGTTGAATTCAGCATTTCCCAAAGCCCAGCAATTGCATATCAAGAAATGAAAACAAATTCAGTCCGTTCTTCTAATATAAATACCTGTAAAAAAATATATATATATAAAAAAAAATTTAAAGTACCTTAGATCTATACTGCCTGAGCCCAGATGCAGCCCCTTGTACAATGAAGCCTCCAGAGATGCCTCTAGCTCAATAACCCTGGTCACCAATCTCTTGCACCTAAATCTGCAGAACAGAGGTGTTGGTTACGATCCGCAGCTCGCTCCAGCCCTAAATTCCAAGGCGGCGGAGGCGGAGGCGGAGGCGGAGGCGGAGAGCCAGAGGAGCGAGGAGAAGTGTCCGCCTGGAAAATCCTATTGGAAGGCCCATGGGCTGTAGATCCTTTTGGAGAACCAATCGTTCGGTGTTTATACAGCTGCACCCACAGGATTCAAATCAGTTGATTCAACCGTTGATCTGTTATGAGATGCGTGCACAAAAAATCAGCTGTTCTGAGATGCATGTACAGAAAAAGTTGGACGGTTAGATTCAGAATTCTAAGAATTTCAGGTTCATTCATTTGGATTTCATCCGCACCCACAACAGATAAGGATAACTAACGGTCCACGAGTATGCATCTATTGTAGACCACTCAAAATTGAATCCTGTGGGTGCGGATGAAATTGTCTTGTAAACACATCTTGCTAAACTGTCTTGTAAATAGTGGGCTGCTCTCGGACCGGCTCGGGCGGACCGGGTTTACCCGGGGTCGGGCCACGGGTTTGGTCGGGTACGGGTAGGTCGGGTAAACGGGTATCTCGGGGCGGGTATATTCGGGTATAATTTTCAAAAACCGTACCCGACCCGAGTTTTACCCGTGCCCGTGGTACCCGGCACGGGTAGGGCGGTCCGGGTATGGTACCCGGTCCGGGTCGGGTATCCGGTCCGGTCCGGTTTTTTTTTTTTTTTTTTTTTTTTTTTTTAAGGCGGCAAATTCGAAATTTCAAAAAAATTTGAATTTTTTCTGAATTTTTTTGAATTTTTTTTGAATTTTTTTGAATTTTTTTGAATTTTTTTGAATTTTTCTGAATTTTTTTGAATTTTTTTGAATTTTTCTGAATTTTTTTGAATTTTTTTGAATTTTTTAACGGGTACGGGTCGGGTACGGGGTCGGGTACGGGTCAGGTCGGGTCGGGTCGGGTCGGGTCGGGTCGGGGTCGGGTCCGGGTCCGGATCGGGTTGGTCGGGTCGGGTCGGGTCGGACTTAAATCGGACCGGATTTGGTCGGGTTTTGAACCAAAAAATCGTACTCTACCCGTTTTTTACCCGTACCCGTCTACCCGTTTACCCGACCCATACCCGGGCTCGGGCACGGGTAACCCGGGTAACGGGCACGGGCGGGTACGGGTCGGGTTCGACCCGGGCAGGTAAAAGCAATACTCTACTTGTAAACATAAACGTGATATTTATATCTAATTCTGTTCGTTAAGCTACCACTCAAAATTCCAATGTATTGATACGGCATAATATGTATTTCAACGCGATACTCTGAAATACAGCACACACAACACTTGTAGATATGACTGTTTATGAGAGTTAGAATTAGAAATTAAATATATATATATACACACACACAAAATGAATGGAAAATCGATTCATTTTTTTTTCAATGCTTAGTAGAGACTACCAAATTATAAAAATAAAAGTATTTACATCGATCACATACATACACAATATAAAAAAAGTTTATATTCTCACTATATTATAATATTCCTTAACACTATACTATTTGTTGCACCAGTCTTCTTACAAAATCGCCACCATAGTGTCATCTCCTCAATAATCTTACTAGCTAGTTAGTAATGACGGTGGCATAATCAATTCAATTTTTTAAATAGGGAAACAATGTACAAAGAAAAAATGGAAATAGATCTCCTGTTACTTAGAAATAATAAGAACTAGTTATTCTCATCTCAATTTTTGGTTTTCGTTGAGATTTTTGTATGAATTTTATTTTATTTTTAGATTTGTGCATTGAAAAATTTGATGCTTGAGATCGGAATAACAAATTGGTATTAATTTTAAAAAATAAGAGCAGATTTAAGTATGTTGTCTGTATTTATAGAGTAAACATATATTATAAGTTGATGAGTTTACTTTGACAAAGTGAAGCATGGAAATCTTACTGTTGATTTATGTTGGGATGAAAAATATCGTATTGTTAATTGTTGACTTGTTGACCCATGATGAATTGAAGATTAACGGGTGTAGAGCCCATGGGCCTTGCATGTATAGTTATTACAAGCCCATTACGAATTTTTCTCCAGAAGAATTTACCGGCTCTACGCCTCCGCCGCCATGGAATTCGGGGCTGGAGCGAGGTTCGTATCGCAACCACCACACTCGCCTCTGCAACTTGCATACTCTCTGCTACAGTCAATTCTCTTTCTATCAAGTAACTCACCTCCTCTAGTTAAATCCCACAAAAAAAAACAAACAGAAATTACTGGAAAGTGTTGAAGAATGCCGACTATTGATTTTTATCTGCTGAGATACATTTGTATCTTCAAACATTGTAGCAATCATTTTTTATGTCTGAATACAAGCGATCTCTGCCTTAATTTTCACGTAATCTGCCTTAATTTCAGTTTGAGTCACCTATCCATTTCTTCTCAATTTTGATTATTTCATCCCCATCTGTAATATTGAGGATTGCTCTGGAAATGTCAGTAACAAGTGGAGAACCCTTGGGAAAAGCCTGTCCATCAATTGGAGATCAGGAATGTAAATATGGTATTCATACTTACTATATAAATTTACAATCAATGAAACAAATTGAACATGAAAAGAATGCCCCTTTGTTTTAGTTTTTCCTTAGTGGTATTAAAGATTATGGTGTTGAAGAATACCAACTATTGATTTTTTATCTGCTGAGACACTATGCCATATTCTTTCTTTAATTGACTACAGGTTGTAGTCATTTTTGGATAACTTTTTGCTTGTGTAAGCATGTTCGTGAAATTAGTGTCTAGGATATGAATATGAATAAGTTAAACTTACAAATGCAAACCCTGCGGTCTTGTGACCGTCTTGTGAAGTGGTGCAACCATAGTATATGACTTGCAATGTTTGGCAAGGAACAACTTGATGTTGGGTATTTCATTGACAATTGCAGAGACTCCTCCATTTGCACTTCCTTTGTCAAGTGCCTCAGCATATTCCTCAGGGTAGTAATCTTTCAGCTTTGTTCTGTCAAAGCCGAGCTGCTGAAGCAAGCCCTCCACAAAAGAACCTCTAACATATCCAACAAAATCACAGTTCCTTTTTAGATCATAGATGTCTTCTATTGTTGGTTGAAGCTGTTGTACTGTTAACATCGACGAGAGACTAGTTGTGTAGCTCGAGGTTAATATAAGCAGAACAAAGATGGACACAATAGCAACTATCTTTGATAGGGTACTCTCTAACTTCTCTTCTACATTTATTAGCAAATATGTCAGCTTGGGACTAACTTTGTTAATTTGGGAAAAGGGTAGGCGTTTGTATACAATAATTTTTATTATTTTTTTGACCAAAATGCCTCTAGAAATTGTGAGACATTTTTTTGATAAAATAACTTACGATATGCAAACAAGGATAATTGCACTATAGTTCCAACATGCATTGATATAGATCTCTTCAGGGGAGCCCTGATTTTTGGCTCCAATATCAATATGGTGATGAGAAATGCAAAGCTCCCCAACCATAGATCAAAAGATAATGGCTGTAAGAAAATGAATGTGTTTTTATTTTCAGCTTGCCTGAGTCGCACAATCATGGCTACTCCTGATTCAGTGTATGGCACTCAGAAGTCAACATAGCGTGTACGGTTGTACCTTGTTGTAATGTCCGCTATAACTATGTCATATTTCTGCAAGACGAAGCAATTTCTTTATTTAAAAGATATTTGGTGTTTTCAAGTATTGCTCATAGACCAAATGAAATGAGATCAAACGAAATGAAAAAGGTTAAAATTAAAGGCTAATTTTATCATTGCAAGTATACAACTGAGTCATAGAAAAAATGGATGATATGGCACAGATATATACATCATTGCTTGATTAAAAATGGTTATTGGCTAATTGTAATTATCTGTAGGTACTTAAAAAGTAGTGCCTCAAACAATATGCATGATAGTAGAGTAGAAATACAGTACAAATTTAACAGTGTCTATAACAAATTTAACTTTAAATATAGATTTACTATCCTTATAGATGTGAAATACATTAGTTGTGACCAGAAAAGAGATTTATCTATATCATAAGAAGATACATACCCCAACATAAACTTGGTACACCAAATCATTGTAGGTGAGTGAGCTTTTCCCAGACGTCCCTTCGACATGTTCATACTCAAATGGGCTGGACTGAATAAGACAATCGATCTACAGCTGCTTCAAACACATCAACTGAGTACCCACTTGCTCTTGTTGTATTTGTCTCAGGGTCTGTATCCACCTTCATGAACTCGGTATTTGGACTCTTTGTTACTGCAACACGTAATTTTGTCCCACTGACTGGGATTTACCAACCCTTGGGCACAACAATTGATTCCCCTGGCCAAATGACAGGATTTAAATCCCGTGGTGATGTTGAATAATATCTCTTATTGTTGCTTTCATCTACTTCCTTTGATAATCCTTGTTCTTCTCTCCAATATCTAACTTCTCTTATCCCTCTTCCAACAATGTTAATTATTTTGAATGATGAATACCGCAATTGTCTGTTTATTAATTCAAAGTTGCTACTCAATCCTTGGAACTTGATATTGGTGATTGCCTCAAGAAGCCGTGGTCCATTGGAAAAGACATGCAGTGATGGAGGAGCTGTAGGGTTATCAATTTCATTATTTTGAACCCCTACTTTTTCTGCCGCCATAGCTGGTGCGTAGATGCTAGGTTCATTAGACATTTCATGGGGATTATCTTCAAGGAATCCCATTCTCCATCTGATTATAAAGTTATTCAACTCATCACAGGTCCAAACTGATCTGACCCAATGAAACAAACAACCAGTATTGAAACCCAGCCAGATGTGTCTTTAAAAAAATAATTAGTTAAATTATTTGATCTTAGTAGTTATTTCTGGGTTTCATATGTCAGTACTCAATATAACTGAAAAATTTATCGGATCCTCTGTTCGTGTCTTTGTCTCTGCTCTGTATAAACATTATCTTTAGTCAGGTCAGAATTAGTGGTGTTTCAATTTACAAGTTGTTTAGTCACCTGCTAATGTAGCCTTGAGATTGTCATTGTTGGAATCTCAGGTATAGAGCACAAGTCTGGTACTGTAATTCCAATGTACCGTGTAGAAATCTTCCACAGCCATTGTAATGCTGGTTCGTGCCATTTTTCCAACAAGGGTGTCCAAATCGAGTATAACTCCAATTGGCATTTGTTTGTTTGAATTTTGAGCTGTAAGATAAATTGGAGGAGAAACATCAGTGAATTTGGTGTCTCCATTTTAATGCATAGTACACTCTTCTCTATATATATGTTGCCTCTATTTAGAGGCTGCACATCTATTTATTATAACTTCATGAGTTTACTTTGACAAAGCCAAGCAAGAAAAAGGCAGATAACGTATATACAGCTATTTCCAAAATGCTATTTAATTAATAAATTAATTAATAAAAAATTTAATAATGAAATACTCTACTCGCTGTAGCATAATTGAACCTTTCAAAGGAACACGTAATCGAAATATTTTCAACAGAGAACAAAGACCACAAAATAATTACGATAATATTTTTTAATTGAACTTCCGTGACAAAAACATATTACGATAATATTATATGTCCAAATTGTGCTAATCTGCGTCCGTGGTAGAGGTATCTTTGAACCATATCTAGAAATTAATACAGTTTAGATACGTCTAATATATGGTCCATATTATGCAATCATTTGTTGGAATGAACACCATCTCTAGAAATTAATACAGTTTAGATACGTCTAATATATGGTCCATATTATGCAATCATTTGTTGGAATGAACACCATCTCTAGAAATTAATACAGTTTAGATACGTCTAATGGTCCATATTATGCTCCGCCTTGGTCTTATTCGTGTGTGGTTATCATACTATTCTGGGATTGGGGCTTAACAAACAAATAGACAATTAATGGAGTTTTCGCTGCTTTTTTATTGGATAGATGGTGTTTTCAATATCTATTATAACATTAATATTCTCATTTATTTTCTATTGTGCAAAATAGATTCATTTATGTTGCTTCTATATCTTACTTGCACTTAGATTTTAAAAGACAACTCACTGATATCTATTTATTTTAATTGATGCATTTGAAACAATATTTTTTGCACTTTATCTTTGATGATACTTTGATGTATAGGTTAATTTGGAGATGGTTTAATAACAACATTTTATCTGTTAGCTCCTTTTATCAATGGATTCAATATGATGGTATTCCAAATAAAGAGTATCTTACTATTTGGAAGTCAAAATTACCTCTCAAGATAAATATTTTTCTTTGGTTTTTCAGACAAAATATAATATGTCTAAAAGAGGTTGGCAAGGTGACTCTTTATATTTTTTTGCTCTCATTCTGAAAGTGTGGATTATTTATTTATTTATTGTTTTTATATTCAGCTCATTTGGCAATGGATGGTAGATTTTGATAATTTTTCTTTTACATATCATACAGTAGAGGATTTGTGACGTGCACAAATCTTAATGCGACATGCACATATCTTATCTATTCACTATTCTTATATGCGATGTGCACAGATCTTCACTGTTCTTATATTCAGCTCATTTGGTGAAGCGATGTGCAGAGCCGGTGCTGAAGATTTGGGGTCCAGAGCAGGAGAAAATTTTGAGTTCTTTATATATACTAGTTTTTTATGAGACCAACTAATACACTTCCATAAATACAATATTTATTAAGTCATTTTTGCATTTTCAAAGTCCAAACAGTCGATCATAACCATTCAATATGATATCCATATTAAAACGTGATTGGAGACCAAATTCTACATTTTTTGAAATTTTTTTTACTATTTTTTTAATATAGCAGATAATCCATTGATTCAGAAGATTCTGAACCATAAAAAACAATGATTTTCTACCTACCTTAAAAATAGTAAAAAAATTCAAAAAAAAAATATAAAATTGGTCTTCAAGCACGTTTTAATTTGAATATCATGTTGAACAGTTTGGATCGACTTTTTGGACTTTTAAAAAACAAAAACGACTTATAAGCATATGGTGTTGAAATACTTATGGAAGCGATTAGCCAGTCTGATTTTCTATTGATATACCAATAGATCATATCTATTTATAGAAAAATTTGAGCTTTTATATATACAAAATTTGAGCTATAATATTTTATTTATCTTTAATATATACAAATTAATTTATTTTATACATATACAAACAATTATTTTGGGGGCTCCTTGGATATTGGGATCCGGGGCGGTTGTCTTGGTAGCCCAGCACCAGGGCCGGGCTTGGCGATGTGCATAGATCTTAATGCAATGCGTGCATATCATAATTGTTTTAAGAGTCGTGCACACTAGATCAGCACGGATCTTGAAGCAAACACACGTATTTTGAAGTGACACGCACAAATTTTAATGTGATGTGTGAGGATCGGATGGTAGAGGAAATATTTATATTCAAATTTGAGTCTGATAGATATTTTATACTTTATTTTATAAATTTAAAATGAGTTTTAATATAAAAGACAATAAAATAATGAGTATATTTGTGAATTTACATTAATTTTAAAGTTTAGAACAGAAAATAGATAAATTTTTAATTTTTTGAGAGAGATTGGCGAAATTCCTCCACTAATTAAAGACAAGACCGATGGGGTCCATGGGGACCACATGTCATACTGATTCTATTCATCCATGGGGTCCAGCGAATTCGGATCACCCCAGGTACCGGAGTCATGCAGATTAGAAACGGACAATTAAAGATCGTTGTTGTAACTTGACACGAATCTCAATGCAAAAATAATACTGTCGCCCCTGTGCTATCCACGAATAGGCGCCGATTAAGTTAATCGGAACGGTCCATTGTATTTACCTGAGAGGATTCAAGCAATTCCCTCTCTCGGTGAGTCTACCTTTTCTTTCTGATTTCCTTGACTTGTCCTCACGGTGCCTGCTCTCTCTAATCAGTAATCACCCCTTTTTCCGTGCACACCCACGCAACCCTGGCGACCGCCTCAGCCTCAGCCTCAGCCTCACCTCAGCAGTGAGCACCCCTAAGTCTGGCAACCACCTCAGCCCCGACAGCAACCAGCGGTGCCACAACACCTCTATGTCACTGCACTGGAACGCGCTCACGCCACGCAAGCTGCCTGCAATTGGAGCTGAGGCTGAGAATAACTTGTCAAGGTTTATCTCCCTTCCTCTATTCTCTTCTTTCCAATTTTGCATGCACAACCCTCTTCCTTTTCTGGCACCAGATTGTACAGTGTTGCACTGTTAAGCTTACTAGTGAAGCTGATGCTTAATCACCAAAAGGAACAAGAAATCAGTAATTCTTCAAATTGAAACAATTAAGGAAAGTTATTCAAGTGTGCTACCATACTACCCTACTTATAACGACAATTGGCAAACCTTAATTTACACTTGACAACTATATTCAGGGTAGTGTACCTTGAAATACAATAATGATTTGTTTTAGAGATCTGAAAGGCGTTATAGGCTATAAATATCATTGCTACTATTGAAGTTTCATAATAATTGAACAATACCCCATTTCTTGGCTGTAGAGCCCTAACCAGAGTTGACACCGTTTTTTTGTGACATTGGTACCAGCCGGTACCATGTCAATTCTGCCTTCTAGTATTAAAATGATTATAATAAGTAATTTTGGTAGTGCATTCCCTTATTTTTGTACAAGTTAAGTTCTTTATGCACTTTCATTATTCTTGAACTGTCATTACACCCCTTTAAGGCTCGTACCAGCACCTCCCTTTGTTTTCTGGTACAGGTTTCCATGCCTGCAGCGGTGATTTGAGAGTTCCAGTTCAACAGTATTCTGTACCAGTAAATCTGTCCTAAACTTAAGTTGATTATAACTAATTTTTGAGTGATTTCTTCACTAAATTGCAGCATTTGCAATGTACTTTTAAAAATATGAAATCATGAATTAAATATTTTGATATATTAAAACAAATTTTGTTGGATCAAGATTTTTATCAATACTGATTGATAGATTCACAGAACATATAGAATAAAGTACGCAAACCAAAATTGATTGAATAGCATAGATACACACATAGGACTTGGGTACTGGTATATGAAAAATATTTCGTAGCGGAAAAAATACGAAGGAGCCAGACCTGAAGGGATCTTCGGGAGCAGCAGATTATCAGGAACTCTCTCCTTTCCTTGCTAATGCTATCGGGTGCAGGTTCCCGTGGCCTTGTTATATCTATTCCTAATTCACTTCAACATATTCAAATTAACTATTGCATTGACTTGGCACACTGGGTTTGGTCAATAGTTGGGTTTGGTCAATAATTGCATTTGGTTTTGTTTGCATTATAATTGAGGTTATTTGCATCTGTCTTAAACTTGCATTTAGATTAACCACATCCTTGTTGCATATCTGATTCTGTTTTATTTGAATGGCTTCATCATCATCATATGCATAAATCACAATGAACTATAACCAAATTTTGTTATTCTTCACTGATCTGTCATATTGAAATGGTTTTTTGTTTTGTCTGTCTGTCTGTTGGTCATTACATCTCAGGAATTAACAATATTGTGCCCATTTATTGGGGAAGCTTGTGGTCATTCATTGGCAAACTTGCAGCCATTTATTGGCAAAACTTGCAGATAATTACAATTATTATGTATGTATGAATGACCACAACTTGTTTGGGACTAAAGGCTTGGTTGTTGTTGTTGTTGTATGAATATGAACCAGAACGTTTAGAATGGAATAAGCCTAAAAAGACAATAGATGTAGGTTTTTTGTAACAATCTGTGTAGAAAAAGGTGGACTACCTGTCAGTATTACTCAACTTAATGCACCAATTTCTTGTTGACAAACTTGCGGCCATTTGTTTGCAAACTTGCGAACAACTTTAAATATAATATATTTGGTTTTGACTTCTCAGGTATTGACAAATAATGGTAGGCTATCGGTCTGTGTGTTACCAAACATAATAATCTGAGTTTAAGCCAATTTGATAAACATTTGAATGTTATTATTGAGTATTTACATTCAATTGCATATAAATGGATTAAATGATAAAATACCGGAAACTGTTTATTACATACCTGAATAGGATATATTCTCGATATGAATACAAACTGAACTACTCTTTAAGCCCCAAATCAATTTATAGTCAATCATTGGATAATGTGTAATTATAAGATCCTGGAATTACATTACCCATATTTGTACTTTCATTATCTTGTAGCAGTGTGCGAATCAATTGGTATTTGTTCTAGGTGGATTTTACAGGTTTGCAGACTGAAACTGAATACTGCACCAAGAGCTTCAGTTTAAGCTCTCACCAGTCTCTCTTGTATGGGCTCTAGATACCAAAGTATCAAACGAATGAAATGTTTTTGGAATAAAGAATTTAGTAGTACTCCAGTATGATTAGTATATATTTTGTTTGTTTATTACTGATTCCGATGTGGTGAAATTTAATAGTCTTGCATGTCTTTGTGGATAAACATACGCAGCAGACAGTTTCACCCCAGATGTAGGGTGTGACAAATAGTTATTCTTATTATTACTAACATTTTAAATTTTTATAATCATAATTTATATTATTTTATTATTATTTGCATTTCTAAATTATGAATATCGTTATTATTAACAATATTATTGTTATTATTATTATTATCATTAATTTCAATAATGATAATATTAATTTTATCGTAATCATCATCATCATCATCAACATTGAAATCATCATGATTATTGTTATTGTTGTTGTTATCTCTCAAATATGTTGTGTAAACATCACAAAACCATTTAACAAGCAATGAGAGTGGAAGGCTAGGAGGGAGGGAGGGACACCAGTGTTCATTAGTGCATGTTGAATGATATGGATGCAAGGGTGTTCAATTCAGATACACTACCACCACATTCACTGATTCAAATACTGTTTTAAGAAGTTTGATTTAGAGGCCCAGCTTGTAGTGTTGATATTTGATTTATTGTCTTGTTGTACTTCCATGTAAGACTGCCACTTTATTTATTTTAATAATCCTTTTGTCAGCCCCTGCCAAGTTCTCAAAAGAAGTGAGAGAGAGGAGAGTATAAATTATACATACTATAATCCAAAGGAAGTAACCTGCAATTACCACCCTAATGAATTAGTCTAGTCATCTGGGAGCATTGATTGCACAGACCTGAGGAGCTTTCCATGCACTTACCCATTTATTAATTAGTGTGGTCCAACATAGATTTTTAATTTAACAAATTTTGCTCCAAATATGTTTATTGGAGAGCCAACGACTTCATGAAGGTTCGAACGAGCAGGACGCGTTATGGATCAATCAATCTTTCCCATTCATCCCAAAAATTTTGAATTGATTTTAATTTAAAATCATCTCCATCCTTCATTTGAATGGGCCAACAACAATAAGATATTTTTCTTTAATGATGAGATGATGACTATCCCAACAGAAAAGGAGCAAAATCTGTGCCTTAATTACTAGCTAGGCACATTAAGTCAAGCTCAAGCTTAGAATACATTTTCCTTGTTTGACTTTGTCATAGTAAACTCATGAAGTTATAATATATGTGCAGCCTATAAATAGAAACCACATACAGAGAAGAGTGTACTATGCATAAAAAATGGACACACCAAATGCACTAATGTTTCTCCTCCACGTTATCTTCTTTTCAGTTGTTACAGGTCAAAATTCAAACAAACAGACCCCAGTCGGAGTTATACTCGACTTGGACACCCTTGCTGGAAAGGTGGCTCGAACCAGCATTACAATGGCTTTGGAAGATTTCTACACACTACATTCGAATTATAGTACCAGACTTGTGCTCTATACCAGAGATTCCAACAAGGAAAATGTGAAGGCTACATTAGCAGGTGACTGATCAACTTATACAACTGTACAGTTATTTTTAATTATTGTGCATAGTAAGCTTATATTTCGATATAAAACATTCATAGTTTAGAAAAATAGTTATCAAAACAGTTGGTCATTCTGGTTAAAAAAGTCAATGGTCATTCATAGTTTGATAGGCTAAATAATTCTACAAAATAAAAACCTTACTTAAAATCTATTAGCCCATTTCTCGGCATGCTTCTGTTGCCGCAGTCCAATTTTTTCTTTGTACATTGTTTTCCTATTCTAATTCTAATATAATTAGATAAGCTGTAATTAAAAAATCAATTTGTTTGCCCACAGTATATACAATTATAAATAAAGGTTGATTTATATATTGAAACACCACTTCAGGTCTGACAAAATATAATGCATGTAGAGAAGCAGAGACAATGAAACGAATGGAGGAATCCAATTTATTTCCTGGTGTATCGATTATATGTAACCACAGAAATAGTTACAGCATATAATTTAAATAATTTACTTTAAAGACACATCTGTTTGAGTTTCAACTGGTTTGTTTTCTTGGTCAGATCAGTTTGGACCTGCAGTACACCATACCTCAATAAACAAGTTTAAACCTGCAATAAAGTATACACAAGAGAAGTAAATATATTTAGCATATTGTGTTTTTCTTGCCCGAAACACTGGTTTTGCCGGACGAGGGCTTCAAAGCTAAAGGCTTGAATACCTAATTTGTTGTCATATGCTTTTATCAACAAACCTAAAGTAGATCTCTTTTCTTTTATTTTCAACTCCCTATAAAATTTGGATGTAAAATTCTTCAATCTTGTTGCAGCACTAGACTTGGTACAGAACAATAAGACTGAAGTCATCATTGGACCTCACACGTCCTCACAAGCTGCTATTGTCTCTGAAATCGGTAACACAAGTCATGTGCCGGTAATTTCATTCTCAGCAACCAGCCCCACCCTTTCCTCCATACATTTTCCCTACTTTATAAGGACAACGATAAATGATGCGGCTCAGGTAAAAACCATTACCTCTCTCATTGAAGCCTATGGATGGCGACAGGTAGTTCCAATCTACGAAGATACTGATTTTGGACGGGGCATTCTCCCCTTCCTTGCTGATGCCCTTCAAGAGATCGATGTGCGAATCCCTTACCGTAGCTTATTGTCGAAATTGTCAACTGATGACCAAATCAAGCAAGAACTCTACAAATTACAGACCATGCAAACTAGGGTTTTTGTTGTACACATGTCATCTTCCTTGGGCTCTAACCTATTTTTGATGGCTAAAGAAGTAGGGATGATGGGTGAAGGATATGTATGGATTATGACAGATGGAGTGACAAACATGGTTGATTCCTTAAATGAAAGTGTTACCCATGCAATGAAGGGGGCTCTAGGTGTACGGCTATATGTACCCAAGACTGACGAGTTATTCAACTTCACAACCAGATGGAAAAGGAGATTCCATGAAGGCAATCCCGAAGAAATTTCTAATGACCCTAGCATCTATGCATTATGGGCTTATGATACCATCTATGCAATAGCAATGGCAGTAGAAAAAGTAGGGGTTCAAAATACCGAAATTGATAACTCTACAGCTCCGCCGCTGCTGCAAGTTTTTTCTAATGGACCACGACTTCTCGAGGCGATCACCAATATCAAGTTTCGAGGATTGAGTGGCAACTTTGAATTAGTAAACGAACAGTTGCGGTATTCTTCGTTTGAAATAATTAACATTGTTGGAAGGGGGATAAGAGAAGTTGGATATTGGACAAAAGAACAAGGATTATCAAGGGATGTAGATAAAATCAAGAAGAAGAGTTATTATTCAACATCACCAAGAGATCTAAATCCTGTCATCTGGCCAGGGGAAACAATTGTTGTGCCAAAGGGTTGGGAAATCCCAATGAGTGGGACAAAATTACGTGTTGGAGTAATAATGAGTCCGAATCCCGAGTTCGTGAAGGTGGAGATAGACCCTGAGACAAATGCAACAAGAGCAAGCGGGTACTCAATTGATGTGTTTGAAGCAGTTCTAAAGAAATTGCCTTATGCAGTCCCATTTGAGTATCATTATTTTGGAGGAAAGTCTGAGAAAATCTCACACACCTACAATGAATTTGTCTATCAAGTATATCTTGGGGTATGCTCTCTTTCTGATATAGCTAAATATGTTTTGTCAAAATAATATGATTAGTAATCAGCAAAAGGTGCCATTACTTAAATATAGATGAGATGTTTAACAATTAGTGTACTTTGCATCTCTATTTTAGTTTTCCTTCCTTGGAAAAGAGTACATTCATTTGAAAAGTTAAATTTATTCTTGATACTGTTAAGATTCTACTGTATTTCTAGTTTACTATCATGCATATTATTTGAGGCACCACCACACCACCTTTTAATTACCTACTGTTAATTACAATTAGCCAACCATTGTTAATCAAGCAATGATGTATATATATGTCCTATGATCCATTATTTTTGTCGGACTCATTTATATACTTATAATAATAAAAATTAAGACTTTATTTTTAAATTTTCCTAGTTCTTTTCATCTATGGTCAACACTTGAAAACACAAAATATATTTTGAATAAAGAAATTGCTTCCTCTTGCAGATATATGACATAGTTATAGGGGACATTACAATAAGATACAACCGTACAAGCTATGTTGACTTCACGATGCCGTACACCGACTCAGGAGTAGCTATGATTGTGCGACTCAAGCAAGCTGAAAATAAAAACACATTTATTTTCTTACAGCCATTATCTTGTGATCTATGGCTGGGGAGCTTTGCATTTCTCATCTACGCTGGTATCACCATATTGATATTGGAGCCAAAAATCAGGGTCCCCCTCAACAGATCTATATCAAAGCATGTTGGAACAATAGTGCAATTATCCTTGTTTGCATATCGTAAGTTCATTTATCAGATAATTGTTTCACAATTATTATAGAGAGACATTTTGTTATCAATTTTTTTTGTATACAATCAGCTATTCATTTCCAAATTAACTAGTTAGTCACAAGCTAACATATTTGCAAATAAATGTAGAAGAAAAGCTAGAGAGCGCCCTATCAAAGATAGTTGCTATTGTGTCCATCTTTGTTCTGCTTATATTGACCACGAGCTACACTGCTAGTCTCTCGTCGATGCTAACGGTACAACAGCTTCAACCCACAGTAACTGACATCTATGATCTTAAAAAAAACAGTGACTATGTTGGATATGAAACTGGTTCTTTTGTGGAGGGCTTGCTTCTGGAACTCGGCTTTGACAGAATAAAGATGAAAGGTTATTACCGTGAAGAATTTTCTAAGGCACTTGAGAAAGGAAGTGAAAATGGTGGAGTCGCAGCAATAGTCCACGAAATACCCTACATCAAGCTGTTCCTTGCCAATAATTGCAAGTCATATACCATGGTTGGACCGATTTACAAGACTGCAGGATTTGGATTTGTAAGTTGGCTACTACAATGATTTCGCTTACTAGAAAAATCCCAACGACATACAGATACTTACAAAACTAAAGATATCTTTTAAATTTTATAGAATTTATAACCAATGAAAATTCTTTTTACTTTGTGAAGATGAAAAGTGGACCTCAGTAGCCAGAATCTAGAATTGTACTCTAAAAGCTCAATCCTTATCTGTCATTAGTAGAAACTTTAAAAAAAAAGGGGCATTTTATTATTTTTTTGGTTTGTTATTTCTTATTATATGTATATCCGATTAATACTCCCAGTATCTTGTTCTTGGACAGGCATTCTTAAAGGGTTCTCCATTAGTTCCAGACATATCACGAGCAATCCTAAACATAACTGATGGAGAAGAAATAATCCACATTGAGAAGAAATGGATAGGTGGCCAGAACTGTCAAAACAATGGCGGCATCAGCACTGAATCAAACAGACTAGAATTTGTCAGCTTCTGGGGGCTTTTTGCTTTCATCGGAGTTATTTCCACCCTCTCCCTATTAATATTTAGAATTAATTCACTCTACAAGAGATGGCAGACTGACTTTGAATCAAGCTATATCAACAGGACAGTTTCCACAAACCAAGAGGAAAATAAGCCCACCAACCCACCATCAGTATCTGAAGGTGCTATCAACTGACAATTAATCATTCCATTAGATTTTCTAATTTATTTCCAATAGTCATTCCACCATAAATTACTTTAACAACTACCCATTTTTTAATTTTCTATTTCCGTCAGTAATCTGGACTTTTACTTTATATTTACTGACTTAGTTTCCATGGTTTATGTTAGGTGTTCATGTGGAACCGGTTTGGAGTTCTGTCCAGAAGAACATTGTTGCTACAAAAAAATTGACCCGCAATTACTCTTGGTAGTGGGAAACAAATCTGCTGTTATCCAAATTTAATGAACAGTACTCTGAAATCCCTGCTTTTCCAAATCCAACTGTTGATTTATTTTGAGATGCGTGCACAGAAAAACTATTTATTTGGAGATACGTGCACAGAAAAAGTTGAACGGTTAGATTTGGAAAAGCAGGGATTTCAGAGTACGGTTCATCAAATTCGGATCGCAGCAGATTTCATTCCTTGGTAGTGAGTCTCTTGATTTCACTTGCTTGTTCTTTGACTTTGAAGTGCTAATTTTTTTATATGTATAATATTCTTTAGGTAGGAATCATTTATGCATGTTTAAGTACTTGAATCATCTTTCATGTAAAATTTGAACTATGTAGTTCAAATAGTTAGATTTTATTTTTGTTCCATTAATTTATTGTAGAATTGTGATGTACCGTTTTTGCAGTTAACTAACTTGACATAAATGTACTTTTTAACACCTAATTGTAAGTAGTTCACACAATAGTGAAAAATGAATTTATTCGGGTTTGGTTCAGCGGGGTTGATTTGGTAATGATTTGGTCCCACAAGGTAGCAAAAAAAAAAAAAATCATGTTCTATTCGTGAATAATTTGTGAAATTTGTTTTATTCGTTCACAATTTGCCATTCGGTTCGGAAATCCCAAAAAACGTTTTATTCGTAAATTATTTACGAATTAAATGTGAATATTGTTACTATGGTTCACACAGAAAAATTCCAACTAGAACAAAAAATTTAGCTCAAGTAAATAATGGTACCTAGTTGAGAAGCAGGACTGGACCATACCAATTAGCACCATGGGTTACACCTCTTTCAATCCGTCCCCCCTTTGTTGAGTCGGATCCGTATCCTCCCAGGTACCTGACTCAACACAATTGAAACGGACGGCCCAGATTTACTCTCAGTAGGTTCTTGCTCGGGATGACAGAGGGGGCAGTATTATTTGGGATTTGAGATTCGTGCCAAGTTAAAAAGGACAATTTTCAATAATCCGATTCAATTGTACTCAGTCCGGTAACTAGAGAGAATGCTGACAATTTCTGAAGTTACACCAACATAAAAAAAAGGAATTTGAACCAAAATTTGACATTACTTAAACGTCCTGAGCACTTGATGAGACCCCAGTTCATTAACCTGATCCTCCAGTATTTTGCATCTCCTCCCACCACAGAAAACACCTGGAAATAATATGTTTTCATAAACAAAACAAAGTTTATTCATGATAATGTCCAGCTGTTTATTATTATTATTTTTTTAAATGATATCATAAAAACTAGCATTTTACATTATAATTAAAAAAATAACTATACAATTTCCCATTGATTACTACAATAAATTAATCCCATCCAAGCATGTGATTTGTTGTGTGTGTTTGTCTATTTGCATTTTTTTATTGTTCTAAAGGCACTCAGGTAAAAGTAATTGAAACTAAATACTTGCTGTGGCCTACTTTCGTCTTTATTTTTTATTTTTTATTTGGGCACCTCTCTCACCTCACCTCTAATGATTGGTTAATTAATGATTAGAAAGACAAAATTGATCAAGCCAGATGCTTGCTTATGCTTTTCAGAACTATATATGATGTGATAATAGGAGACATTACAGTAAGGTACAACCGTCAGCTTTATGTAGATTTCTCAATACCATACAACCGTCACCTTGGTAGAGTCAGAGTAGCGATGATAGTCAAGTAAGATCAAAATAAAAACATATTAATATAATGAAGTACTCTATGTTTTCATTTTCAATTTAGTAATTAGATTTTAGGTATCAGCATTAGCCTTAAGGCTTGATCTGCCAAATTTCAAATCAAAGAGCCAAACTTTTTTCATCACAGTTATTTCCACCGTGAGCCTACTAATATCTACAATTATTTCACTCTGTAACAAACAACAAAAGATGATCAAAAACCTATGGTAGAGTAACACTTGGATGCTATGGATAGTGTAAGGCCATTCATGCTACCACCTCAAAAACCTATCGTATAAACTTTAAACTTCGATTTAAGTAGCTCAATAAATTGATTTTATTATTTTTTATGATTTATAAAAAATAGCCAAAAATGATTTAAAAATAAAAGAAATTGTTAATATTTTAGGTTATCTTTCACAAATAATAAAAAATAGTAAAATTTGATATTCTACGAGTTTATTATATAACTAATTTATTGAGGTACTTAAATCAAAGTTTGAAGTTTATACAATAAGTTTTTGAGACCGTAGCACGGATGACCTTATGCTACTCATAGCACCCAAGCCTTACTCGCCTTGGTATCACCATACAATGCATGCTGGTACTGCACGACAGGTTCAGTACTGGTACAGTAAGAACATGGGAACAATATTACTGATAAAAAAATAATTTCATCTGGGGTCTAGGGTTTATTTCAACAGGAGCGAGGAGTATCCTATGGGAATATAATAAAAAAAATGAAATCAAATAACGACAGGAAGAAGGATTTAATTTGGAGAAAATGAAATCAAATACTAGTGGGACTCCGACTGAGGAAGGCGAGGTTGCCTTGTTTGAGAGAGAGAGAGAGGAGGCGTATTGGTGGGCCGATCTATGCCAAAATGGGCCGGGACTTTTGGGCCTCCAGCTATTTAATTATGTCCTCTCTCTCAGTACTAGTAAGGTAGTAACCCCACCTCACCTCAGATATGTATTACCACAGATACAGAGGGACAGTTGATAAATGTCATAACCGATTTTTTTTAATATCTATCGTTAAATAAAAACTAACACAAATGTTCACATTTTTCTCCAAATTTTAAAAATATCCAAACCATTAGATCTTTGGGCTGTCCAGAAAGAAACTGGACTGCTAGATTTCTGAGTGGTTTGGGTTTTCTTTTTTTATATTCTTATTTTATAAACCTTTAAATGAAACAAGTAATTCTTAGTGGCGTAGGTAGTTTGAACCTTAGCCTCACTAGATAGAAGAGGTCCCTGGTATGAATTCAGGTGTAGGGAATTTTTTTTGGTTTTCAAATGAGATCTCCAACACAAATATTCAAAATTAATTATTGCTATAAGCGACACTCGAACCCTGGATATATATATATAGTTCTCAACATTGTTAACTATTCTGTTATGTTAGAATATATATCTATTGATATAACACAAGTGTTCAATTAGATAAACTAAAATAACAACACAATTAGTATAATTTTTAGATAATTAGAAATTAATTAGTATTTTTTTTAAATAGTTATTAATTAATATAATTAGTTATTAATTAGTATAATTTGTACAAAATATAATTAGTTATAAATTAGTATACTAAATACATACCGTTCATTTTCCTGCATGTACAAGAGGGGAAACAGATTCGCACACCTCCTCGCGTGTAACCATAAGGTATCTCACTGTGTCGAATAATCAAAATTAATTTGATGCTTATTTAAAATATAGAAGTTCGTTTTAAGATCTGCGTTAGATTAAAAGCTAGACAACACAGATCTCATTTTACACGATCCAATTTTATGTTCATTGTTGAGTATTTTGTGTATAGAGTTTTATGTTGAATTTTATACTCTTTAAATTTTTAAATTTTAATACTCAAATAATGGTCCGATGCAAGCGCACAATCTATTTTTGTAACACTTAGGTATCAATCCGCAGGGAATATGGATAATTACTAATTTTAAACTCTATTAATTCAATTCAGTTTTTAAGAAAAGTAAAGTTGATTGGGAGGTTTTGTTCTAATTTCTCAAGTTTGGGTTCAATACCTGAATAAAGTATGTTTGAAATAAGAAAAGTAAATTAGGAAAGTAAAAGAGAGTTTGGTTGTTTTTAAGAATTGAAAGATCTAGGGGCATTCGGTCTACAATCTCTTGTTAATTATATATACTCGGTTTGTTTAAATTCATGTTTGATATGATGAGGTTTATAACCTAAAATATTAAAAAGAGTCACGATTGTGAATTAATAACGTGCCTAGATAGTTCGGACTTCACGATCATTCTTCACCTTTACCTATCTAGACCATAACTAAAGCACTTGTTAGTCTATCTTATTCTCAAATATTGATACTTCACGGTCATTCTTCATACCAATATTCAATTCAATTCAAGAATTAGAGATTTGACTTCATGGTCATTATTCACCAAACTCTAGCCTTAATTTCTGCAATTCCGGTTTAGATGTCAAATTGGTCAATTCTAATTCAAATCCTAAGATATTTGTGTTCACAATTTGGTACTATCCTATATGATCCTAAGCTTCTTTGGTTCTTTCGAATCCAAAGCGGGATAACTATAATTCAAGTACAAATCATGTAATCAACACAAAGAATAAATCACTGAAATTAACAATCAAATCAAACAATCATAATAAAAACTAAAATCCAAGTAGGATAAAATTAAACAAGTTCATGCTTATGACCTAAACACCTAGAGAGAATATTAGCCTCTCATGGAGATGCAAATAATCAATAAAGAATTTATTACAAAGATTGACTAAAACAAAGAGAAATTAAATAAAGAAATAGTTTACACCATTCTTTAATTGAAAATTTTTAGTCTTGACCACTTCTTGATGAGAATCTTCATCTTCTTCCTCCTTGAAAAGCTTTCTTAATTGCAGAATTTTACGATAAATATGTGAGCCCTTGAAACGCGTCCTGGATGTGCCAAAAATAGAAAAACCATCGAAAACACATTTTTGGGCTGTTTTCTGCTTCAGTGCATCCGCACTGGCTCCCAAAATTCTTTTTTAAGATTCTTAGGTTGTAGATCTTCTCACTAGCTTTCCGAAAAATGATCATATGTCCAAAACAGAGTTACGAGTCAAAATCTATTACTGTTTTAAATTCAGGTGCCAGTCTGCATGCGGCTTCAGTGCGTCGGCACGAATTTTGATGCACAACTTATTATACTTTTTTCAAATTGGCGCTTGTCCAGAAATCCATCTAAGTACTTAGTGCGGCTAAATCAAAATCTGTGCGTCCGCACGAAACCATTTTCCTTCATTTTTTATTTTTCTTTATTTTCTGCAAATTAAAATCAAACAAACGCAGTAACTTGATTCTATATGTATTATATTATTTTTGTATACAAATACAAGATATTTAATATTATTTCATGATAAAAACCAGATCGAATGTGTATACAATTTAGGTCTATCATTCGTAAATATTAAAATTTTATAAAATCAGATAATAACATAAAATAAATAATAATTAAAGTTTGTTATCAAATATCAAATAAATTCAATAAAATAAATAAGTTTGAAACAATAGTACCCGGATTGTGCATGAAACATTGTTCTTAGATGCGAATTTCTCTTTATCGTGCAAGATAGAACCGCAATCAAAATAATTCGGAGTTGTCAACTTTGCGGGATACAATTTTGAAAGTAACTGACGATAACTCCGCAATAACCAGTATTTTGTTAAATAATAATAATTTGAAAATATAATTTGGGAATATAATAATTTGGAGTAATGATGTGAAATGATATATATACTGTATACGGAGATAAATAGATGGGTATGGGAGACAATGGATTATCGGAGAGAAAATGAGTTGATCAAAATTTTGAAGGCTACTTATAAGTAAATCAAAAGGGTCAGTATAGCAAGGGACGTGAATATGCCAACTTAATTATAGCTTGCACACATTAACATATGTGTTTTAATTCCGAAATTTTTGTATATACCGTTATAAAAAAGTAAAAGAAAACCTCAGTTTTTGGGGAATTTCAACTATTACTTAGACTGCAGAGTCAATATATGGCCTCATTTTGAGAAGACCGCAGAGCCAATCTACAGCTCACTTAACGAGCCGCAGGAGGTATTTTGGGTTGTTATAACATGCAAATTGGGGCTGCATATTGGCTCTACAGTGCCTCTAATTGGACTGCAGAGCCAATCTGCAGTCTGAGTAAAGATGAAATTCTCTCAAAACGGAGGTGTTTTGATTTGTTTATTTTTTATTATGGTATTTTAAAAAAAAATAGGGTTTTAATTTGATGAAAAGGTGCCAAGCTGTTGATAAATTTCCAACGGTAAGAAAAGATAAATAAATTGTATATCAAATTTTGAGTTTTACATATCATTTAAATAAATATTTAACATTTTACACTGGAACTGAATTCCTCTCGGAACAATTCACACAACCGTAACCATAATATATAACATAGTGTGGTCCAACGTAGATTTGTAATTTAAACAATTTTGATCCAATTATATGTTTAATGGATGGTCAACGACTTCAAATTGTACTTCTATAATTTTATGTTGCAATCATCACCATTCTTCAATTGATCATGTATCAACAAGTCAACACCAATACGATATTTTTTTATTGTGCCTTACCAGTTCCATGCAATTGACATTGTCAAAGTAAACTCATGAACTTATAATATATGTTTAGTCTACAGATATAGACAACATATATACCTAAATCTGCTCTTATTTTTTAAAATTAATAGCAATTTGTTATTCCGATCTGAAGCGTCAAATTTTTCAATACACAAATCTCAAAAAAGTAATTTTTTTCATACAAAAATCTCAACGAAAACCAAAAATTAAGATGAGAATAACTACATCTTATTATTTCCAAGGAGTAACAGGGGATCTATTTCCATTTTTTCTTTGTACATTGTTTCTCTATTTAAAAAATTGAATGGATTTCCATTCATTTTGTGTATATGTATATGTTTATATTTAAAAAATTGAATGGATTTCTCTATTTAAAATCGCTGATTCAACGGTGCCTTTTAATTTTACTGTTACCATTTATTAGATCAATGATTTTCAAAGTAGCTTAATAAATAGTAAAAAAATTTCAAAAAAATGTAAAATTTGGTCTCCAAACACATATTAATATGGAGAACAAGATAAACGGTTTGGACCGGTCATTTGCACATATTAATTGGACTTTGAATCCAGTAATTTATAATTCAATGCACAAAAATGCATATGCATTACAATGTATAGTAGCCTTACTCATATAGAGAAAATTCAAAGTCCTTGGAAATAATATGGAGAAAGGCTACCATATATTGCAATACATAGATATTTTTGTATATTGGACTATAAATCACCGGATTCAAAGTCCAAATAACCGATCCAAACCATTCATCTTGTTCTCCATATTAATATGTGTTTGAAAATCAAATTTTATATTTTTTTGAAATTTTTTTACTATTTTCTTAGATTTACTGAAAAAAATTTACTATTTTTTATTTTTATTTATAGTCCAATATACAAAAATACTATGCATTGGATTGTGTTGATTATAACTTTTTGTACTGTTTAATAGCAAATAAATGTTGTTGTTCTACAACAAGTTCTAATCGGCACAATCCAATAATTATAAAAATAGAAATAAAAATTCATCATTCCCAAAAAAAAAAAATCTCAAATGCTTGCCAAACACCTATAATATAAACTTTTTTATAATATTTTTTTAACTTGAAAATTAACAAATTGATATCCTCATTTTCATATCTAAAAATTCTCATTTCATGAAAAAATTTCATTGCCGAAAATGTCAGAAGTCTGTCCAAATTTTCAACCCGGCCTATTGAAGAAATAAATGTACAGATGAAATGCAGGGACTATTCTTTCCCTTTGACTTGATATCTCCCACTTGTTTCTTTTGAGAAATCGACAATTTTAGATTGAACTGTACGTTTACAATGAACGGACCAAATCCATACAAAAAAATTCTCTAAATTTTAAATTATTGATAAAATATCAACCACCAAACCCCGATATGTCACTACCAAAAATATGGAGCACTAATGGGTTGCAAAACTATATACCAATTATTATTTTGAACTTTTAATTAGTAATTTACTGGACAAGCTTTTAAATTGAATTTAGAATCGTTCAAATGCCACATGGTTTGGCCAAGATTTTGGAGTAATTTCAAGTCTTTTTCAAAGTTTTCTAAGTCTTTCTAATACTTCCATATATAGGAGGTTGGCTACTATGCTTATATAAGCATATCCCACATATGCTTATAACTCATTTTTGTATTTTCAATGTCTAAATGGTCGATCGGAACCGTTCATCTTGTTCTCCATATTAATATGTTCTTGGAGACTAAATTTTACATTCTTCTGAATTTTTTTACTATTTATTAAGCTAATTTGAAAATCTCTGATCCAACGGTGGCTTCTGATTTTACTGTTTTGTTAAGCCACCGTTGGATCAGCGATTTTCAAAGTGGCTTAATAAATAGTAAAAAAATTCAGAAGAATGTAAAATTTAGTCTCCAAGAACATATTAATATGGAGAACAAGATGAACGGTTCCGATCGACCATTTGGACATTGAAAATACAAAAATGAGTTATAAGCATATGTGGGGATATGCTTATATAAGCATAGTAGCCAACCTCCCATATATAGTATATATCATTCATGGCTTCCAAGTTTTCTCCCTTTGTATCATATTTTTCTTTGAGAAATGTTCTGGTTCCTCAAGCCATCATATCTGAGCACGTTTCCCAACTCATTTAACAGAAAAAATCTTTCAATTTTGTCTAACTTTTATTTTCAACATCCATATTCAAACTTTTAAAGTTTTATTTATAACATTTTAAAATGTCATTCACAAGCATTTAAATCTCTATATGCAAGCAATAAAATTTCAAATCCGTGTAGTTTTAACTTTTAACTATTTTTGTCTTCAAATCAAAAAATGAAAGATTGTTTTTACCCACTATTTTTTTAATTTTTCTCTAATCATTCTCATAAAAAAATTTCGACAATCCGTGATGAATTTTATTAATATAAAAAATACGAGCATTTTCTACTCGATTTTCTCTTTCAAATGAGATCTATGAAAAAAAATACTTTTGAGTTATTTTGAAATCATTTTTTTAAGTAAATCCCACGATAACTTTAAATTTTTCAATTGTTAAACCTCAGTATACAACCATTTAAACATCTGGTATCATCATTTAAACTACTATATACAATCTTTTAAACCTCTGATGTTAATCATGTAGTATGACACATTTAAACATTTGTATACAATTGTTAAAAGTAGTTGTGTTAAACATTTAAATAGTGCTCATTAGCTTTACTTTACAAAAAAAAAAAAATACAACGACTTGAAAAAAACTCAAAAAGTATTTTTTCATGGATCTCATTTGAAAGAGAAAATAAAGTAAAAAATATTCTTATTTTTAAATTCGCAAAATTCGTCACAAATTATCAAGAAAATGGACGAGAATGATCAAAAAAAAAAAAAACTGTGAGTGAAAAGTATCTTTTATTTTTTGGCTTGAATACAAAAATAGTTAGAAGTTATAACTATACAGAATTAGAATTTAGTTGTTTGCAGATAGAGGTTTAAATGCTTGCGATTAACATTTTAAAATGTTATAAACAAAACTTTAAAAAATCGAATATAGACGCTGAAAGTGGAAGTTATATATTAAATACTTGGAGGACTCGTTGTGGGATTTATTTGGGATACAATTATCAAGATATAGGTAATTTTTTAGTGATCTCTAAATTGTTTTCATGTATTTTGTATTGCCAGTACTGTTAATGTATGGGTTGGAATTCATTAATAATGTATATTTTGATAATTTTAACAATATATTTCAAGATATTTCAAGATAATTTATAAAAAATTCAAAAAATAAAATAGTGTATTAAGAATGTAAAACTCTAGAAGAGGTAGTTAATTTGCATTTGTTTTGTATTGATGTAATTTCTTGATAGTTACTATCAAGTTTCTGAAAAAAAGAGAGTAGTATTTATTGAATTTGTGAATTGTTTGTGTATCAAATGTCATTCAATTTTAGTATCATTTCATTGATATCATTTACGTACAGATCTTGATGCAAATCAAACAACAGTTGATATAATATATATATATATATATATATATAGTAGACGAGTGTTGTAGAGGTTAATTTTATTCTCAACCACTTTTACTGAGTATAAATTTGATATTCCAACATATACTGACATACTGTTAAATGTAAACCGTTGTAAGTGTTATGTCATGGGATGAACAATAAAATTTGCATCAAAATCCCATCATTTTTCATATGCATCATAGTATAAATTACATTAAAATATAGCAGACAATTTTGCAATGTTTGTGGAGTTCTATAAATCACATTTTAATGCCTTCTTACTTAGGCATGTATATATTTTTGTTCTCAAAGTACAAATAATAAATCTGAACAGCTCACTGTAATCTTCATATGGAAATTTCTTTGGAGGCCAAATTTTACATTTTTTTTTTAAATTTACTTTTTTTCGATAGGTAGAATATCCATTAATATGAAAGTTTGTGGACCACTCAAACACGGTTTTCCTATCTATTGAAAAAAAGAAGTAAAAATATTCTGAAAAATATAAAATTTGATTTCCAAGCATATTTTTATATGAAGATCACATTAAATAGTTTGGATCGATTATTTAAACTTTGAAACGAAAATAGATATATAAAGTACAAAAGGATATTTACTTCATGAAACATAACTCAACTCCGGAAAACTTGGTACTATTTTTTTTTAATCATAAATGCACACAAATATAGAAAACGAAATTTTACTATATTTAGTATTTTTTTTGCTAACTTTTAGATTTTTGAAAATGACTTTCTTTTTTATATGCAAACAATTATTATATTGGATTAATTTCTTATGTGCCCTTCAACTCTTACTTATTTTCTTATTTACCCTCTAAGACTTCAATATATTATATTTACCTCTCAACTTTTTCCATTCTTTCTTATTTACCTCTTACAATTAGTTCACACACTTTAATTTTAATATTTCCCAATATACCCCTTATTTGTTTCATCTCTTTCAATTAAAGCAAATGAAGGCATGGGAGCGAGATCGAGTGAATTAATGGTGGTTAGTGCATTTTAGCATCCCACTCTAAATCCAGTAAGGGTGTAGGACTAAACTCATAATCGAATTAGCGGGTTACCGAAGCACATTCTTTCTGGCAATGTTCGCTTTACATTTTCTTTCTCTCCTTACCCTTCAAGGTCTCTACTCGCCTAACACTTTTCCGACCAAGTGCAAAAAGTAACCGAGAGACCCAAACCCGCCCTACAACTCACACTCCAATCCTAATTGATATGAATAAAAAAGCTCCACTAGAGAAGCGAAGGAGAAGCTAAAAAATGGCTTCTCCTCATCCTTCGCCTTAGCATTGCCTCTCTATCACTTCTTTCATTTGCTTTAATTGAAGGAGATGAAATAAAAGAGGGGTATAATCGAAAATATTAAAATTAAAGTGTGTTGACTAAGTGTAAAGGGTAAATAAAAAAAATGAGAAAAATTGAGAGGTAAACATAATATATTGAAGTTTTGAAGAGTAAATAAGAAAATAAAAAACAGTTGAAGGGTACACAAGAAATTAACTCTATTATATTTGTTATTTTTTGAGGGTTTCAAATGTCTCTATTTTTGTGTCTCCATCGTACTTTTATTTTTTAAAACTTTAATAATTTAAAATTTAAAATTTAAAAGTCAAAACAAAACCGTTAGATATGGTTTACATCATTTTATCTATGTACATGTAAAAAAAATTACATTTCAATTTTATATTGATTGTCATCAAGAGCTTGTAAGAAAAAACATACCAATGTGAATAATTTTTAGAAGTTGATTTTCAATTTCTTGATTCACATAAAAACAAAATTAAAATGTAATAATTTTTTATGAGCACATAAAAAAAATAACATAGATCACATCTAACAGTTTTATTTTGACTTTCAAATTTTAAATTTTGAATTATTAATTTTAGAAAAAATAAAGATATGATGGAGACCCTCCTCTTTATAAATTTCTGTCGACAACTAATTTTAATTAGTATTCTTTGGTCACATTTTTCGTTTGAATTCTACATTGTCTAGAGTCGTTCAAATGACACACGGTTTGACCAAGATTTACGAGTCATTTCAACTCATTTTCGACCTAACAATTATCTCCAAGATATATATGCAACTTGACGACTTATTCCCAAGTCATTTAATGCCATAGATTCCATTGTGCGGTTTATAATTACAGCTTCCGCACCTATTCGTTTGAGATTACAAGTCATGCATATAAATAAATAAATTAAGAAACATAAATAATGTTGTACCGCTAGCTAAAAGCAAGATTCATATTTCTTGTACCGCTAAAAGCAAATATGAGGAAATAAATATACCACATGAATAATGTTGTATGAACAGTTTCTGATCTTTGTAGTATTTTTCTTTTTACTATAATTTATAAATAGTTTTTGAGTGATCCCTATAATGGTTAGGCTCGATAGAATAGTAATATTTTTCAATGATCGATGTTCTCATTCATTATGTATTACCACTGTTAATATATAGGTTGAAATCTAATTTTGACAATATATTTACAATAATTTTATAAAAATTGGGAAAATAAATATATTGTTCGAACTACAAGTTGACACGTGTAGTTGGTGTCACACCGGATCTAAAGGAGAAGATCAAGATTCTTACCAAAACCAAATTCTTGCTAGAATTGAATGATCCTACTAGAATTGAATCAATTATTACCATAATTGATTGATTGAATATTGTCCACCATATTGGCTAATTTATTACCAAAACCGTGTACAGGTGGTAATCTTACCAAAGCCATGTGCAGCTCCAAAAGAGCCTATATAAATCAAGTAACCCTATGTTCTAAAATTAATTGAGTATTGAGTGAGTTGTAATAAGAAATTATTATGAAATAAAAGTGTGTATGTGTGTGTTGATCTGTGGAGTGCGCTATAGGCGACACCACGTTAAAATCTCTGTGTTCGCTTGATCAATTTTCTGTGATGATGTTATAATTTTGTCATGGTATGAGAGTGGAGATTCTAGGACCAAGCGTGTTCGACTAATCTCGCCGAAACTACAAAAACCAACATGAAATTTCTGTCATTTAAACAATGGCAGAGAAGCCACCTGAAAAACCCCTTCCAACCATTGAATTAGGAGAGTCTTCAATTACTATCACTCTCTTAGAAAAATTAACTCAACTCCTCATCCTGCAGCAATCACCCCCTAGTTGCAATCCCTTTGGTGGGAGATAGATTTTCAATGTCCTAATCTGATGGAGTACTCCAGCGACATCGAGAAATTGAACTCTTATATTCAAGAGAGCAGGGTATACACATTTCTAGATGGACTTGACGATCGTCTCGACAATGTGAGAGCTGATGTGCTTCAAATTAACCCTTTTCCCACAATTGAACAAGCTTTTGCACAAGTTTGAAGGGAAGAGATGCGTCAGATGGTGATGGTGATGGTGATGCGGCTACGATTATTTAATGACAATTTTTAAATTTATGACATATTTCAGTTCATAGATATAAATACTTCGTTTCTTGAGGATGGATAACATAATTTGCACTTAGTAATACTTGAAGAACATAAATACAATTATGGCAGTTATGACAGTTTAGATACGTGTACAGTGCGAGTACTCATATCAACTTTCTTTAATTAATTGTGCTCCAAATATGTTTGAGAGTTAGCCACTTGAAATTTTAATTTTAATATATATTGCAACCTCACATCACCACTCTTCAATCGAATCGCTCAACAACAATAGGATATTTTGTTTGAATGACTATCAGAAACGTCAAGACTCAAGAAGTGACTTGCTAGGCAATTATGTCAAGTAAACTCATGGTGTCGTTTTTTCCTTCCTTGATTTGTCAAAGTAAACTCATTAAGTCATGATATATGTGCAGCCTATAAAAAGATAACATAAAGAGAAGGTTGTACTCTCCACAAAAATGGGAAAACCAGATACATTTATGTTTCTCCTCTTTGTTATCATAGGTTCCGTTGCTACAGCTCAAAATACAAACAGAAATATCCCAGTCGGAGTTATACTCGATTTGGATACCCTTCTGGGCAAAATGGCTCGAACAAGCATTGCAATGGCTGTGGATGATTTCTACACACTACATTCGAATTATAGTAGCAGACTTGTACTCTATATCAGAGATTCCCACCAGGACAATGTCAAGGCTACATTAGCAGGTGACTGATCAAATTATTAAACTGTAGTAATGTATTTATTGATTGTGCAAAGCAAACTTTTATTTCAATGTCAAGTATTCATAGTTAAAAAATATAGTCATCAAACAATTAATTGCCGACACGAAATTCTAATTATGGTCTTCGGGTTTGTAATTCCCTTGAACCAAATTCCACTGTAAAGTTTTTACTCTTTCTTAATTAACAAACGTACAGTAGATCTCTTTTCTTTTATTTTTTTTAAACCCCTTCCCCTTAAATTCGGATCTAAAAACTTCAATCTTCTTGCAGCACTAGACTTGCTACAAAAAAATAAGACTGAAGTCATCATTGGACCTCAGAAGTCCTCACAAGCTGTCATTGTTTCTGAAATCGGTAACACCAGTCAGGTGCCAGTAATTTCATTCTCAGCTACCAGTCCCACTCTTGCTTTCATGCAATTGCCCTACTTTATAAGGACAGCCATAAATGATGCCGTTCAGGTAAAACCCATTACCTCTCTCATCAAAGCCTATGGATGGCGAGAGGTAGTTACAATCTATGAAGATACTGATTTTGGATGGGGCATTCTCCCCTTCCTTGCTAATGCCCTTGAAGAGATCAATGTGCGTATCCCTTACCGCAGTTTAATATCAAAATTGTCAACAGATGACCAAATCAAGCAAGAACTCTACAAATTACAGACCATGCAAACTAGGGTTTTTGTTGTACACATGTCATCTTCCTTGGGCTCTAACCTATTTTTGATGGCTAAAGAAGTAGGGATGATGGGTGAAGGGTATGTATGGATTATGACAGATGGAGTGACAAACATGGTCTATTCCTTAAATGAAAGTGTTACCAGTGCAATGAAGGGGGCTCTAGGTGTACGACCATATATACCCAAGACTGACGAGTTGAATTACTTCACAATCAGATGGAAAAGGAGATTCCATGAAGACAATCCCCATGAAATGTCTAATGAACCTAGCATCTATGCATTATGGGCTTATGATACCATCTATGCACTAGCAATGGCGGTAGAAGAAGTAGAGCTTCAAAATACCCAAATTGATAACTTGACAGTTCCTCCATCGCAGCATGTCTTTTCCAATGGACCACAATTTCTTAAGGCAATCACCAACATCACGTTTCAAGGTCTGAGTGGCAACTTTAAATTAATAAATGGACAGTTGCAGTATTCTTCGTTTGAAATAATCAACATTGTTGGAAGGGGGATAAGAGAAGTTGGATATTGGATAGAAGAACAAGGATTATCAAGGGAAGTAGATGAAAGCAACAACAAGAGTTATAATTCAACATCAGCAGCAGATCTAAATCCTGTCATTTGGCCTGGGGAAACAATTGTTGTGCCCAAGGGTTGGGAAATTCCAGTCAGTGGTACAAAATTACGCGTTGGAGTAACGGCAGGTTCATATCCCCAGTTCATGAAGGTGGAGATAGACCGTGAGACAAATACAACAAGAGCAAGTGGATACTCAGTTGATGTGTTTGAAGCAGCGGTAAAGCAATTGCATTATGCAGTCCCATTCGAATATGACCATTTCGGAGGGGTGTCTGCGAAAAGCTTAGTCTCCTATGACGAATATGTCTATCAAGTTCATCTTCGGGTACGTATCTACTTTTTTGTCAAAAATAATATGATTAAGCAATCTAGCAACAACTGCCACTAATTTAGCTAAATATGGTGGTTGGGCTTTTATAACAAATATACTTCTCATCTTTGTAGTTTAGTTAATCTTCATTGTATAAAAGTAAATTCATTTGAAAAGTTAAATTTGTTCTTGATACTGTTAAGATTCTACTGTACTTCTTGATATTATATGAGGCACTACTTTTTTAGGCACATACTGATGATTACAATTAGCCAATCATTTTTAATCTAGCAATGATGTATGTCTGTGTCCTGTTAACCAATACTTTAGACTCATTTTTAATCTAAAATAAAGTTGGCTTTTATTTTGAATTTTTCCAACTTTAATTTAGATCTATGATCAATACTTCAAACAACCAAATATCTTTGAATAAAGAAATTGCTTCATCATGCAGAAATATGATGTAGTTATAGGGGACATTACAATAAGGTACAACCGTACACACTATGCTGACTTCTCAATGCCATACACCGACTCAGGAGTAGCAATGATTGTGCCAGTCAAGCAAGCTGAAAATAAAAACACATTTATTTTCTTGCAGCCATTATCTTTTGATCTATGGCTGGGAAGCTTTGCATTTCTCATCTACGCCGGCATCACCATACTGATATTGGAGCCAAAAATCAGGGCCCCCCTCAAGAGATCTATATCAAGGCATGTCGGAACTATAGTGCAATTATCCTTGTTCGCATATCGTAAGTTCTCATATCAGAAAATTGTCTACAATTCAAAGAGGCATTTTGTTAGAAAACAAATTTTTTTTATACAAATGGCTATCATGTTCCAAGTTGACAAAGTTAGTCACAATATGACATATTTGCAAATAAATGTAGAAGAGAAGCTGGAGAGTATCCTATCAAAGATAGTTGCTATTGTGTCCGTCTTTGTTCTGCTTATATTGACCTCAAGCTACACTGCAAGTCTCTCTTCGATGTTAACTGTACAACAGCTTCAACCGACAGTAACCGACATCTATGATCTCAAAAATAACGGCGACTATGTTGGATATGGAATAGGTTCTTTTGTGGAAGGCTTGCTTCAGGAACTCGGCTTTGACAAAACAAAGATGAAAGGTTATCGCCTTGAGGAATATACTGAGGCACTTGAGAAAGGAAGCGCAAATGGTGGAGTCGCAGCAATAGTACACGAAATACCCTACATCAAGTTATTCCTTGCAAAAAGTTGCAAGTCATATACCATGGTTGGACCAATTTACAAGACAGCAGGCTTTGGATTTGTAAGTTTAACGTTAATTATGTATTTTCCTATGCTATAAACTAATTGCACAAACATGCTTACACAAAAAAAAAATTATCCAAAGATGACAACAACCTGTAGCAAATCAAAGAAAGAATTCTTGATATTTAATAAGCATCGCATTGTGGCTCAACAGATAAAAACCAAGAGTCGGTATTCTTCAACACCATAATCTTTAAGTACCACTAGGGAAGAACTAAAGCCAAGAGTTGGTATACCATCCATGTTCAATTTGTTTGTTAATCCTCATAGTAAGTATGTATACCATATTTACCTTCCCGGTCTCCAATTGATGGACAGGCTTTCACCAAGGGTTCTCCACTAGTTGCCGACATTTCAAGCGCAATCCTCAACATAACGGGTGGAGATGACATACTGCAAATTGAGAAGAAATGGATAGGAGATGCAAACTGCCAGAATAGTGGCAGCATCACCGTGGAGTCAAACAGACTGAACTTTCTCAGCTTCTGGGGTCTTTTTCTCATCACAGGAGTTGTTTCCACAATAAGTCTACTAATATATGCCACCATGTCATTCTGTAAAAATCGGCAAATGAAGATTAACATAATGAGCCCTGAAACAAGCACTGACGAGAAAATTGATATTGAAGCCTTACCCACCATGAACCAAGAGGAAGACCAAGTCGGTGATGCTGTTGCTATATCACCTGCTGAAAGTGACACCAACACTTCAACAATGAATGCCAACATGATATCATCATCTGAATCTTTAATATAGTTCATTTTTACAGGTTGTGTCAACAGAGCACAAGCAGCTATGTTAGTTAATAGAAGATTCAAGCATTTTCTTTTGTAGTTGGTGATAGTCGACGTGAAATGAGGATAGCAGAAGTAATCCGGTAGCTAGTTAGCTAGTATGTTCTAATGTAATATATATGTGAACTGAGATTTTCAGATGTAAACTTCTCTTTAGTCAGCATATAGAATCTATATACAGTTGTTCAACTTTAATTCTCTTTAAACTCAGAGAATCAAAGAAGTCACAAAGTTTACTAGTCATTTGCTTTCCTCCTATAATCCCCCCCTCATTGTCATGATGAAAAATGTTTTCCTTCAGTGTCCCAGGATGCAATGGCAGGATAAACAAGCAAAGCACATCCCAACACCATCCAACTGTGAAAAGGTGACTGTTACTGGTCAATAAAGCAGACTAATACAGAGTATAGTTTCTTGATTAGAGGTATAGCAACATAATGAGATGCCCCATGACCAATTTGCATGCCATTCTTCAAGTGGAAGAGAGATTACGGGACAATAACAAAATATTGTGATTCTACAATGTTTGTAGATACAAATGCTGACACAGAAATGGATATAAATTTTCAGTGACAAGTGTATGATTCGCACTTAGGACCTGATAATATGTCAAGCAACTGATGGAAGTACAAATAAAAGAAGAAGAAAAAATTATGCACAGCAGCTACTTGTTCTATTTACTCGTCTCTTGATGCCAAAAAAACATACCTGGTTGGTTGAAAAATCTGAGCATCCTTTGTTTCTTCATCAATTTTATCGTCACTGTGAGGTGAGCTTGCATGCTCTGACAAACTGAACTTATATCTGGGTTAGAACCACTTTGTAGCCTCTAAAAGACTAAAACTCTTTGAAAGAGTAATAAAGCAGTTGATTGTCCTGAAATAAAATGAAATAAGAACTCGAAGATTGAAGTTGACATGGAACGGTTCTGAAATCCTAGCTGGGCAAAGCACCAAAGCTTGCTTAATTGCACATATGAGGGTAGTGATGACGTTGAAATTGGGTTAAGTTGAGTGTAACTGAACAGCTCAATTTTGGTTTATCATCACATTTTTGGGAACTTCTTTCACTGAATTTTGCAGATTACCTAATTGCAAAAATTGCATAAGTTTACTTTAAGTATGTCAAATTACTAACATAGCAACAAATGGCTCTATTTTCAAAAAAAGAATGTGCCCTGAAGTAAGATATTATAAAGAAAATTTACACAAAAAACCCCGATTAGAGCAACAAAACTTAGTTGAGTAGCAGAACTAAACTGTTCCGATTAAGACCTTAAAACACACTTGATTAGATTCATCTCGGCTCTGTTGCATTCAGCATTTCTCAATGCTCAGCAATTGCATATCCAGAAAAGAAAACAAATTTAGTATGTTCTTCAAAAAAGAAAAAGGAACTTTGAAGCACCTTAAATCTATAATGACTGAGCCCAGATGCACCACAACTCTAACTCTCAGAGATGCAGCCCCTTCTCCAATGAAGCCTTCAGAGATGCCTCTAGCTCGATAACCCTAGTCACCAATCTCATTTATTTTGTCGCATTGTGATTTGTGAGTTACTTGATAGAGAGAGAATTCGTCGTAGCGGAGAGTGCGAAATCTGCAGAGGTGAGTGTGGTGGTTACGATCTCCACCTCGCTCCTGCCCCAAATTCAAAGGCAGCTAGCGGAGGTGGAGAGCCGGAGACGAGAGGGCAGAAGCGTTCGCCAGGGAAAGGGAAGGTCCAATTGGAGAAAAAATCGTAATGGGCTTGTAGAAACTATACAGCTTCTCCCCATACATGCAAGGCCTATGGGCTTCAAATCGTAATGGGCTTGTAGAAACTATACATCTTCTCCCCATACATGAAAGGCCCATGGGCTTCAAATCGTACTAACTTCATTTGTCCTTTTTTGTGTTTTCAAGGCCCCTAGGATGGTTAATTAATGGATTTTTCTGATCTTTGTCTAGGTAGATTAAACAATATTGCCAATTTAATAGATGTCCAATGTGCTAACCTTAATCTTGTGTGTATTGCGTAACTTGAATGAGATATATCGGATAGGTAGCAGTGGATTTCATTTAAACTTCTTGACGAACAACGGTGTTTTTCGGTGATGGTTTGTCTCCAACCTCAACCTAATCTTACCAAGCTACAACTAGGGTTACAATGGCATTACATTTCCAAAATGGATTGGCAACCTATGCAAACTAAAGTCTTTGAATTTTACCTTCTGTTTTAGTTTGTGCAATTCTTAAAAGCAGAGTTGCTGCCATTAGAACTTGAAGAGTTGGTAATTTTTGGATGCGATCAGCTAGTATCTATGCCTGGAATACAAAAGCTGAAATCCTTGGTCGAACTTTCCATTAAATATTGTGAGGACCTGCTCTCGTTTATGGAACCCTCTCTTGAATTGACAATTAGAGCAGGAAGGGTGGGTTCATTGTTGGGGTTGAGAACCTATATATGGGTCGTATGAAGGCCCAATTACGGTCTTGTTTGATCCATCTGAGGCCTATATGAATCTCATTTTGGGTTATTCTAGACCTTCCTATATGAGTCTCAATTTTGTAACATTATTACAGCCCATTAATTGTTCCACCAAAAAGTGAACAAGCAAATTTTTTCTATTTTATTAGATGGCTCCTGATTCTATTTTACTTGTTGTTAAATATTATAGGACATTTTTTCTATGGTTTTCTTTGTTAGATGCAACTGCAATAATTTCGACGCAGTACATTCAAATAATTAAGCATATTTGTTCATTCCCTCAAAGGTAAATTTGTTACAAATAGCTGCAATAATTCCGACGAAGTTATTTTGAAACAATTTCTCCTTGTTGAAAGAAGAAATCCAGCTAGCAACTTCTTCGACTTCTGAGGGGCGGTGTAGATATGCGCTTTGAACTGTTTCACACTACTACAAAAAATATTTTTGTCATCGCCGCTTTACTATCGAATGTACTTCCGCACAGATGGTGTACATTACGAGTGGCAGCGCTGTACTTACTTTGAACTTTTTACCGTCTGTTCTGAAAAAAAAAAACCGATGGCGTTGATAGACCCCCTCCTTTGCCATCGATTAAATTTCACGAACAGTTAGTATTGAGCAACTCTTCAACATCGGTTTGGCTAAACGACCGATGGCACTGAAGGAGTTACTTTGTACATGATCCATTGGTGATAGTACAAAGTAATAACAACTCGTTACCATCTTAAACCGATGGCATATTCCCAGGGACAACACTTTGTAAATAATTAGAACCTCGGGTTTAGTATACATGATTTGCTCAATATGTTAAACCGATAGTGATGCTGTTATATTTTATATATTCCAATAAATCTTAGGTCGATCGATTCATCTCTCCAGAGCCTTTTAATATATCTCCAAATTAAGTATTGTGCTATATATTGCTCGCTGCCAATTTTAACTTCCCAAATCGACAGAGTTATTAATTTGTATGCTAGATCACTCTTTCCTCCTTTATTTTCTGTTTATTTTAATCGTTACTTTGAATGGTTTGTTAAATTAGAAAACAACTAATTTAAATTAGGGTTTAGTTAATTAATGTTATTTTTTATTTTGTATAGGCGAAATGAGTAGCCAAAGTAGTCGTTACTCATCAGAACCTTATAATTGCAATAGATGTCTTAAGCCAACTGTTGTGATACTTTCGAAGACCAAAAAGAATCCGAGAAAAAAAATTTATACATGTCCAGAATATAATCAATGGATGGGCTGGTGCAACAACACTGCCAATTTAAGTAACGTAAGTTTAAATCCTCATATGCAGCCTTACAGATAAATTGCAATATACCGAAATGAGACAGAAGTATCTTCAATTCTCAAGAAACAACTAGCAGTTACTTTTACCATCCATTGTGTACATGGATGTCACAAGCTGTTCAAAATTCATGCAAAATATATTCTTAAAATTAAATCACATTTTGATCTTGATTTTTCTGCAGTGTATGAATAGCATATGACAGTGCATTGTTGTTTAATCTCTTACATAAATTTTCTTTGAATTAAGTGGTGGTTTGCGAATGAATTTAAACAATAACGTAAGTCCATTGTCACATGTCCATTTTTACACTGTCGAAGACTCGGGATTAAAACATGATTTAATATTTAGAACATGTTTTGCATGGATTCATATTGGACAAACAGCTTGTGATAAATTTTATTTTCTTTTGATTTTAACTATATTTTATTATACACTAAATTTATAAGAACATCATCAATTATCTTGATTAGGTTCCAAAGAAATGGGTCAAACAACTTTCAACTAATAAAATATGTTTTGAACAATAAATTATATTTTAATTCCAAATCTTCGGCAGTGTCGTAATGGCATGCGATAATGCATTGTTATTTAAATTCTTTTGCCTTATCCCTCGTCCTAGCCTCGCCTGTTTAGATTTAATTGATAGAGGACAACTATATACAACCTAAAAGGAAGAGAAGAGATCTTTTAGAAATGACTTAAAAAAAATAGAGAAAGATGCATTATAATAAGAAGGCATGGATTGATGAAATGGAAAAAATTATATATTTTTTTAATCCGAATTTTTTTAAAATACCATAATAGAAAAAATAATAAACAAAATGACCATTATTTTCTTAAAATTCGAAATTTACCATGGCCGCATCTACCCAATGCGAACCTCTTTTATGGGGACCGCATTCAGGTGATGCGGTCCCTTTTTTTCAAATAGATGTGGCTGATACCGAAATTTTGCATTATATTATTTTTTAAACAAAAGATGCGATGCAAGTTGAATAATTATATATTATTTTATGTATCAGTCTCATCTGTATAAAATGCAAATCCAACTACAATATAAATAAATACATACAAAAAATATTAATATGCTAACTTACTCTACATGAAAACTAAAAAATTCTACAATTAATAATTACACTACAAACACCTAAATTATACTAAACAAAATATCAGTCGTTATATGTCTACCGTTGATAGAAAACTGAAACTGAATTTTTGAGGCACTAAACGATGTTTTTTTGCAATTCTGATTCCTTTAGATGCCCGAGGGTTTCCCTAAGAAAAATTCTGATCCGTCTCGTCCACCCTTTTTGAATTATGGTCATATGCACAAATCTGACTTTCCTAACCAAAGTTATAGTTGTTTAAAGTTTAAAAAAATGATGCTTCTGTGCAAAAAAATAATAATAATTACGGTTTCATTTATTATTCAAAAATTATTAAAATTATCTATGATTGTTCAATATATGTATTTTAAATTTGATAATTTGTATTCTAATTATGGTTTATATAAAAAAAAAAAATTCAACTTCCACTGCATCTTTTTGTTTAAAATATAATATAATGAAAATTTTCGGTATCAACCGCATCTATTTAGGAAGAAAAAAAAGAAAAAAAAAGGGGGGGGGGGGCGCATCGCCTAACTGAGGTCTCCCTGGGCCACATCTAGGGGAAGTGACCCCTTTCTAGGTTCGCTTCTAGGTGATGCAGCCCCCAGGGAGGGGATCCGCATCTAGGGGATGTGGCCAAGGTATTTTTAAAATTCCCAGGTTTTGATGGTTATTTGGTTTGTTTTTTGTATTATGATATTTTTAAAAATTTTGGTTTTTTTATAACACGCGAATTATACAATAAAATTGTGTAGAATTATTGGATTATCACAAAATTTCCGTCTGAAAATGAGATGCAGAACTTTAGAAAATGCCCTCTAAAATTCATACACGATTTTACTGTTTACAACCGTATATGGATGTTGGAGCACATTTATACATAGTTGAAACAATAAAATCATGTATAATTTGATCATATTTTGGAAATAGTGTTTTTTTAACTTTGGATACAGATTTAGTAGAAATTTTGAGCATAATATGCTTTGCATTTATGTACTAGTGAATTAACAAGTCATATACAAATATTAATTCTCAAAACATCGAATTAATAAATCACCAAGTTTTCCAATCACCCAAGACATCAAATGCACCAACAACTCAAATTAACAAATAATCAGAAAAATTATCGAAATTTGAGGATCAAACGGTTTTGTTGCGATATGTAGAACAAATCTCGCGGCTCAATAAAAAATCCTGTAACATGTTTTTTGGTACGGGTCTAAACACAAATCTTGTCGAATTTTTTTTTATATCATATTCCAAAAAAATAAACAAAAATATCCTCATTTTACCTGAATTTCAGATCTACTTAGACCACAGATTGACTATGCGGTCTCATTTTGAGTGAGCTACAGAGTCAATTTGCAACTCATATATATATATATAGAGGTTGGCTACTATGCTTATAACTTATTTTTATATTTTCAATGTCCAAATGGTCGATCGGAATCGTTCATCTTGTTCTCCATATTAATATGTTCTTGGAGACCAAATTTTATATTTTTCTGAATTTGCTTACTATTTATTAATCCACTTTGAAAATTGCTGATCCAACGGTGGTTTAACGAAATAGTAAAATCAGAAGCCACCGTTGGATCAGAGATTTTCAAATTGGCTTAATAAATAGTAAGCAAATTCAGAAAAATATAAAATTTGGTCACCAAGCACATTTCAATATAGAGACCACATCTAACGGTTCAGATTGACCATTTGGACATTGAAAATATAAAAATGAGTTATAAGCATATGTGGGGATATGCTTATATAAGCATAGTAGCCAACCTCTATATATATATATATATATGAGGAGGGATCAAGTTACAACAATTTTTGAGTTACAACAAGTTACAACAATAATTTTCAACATTTTTAAAGCTCAAATCGTCGATCCAAGCAGTTAGATGTGATCTCTACAATAAAATGTGTTTGGAGACCAAATTTTACATTTTTTGAATTTTTTTTACTATTTATTAAGATGGGTACAAAAGCTAGTCAAATTCAGACCATTGAATTTTATACCCATCTTAATAAATAGTAAAAAAATTCCAAAAAATATAAAATTTGGTCTCCAAGAACATTTTATTGTGGAGATCATGTTGAACGGTTTGGATCGACGATTTGGACTTTGAAAATGTAGAAAATAGTTGTTGTAACTCAAAAATTGTTGTAACTTGATCCCTCATATATATATATATATAGAGGGAGAGAGAGAGAGAGAGAGATAGGCTAATATACAATCGATTGTTTCTAGCCTTCCGTGCAACCAAGTCATTTTGTAATTTTTAAAGTTCAAATTATTGATCCAAACCGTTAGATGTGATTTTCATATTAAAATGTGCTAGGAGACCAAATTTTACATTTTTTTGAAATTTTTTTACTATTTATTAAGCCATTTTGAAAATCGCTGATCCAATGGTGCCTTCTGATTTTACTGTTTGGTTAAGCCACCGTTGGATCAGCGATTTTCAAAGTGGCTTAATAAATAGTAAAAAAATTCAAAAAAATGTAAAATTTGGTCTCCTAGCATATTTTAATATGGAGATCACATTTAACGGTTTGGATCGATAATTTGGACTTTAAAAATTAAAAAATAACTTGGTTGCACGGGAGGCTAGAAACAATCGATTCTATATTAGCCTATCTATCTATCTATAGATATATAGAGGTTGGCTACTATGCTTATATAAGCATATCCCCACATATGTTTATAACTCATTTTTATGTTTTCAATGTTTAAATGGTTGATCTGAACTGTTAGATGTGATCTCTATATTGAAATGTGCTTGGAGACCAAATTTTACATTTTTATGAATTTTTTTACTATTTATTAAGCTACTTTGAAAATCACTGATCCAACAGTGACTTAACAAAATAGTAAAATCAGAAGCCACTGTTGGATCAGTGATTTTCAAAGTCGCTTAATAAATAGTAAAAAAATTCAGAAAAATATAATTGTTAAGTCACTGTTGGATCAGTGATTTTCAAAGTCGCTTAATAAATAGTAAAAAAATTCAGAAAAATATAAAATTTGGTCTCCAAGCACATTTCAATATAGAGATCACATCTAACGGTTCAGATCGACTATTTCTACATTGAAAACATAAAAATGAGTTATAAGCATATGTAGATATATGCTTATATAAGCATAGTAGCCAACATCTATATATATATATATATATATAGAAATATAAATAGAACTAGGATGTTCTTAAGCTCACCAAGGTGTTTGGTGAGCTTAACTCCAAAACCCAGCAAATCGATTTCATATGGCGAATTCGAACCGTTGAAAGTCACCTACTTTATGAGTGACGCGTCTACATGTGAAAATTTTAAACATTCGAATTAATTTAATATAAAGTCAAACGGTCAAAAAACGTTAAAAAAATGAATGCACTAAAATTAATTTATTAACTTTCTAATTTTGACCGATTGACTTTATACTAAATTAATTCGAATGTTTAAAATTTTCACATGTAGACGCATCACCCGTAAGGTAGGCAGGTTCCAACAGTTCGGATTCGTCATTTGAAACCGATTTAATAAATTTTAAAGTTAAGCTCATCAAAAACTTTGGTGAGCTTAAGAACACCCTAGTTCTACTATATATATATATATATATATATATATATATATATGAGGGTTCAAATGCACCCAAAATTTTGTGCACCCAAATGCACCATATCTTTCAAATCATTTTTCTTTGTTTTCAAAGTCCGAATAGTCAATCCGAACGTTAGATGCGATCTATATATTAAGATGTGTTTGGAGGCCAAATTTTACATTTTTTAGAATTTTTTTACTATTTTTTTAGATTTATTGAAAATCGCTATTTTTAGCAAATCTGGACCATAAAAAAACATCGATTTTCAATAGATCTAAACAAATAGTAAAAAAATTTAAAAAAATTTAAAATTTGGTCTCCAAGCATATCTTAATATCTAAATCGCATCTAACTGTTCGGATTAACTATTTTGACTTTGAAAACAGAGATAAAAATTTATATAGGTTGGCTACTATGCTTATATAAGCATATCCTCACATATGCTTATAACTCATTTTTGTGTTTTCAATGTCTAAATGGTCGATCTGAACCGTTAGATGTGATCTATATATTGAAATGTGCTTGGAGACCAAATTTTAAATTTTTTTAAATTTTTTTACTATTTATTAAACTAATATATATATAGAGGTTGACTACTATGCTTATATAAGTATATCCCTACACATGCTTATAACTCATTTTTGTGTTTTCAATATCCAAATGGTCGATCAGAATCGTTCATATTGTTCTCCATATTAATATGTGCTTGGAGACCAAATTTTACATTTTTCTGAATTTTTTACTATTTATTAAGCCACTTTGAAAATCGCTGATCCAACGGTGGCTTAACAAAACAGTAAAATCAAAAGCCACCGTTAGATCAACGATTTTCAAAGTGGCTTAATAAATAGTAAAAAAATTCAGAAAAATATAAAATTTAGTCTGCAAACACATATTAATATGGAGAACAATATGAACGGTTCCGATCGACCATTTGGACATTAGAAGCACAAAAATGAGTTATAAGTATATGTAGAGATATGCTTATATAAGCATAGTAGTCAACCTCTATATATATATACTAGTATCGTGCCCGTGCGTTGCGACGGGGCCATATTATATAATTGAATAGAATATGAAAAGATTTTGTTATTGATATTCACACAAAATTAAGAAAAAAACAGAGATCCAAATAATAAATAACAGTAAAAGAAACAACAATAAATGAAAAAAAAGAATCAAATATAACATGAAAAAAATTTTGAAGTATCATTGCTATTGATCCTCTTCGATGTAGTCCAATATTTCTGAAAATAAATAAATAAAATATGAAAAGTAGATTATAATTGTTCAAATTGAAAAAATATAATAAAATACTATTTTCAGTTTTGACAAATTAACATAGATTCATGAAAACACACAGCATTAACTTGTTGACAATGCAAGCCGCTGAAACCCAAGATGTTGCTGAGTTGCCTGAAAATCCAATACGTGATAGACTCCTTTATAGAATAATTAAGAAACAGTAAAGACAGAAACACTTTCACCAAGTTAAATGTTCAAAGGAGACTCACTCCTTTATAGAATAATTAAGAAACAGTAAAGACAGAAACACTTTCACCAAGTTAAATGTTCAAAGGAGACATGAACCAACGTAGGATGATATTGAGAAAGTAAAGCAAAATAAATTTATTGAACAAGCACCAGCTCAGGACAACAAGATAGAAAATTCTTGCCAGGTGAACAGAAACCCCAAAAAAAAGTATGAAGCACATACAACGATAGTATTCAAATAAAAAATGCCAAAGCAAGCATCACAAAATAATAAATAAATAAGTAAAAAAAAAAAAGGTGTTATCATACTTATGGTCTGGTTAATAGCAGTACCTGGAATATACTGGCAGACTACCAACATTAATATTATCTAAATTAGTTTCATTTTCTTGAAATGTGTACATGTAGAAACAGGCTAAAGTTTAATCATAAACAATACATTTCTCTTCTATTTGGCTAACCTGTATCGAAACTAATTTACCCAATTTATTAATATTAATGTCTCAGATGAAGGTACCAACACCTGAAACTAATTTACCCAATTTTCAATCTATCGAGTAACATATAAAGCAGATATAGGTACCAACATTAATCCTCAAATTAATGAACATATCTCAAATCTAAAATCTAAGCAAACAAAAACTCCAAAAAACTCGCAAGAAAATTAATCCTCAAAGGAGATATAAAATATGAAAGCAGCGAGCGTGTATACCAAAACGAGTCGCAGTGAGGTGCTTGTTACCACCTTTAGAGAAGTTGTTTGCATCATCTCTTTAATTTCATATGTAGGAAGCAGCACCTACAAAAGGAAAAAAAAAATTTGTTCTTATTTTTTTTGAGAGCCAACTGGCTTCAGTTCAGACTACATTACAGATGTAGAATGTATTAGATTTTATTCAGCTTTTTAACCTCTGACTGATATTACATTATAAAAAAAAATTCACTGAATGAATTATAGATCATTGATCTAGATAGAAGACTATTTTTACTAAATAATTTAATAATAAATGCTATGTCCCTAATAAATGCGAAAAATCTAAGTAATGTAGGTTTTAGTAAATGTGAAAGCTAGAAGACCCAATTATTTGATATATGCAATGGTGCGAAGGCAAGTTTGTAGATATCACAGCCGAAATATGATGGTACTGTGACAGTCTTTACAAGTTCAACTTGCAAACGGTAGCATTGTAATTGTAATTCAAGAATAAGTGTTGAACAACAAAAGAAGGACTACTGGTAGACTGAAAGTAATTACCGTAATTCGGAAATGGACTGCCAACTATTTGAAACTGAAACTGCTATGAAAATGAAATACAATGGAATTCAATGAGTCATACCACCACTGGTCCAACATGGATATCCAATCAAACCTAAAGGCAGACTTATTTCAACATAAGAAATGCGCAAGGAACTAAAAATGGTGAAAATGAAATATGGATAATAAATAGTCAACTGTTATTGATACTTGCCCAAAACCAATATTCCTGTATCTAAAAGATATGGTTAACGCCATAACCTTTTCTGGTTCATCCCATTTCTTTAGGTTCTTCAAAGCAAACAGGCACGTCGATTTTGCCAAAGAGATCTGCACCAGTAGTAACTAATAGTTAATCACAAATATTCATCAACAATAAAAATATCCAAAGGCGGTCGTCATATATAATCCGATAAATAATATAGATAAATATATCATCTAGAAAAATTAAATTCAATAAGAAATTAAAAAACTAATTACACCTTTGAAAAAGGACAAAACCTTTTCTTCTTAGGGAGTAGCTTATTGTCATTAATCTTGCGACCATCGCTCACTGTAGTACTGTTGCTCGCGCCTTCCTTCCACTTGTCTGGATGATGACCTTTCCCAATTTCTTCTGACCTTAAGAAAATATAAAAGAAATAAGAAAAATCGAAGTTAGACAAAAAATATGAAATTGAAAAAATAAATTTCTTCTCATTTTTTTCTCACCTTTCCCAATTTCTTCTCGGTTGTTAGAACTATGAAATTGAAAAAAAATAAATCATACAGAGATGAATATACAACTTATTAAGACATCTTTCCTCTTTAGAGTCAAGATAGCAGATTGAAATTAGAAAACCGACTGGTACCAGTTTCTGCAGGACACCAAGTTGTTGTAACAGTGTCAGAACAGTGTCAAGAATCCAATAGGAGTATTAGAGCATTGATACAGTACATTATAGAATTAGTACCAAATTGTATGGTCACAGTGTTGGGTTTGAAATCAAAAGTTTATATCAAATCACATTGACAACCCCTGCTTTTCAGATTCTTAATCATAATTCCAACCACAAATGCATATGTGATCATATTAGTAATTAAAAGCAAATTGGTAATTAACAGGAAAGCAAATTGGTAATTAACAGGAAAGCAAATTGGTAATTAACAAGCAGATTAAAATTTGAATGGTAATTAACAATTGAATGAGGGATTAATTGAATTTTAACAAGTAAATTGGTATTGGTAATACAAATAAAAGACATCGTACAGGAAAGCAATTAGCACAATTGATAATTAACAGAAAAATAATTAGGACAATTGGTAATTAACAATTTCACTAACAGTCGAACCCTATAAAAACCTCCATTTTTTCTTTATTTCAAAGCAACTAACCGAATTTTAGTAAGAGGGTGTACTAATCGAAAGAGAAATATTAATGAAAAACAGATTGCAACCATCTGCGGAAGTAAGAGTTTGTACCGTCAAATCAGAAGAGAAAAGAGGCGGAAGTAAGTTGTACCGTCGAATCGGAAGAGAAGGTGTACGCAGGAAGAGAAGAGGCAGAAGGGTATGACCGTCGAACTGATCAATCGATTGGACAGCGAGCGATCGGCTAAATAATTGATATTCATCAATTCTCAAGGAAGCATCGCCTTCACGCACGACCGAGGTAAGGCGCGCGAGAGAGGGGGTAGAGGGAGGCGTGCCGGGAAGGTAGGAGGGGGCGCAAGGGAGAGGTGAACGATCCTTCTTCCCCTCTCTCTCCATCTCTCTCTCTTAGGTTTTTTTTTTCATTGGAAGAAGGGTCGGGGAGGCCGTGATTTTTATTCACAAGAAAATCCAAAAAAAAAAAATTAAAAATGAGAATGGGTTTGTGAAAATTTTAAAAACAGGAAGGCATGGATGGCCCATGGCGTCTTGCCATGTCAAACCCCAGTTCGACGTGAAAAAAAAAAAAAAAAAAATTGTGCTGGAACGTCATGCCAAGTTCAGTTCGATTGAAAAAAAAAAAAAAACTTCGATTTTGATATAGCATGGCGTCCCATTTGATAAAGCAATTTTCAAGTTCAATTTAATGTATTTCCAAGTTAAGTTCAAAGGCACATTAGTTCATTTTTTTTTGGGTATTGATATAGCATGGCGTCCCAGTTATTGGTTTTTTTTTTTTTTTTTTTTTTTTTTCTTCTCCATCGAACTGAACTGAACTTGGCATGACGTCCCAGTTATTTTTTTTTTTTTTGTTGAACTGAATTTTGGCATGGCGTCCCGCAGGGACGCCATGGGCCACATACGCCTTCTTGTTTTTCAAATTTGTACGCATCCTTTCTCATTTTTAATATTTTGTTTTTAGGTTTTCCTATGAATAAAAATCACGGGTCGGGGAGGCCTGGGAGGAGATAGCAGCCACAAATTTCGCTAGGAGAGAAAAAATTTGCAGTTATTTGCAAATATGTGTGACAACAGGTGTGGCTGTACATGTGACGGATCTAATTTGAACTAAATTTAAACTTTTATATATATAATTGATGTATTTAATCAAATGAAAGCATATTATTTGACTAGAGGGTTCAAATTCAATTCGAATTTAGATCAATAAATTCTAATCGCACAACTTTCTGTCATCTAATTTAATTTAAAGTGCAATATAGAGGAGAGACATATATATATATTCTGTTGCTTTTCTTATTAAATACCCGCGAGAAATCAGTATGTCTGCAGCTTTTGCTTCTTTTTCTGTCTCAGCATAGCCATATGTAGGTACACGTGTGAGAACCAAAACGACCACTCGTATAGAAATTGGTTCGCTCCACTTCGGAGTAGGTCCGATGCCCATTGGACTTACTTTGGTTCGATTGGTGATCTGGCTATCAAATTGCATCAATAATCGTGTATTCTGTATCAAAATCTGTATTGAGTTTTATCAATTTCCATGCGCACAGATCTTAATGCTAATCGTACGGTGATAGAACTAATTGAACCTAAAAGTAGGTCCAATGCCCATCGGACCCACTCCTATCTCAGTCCGCTCACCCAAGAACTGATCTAGATTCAATGTGGCAACCACTTGCACATTTTTATGTACGTGATTATTGAGTGCTCGGAAGTCGGAACCCTTAAAAAAGCAATTTCCATTCTTAAAATATTAACTTAATTGTGCATAGTATATTAAATTTCTAATTCAACCATTATAGTTTGATTTTTTTAAATATATCTTAATTGTTCATCGTAATTAAATTTCTAATTCAACCATTATAGTTTGATTGCATCCATGCCAATATTTTTAATATAATCAGATGAAGTCAACTACAAAAGAGTCAACAGCATCGTCACAATTTATAGTATTAAATTTTTAATATATAAGAGAAAGTAATATTATTAAAAATTACATTGACAATTTTTTTATCAAAATTCTGGACAACCAATATTTGCGAATTAAAAAGTTGCAAAACCAAGTTCCAAAAGTTCAAGAACTTTGTTCTTTAAAAAATAAATAGTAAAGAAAATACAATTAAAAAGATTGAAATACAAAATGAAGATTCACATAGGAAACTAGTTGTACAAAGATCAAATTAATATATTGTCATATTATATATGTAATATTTTTTCATGTTTTCGTAGAATACATTCATTTAAATTATACATGCATGGTAGCTATGTGGAAATTGGAAATATATATAAATCCTCACAAGTTATACTAATAAATATACTAAATTTCACCTATAAGAATATATGTTGACAACTAAATTGCCACAAATCTTGTACCGATATAATATGAAAGATTGATATATCTGTCTTATTTTCAAATAATAAAGTATGTATATCTCTTGTGTATTTAATTTTTTATATTCTAAATATAATAGAGAATACACTAAAAAAATTGATCACTCTAAAGCAAAAACATTAAACTATGAAGTATGTAACCATAGAAGGAAATATCGGCCGATACCGATCCGGATCGGCCGATTTGTATCGGTATTGGTCGGGACCGATTCGATATTGGTCTGATTCTGGTCATTATTCTTCTAAAAACTTGAACCCATGATTGATTAAATAGAGTATAAACTATGCACATGCTGAAAATTCGTAACATTCATTGATTAAAATGAAGATTATGAATCTGATAATCAGCACAGAGAACAACTATGGGGCTCTACCTCAGGAATTTAACTAAGGAAAATGCGATTTCAAAATATTAATGAATTAACAAGACGTCAAAATGTTAGTTCTTATGACGAAATGTCGAGTACATCAGGATTTAGTGGGGAGTATAATCAGCCACCATATGCATATGGATATGAAGATATTAACAATTCTTCATTTGGGTCTACAATGTCTTTTTTTTTTAATTCCGGACAAAAATATCCCCATTTTTATCATAATACAGATGATGATGAAGTGATCCAGCCAGCACGACATAGTGACAGTGAAAGAGTGTGTTTATAGTTTTAATGCTTGTATTATATTGTATTAGTAGATTAGTTGATTGTAATCATTTATCTAAACATAAATTATTGACGAATTATTTTTTTATCAATTTTTTCCTATTTTTTAGTGTAAAACAAGCTTCTGGCCAAAAAGTCTAATTTTTCGATCCGAATCGGCCGATAGCGGACGATGCACCGATCCCGGATCAGTATCGGCCGAGACTGATCCTGATCCCGATCCCAATACCGATATTTCCTTCTATGTATGTAACCATAAAAAATCCAAAAGGTCTCACTACTACAGAATAAGATATTGCACATGGACATAATTGGAGAAGCTACACGGATTTCATGCCGTGCAGAGTGTGAGGGTGTAGAAATTCTTGAATAAATATACACGGATATTTATCCATGTGCGATTATAAGATAGCTACATGGATTATTACATAAACAACCGTGTACAAACACTTGCCAGCATCGCTCTCAAAATAACCGAGCTACACTAATTATTACATAAACAGCTGTGTACGATTACTCTTTTTACACAGACATTTAGCTAAATGTCCGTGTACGATTACTCTTTCTACACAGATATTTAGCTAAATGTCCGTGTAGCTCTCTTATTTTTTTATTTTTTTTAATGTTTAAATACCTTTCTACACAGACTTTTAGTTAAATGTCCGTGTAGAATTGTCTTTTTTTTTCATTTTTTTTCTTTTTTGTGGCTAGTCTCCAGTTTTACTAGCCATTTAAAATTAGAATTCTAAAACAGAGAAACATTAAAAAGAGGCCTTTTAAAAACATAATTCCAAAATTGTACAATAGTATAAATAATTCATGTACACTACATTATACAAATTCATATTTAGCATTACAAAATTCTTCTTAAAACCACCGTGCCCATATACATCTGAGATCGTCGATCTACTCCTTGGAGTAACACTTTTGCTTTGATCTATACTACAACTATAATTTGGTATTAGTTAGTAACAATAAAAGGTAGATGCAAGATACTCGCATATATCAATTGCTATTAATAAACTAAAAATATAGTAAGCACAATATGAAAATATTAATTGGTATTATATAGGAACAAAATATGAATTACATACCACTTTTGAAAAATCGAATTGTATTCTTTCGATAAAGTCAAATATGAAAATCATAGTGTAATAAGCGCATTCCCAACCCTCTAACTGTTGTGGGCACTGAAATTTACATTTAGTGGGCTATTTTAGAATGATAATAATGTTTTGAACAAAATATGAAATTATAAAATTATAGTGTGCTCACCGGAAATCACTTTCAATTCAGAATTAATCTTTGGAATAACAGGTGCTGTGATATCTTTGGAATAGCAGCAGATTTATATCCCTCCTTGTGGGTGGCAAGATTTGCTGAAATCTGCTGCTATCCCAAAGAGATCACAACACCTGTTATTTCTATTCCAACCGTTCAATTTTTTTATACACGAATCTCAAAGACAGTCTTTTATTCCCAAATCCTGATGAAGTTCAAAGACTAAAATCGGAATAACAGCAGATTTATTTCCCACGAGGAGTTATGGCGATATTGCTGCACAGAGAGACTGATTGGTCTTGGCGCATATCAAAAGAGAGATACATTATCACGGCTTAGGAGTCACCCGATCTTAGAAAAAAAAATTAATTAATAATTAACAAAATACTTTGATCAAATCATGCAAGTAAAATTCAAACTTGGTTAAACCCTGTAAACTAAAAGTTATTAAGAGTTGGCTCACACGAAAAAAAGCACAAAGTACAACTAGTGTTTGTGCCCACTGTCGGCACTGTGTGACACAATACGGTATCAGTGGCGGAACATAGTGTAACTGAATGGGAGCTAAGCCACTTCTATCAACTAAAAATTTTCATTTATGTCCTCTAAAATTTTGAAATTTTATAAAAATTAATAGTAGCCACCCTCATAAAAAAAAATATAATAAATATACATCTAGCCCCTTCTATCTCAATTTTCTAGTTCCGCCCCTGTACGGTATGGCATGGAACATATTAGAATTTGTTTACAGTGCGTCGAAACAGACACAATACGGTTGCAATGCACTAGTAGTATTGTAAATAACAGTATGTGCTTGTTTGACGGATATGATAATACCAAGATATTAAATCGAAAATAATCGAGAATGATTTATCATAATAGAATAAAATCGGCCGATTAATCGAAAAATTTCTTGATAATTTGTTCACCACCAACGGTTAATCGGCTGATTAATCAACTTAAATAGACATTTTTTACAACACTGTTCACTAGTTAGAGCCACTTGTAAAAAGCAACAGTTCCCAGCAACACCTTGGACATATTTCTAAAGCTTGTAGTTATCAAATAAAATTAGCAAATTATGAAACAAGCTTAAATGCAAAAGTAAATTGAATTATACGTAAGTAGATAATGAATGTATAAATAAATGGACATAAATTCAAACACACCGATATATAAAAGGATTGATAAGTGAATTAATAAACTAAAAAATTTAGCTTTACAAAATATAAAGGAAAAGGCTTCTTATATTGTCAAATACCTTATTTGAAATTCTAGAAACGAACACACGACCGGTATTCATCACAGCCATCCATCAAGCATCAAGTAGCCAATAGATCAGCGAAAGGATTAGTATTAATTATTAGCCATTGTAGTATATATTACCAAAAGTATATAGTGTATAACAAGACTTGTAAATTAGGAAATAGAGAAACTATTATTAAGAACCAAACAAATTATATAAGTAGAACTAAAAATTGTTAAAAAAATAAATAATAAATAGAACATAAACAAAGCAAATAATAATGAAAATGAAGGGTATGTACAATATATTTGAAATAAGAAATAAGTTTAAAAATTGAAGGGTATGTACAATATATTAAACTCTAGAAGGGTAAATAGAAAAATTAAGACAAGTTGAAGGGCATATACAAAATTAACCCAAAATAATAATATCCTCCCATAACATCACATCAAAAGCTATATTTTTTGTATATAAACTAGCAAGCAAATCACTTCTTCATCTTCGTTCATCACAGAGTCTTTGTACCAGCATCTCTCTTCACATCTTCACTGCATCGATCTCTCTCCATATTTTCAATATTATTCGCTGACTTTATCGCTTCCTTCATTCCAGGAACATACTGCACATTTGGCTTCTTTTCAGCTAACTTGGATACAATCTTGACTGCCGAGCGTCTGACATCTTCTTTAAAGGTGTTTTCCAAATTTGAAATATGGATCAGCCGCTCAATCACCTTTGAATCCTTTAATTGATCGATGTTAGAATTTTACCAAGTGTAGCCTCAGATAAACCTTCATGGGTCGAGAGTTCCTCCAAAATTCTTGCACCCATAAATTATTTTTCACTCGAGGTTGAATCAAGACGCTCTTCTGCAAATGTGAGAAGATCCATTTTGGACACATCTAAAATATGTCCAGTGACACACTTATAGTATGCATTGTAAAAGAACTTCCTAATTGAGTTCATATCCAAATTGAGATTGTCAAGTCCACACTCGACTTGATTAGTTTTCCGAAGCTAATTAAGATGTCCAATGGGTGATAATTAAGCAATGTCGTGGAACCTCTCTTTTCAATTAATAAAGCAGATTTGGGATTCTCTTGACTGCTCAAATTTAGTCGCCGCATTAAAAAGAATCTTCATTTTGTGGTTATTCTCAAGGTGATGTTTTTAAACAAAGGAAGTTACTAAGCTATTCAAAAGGTGATGTTTTTTTATCTAAGGGAGCTAGGCGCTATTTTAATTGAGAGCTTAAATTCAAACTAGTGTAAGTTTGATTCGGTTCAATTCGTTTGCAGCTCTAGGCAGTGCGTATGTAAATCCAAATTGGTAAGTGTTTTTAAAACTGTAATCGCCCACAACTTTGGTGGTCAAAATGTGAACTTTCCCATTACCCTTACATAACATATATAACAAGTCTGGTTTAAATCAATATCTATTTCTTTTGGATTTCAGGGAAAATCGAAAAATATTTTTAATTTAAAATGGTAAAATAAGACATATATTTGAGTGCGATAGAGTCATGCTTCTAAGGCCATTTTAGCTTCAATCTGGATCACGAACAAAGTCAGAATTCGAACCTCAGATAAAGAGACCAACCCGAGATACAATGTAAAGTCCACGATTGAAACTCATTATAACGAGTACTCACAACTGACCGATTTAAAAGGGCCGAGATAGCCCATATCTCGCGGCTCAAAGCCCTGAGGTCGCCTCTTGGGTGATAACTGCTCATAACTATTTACGATGTTGGTTATGCCATAACCGTTCACGATGTCGCTTGACAGCGAAACCACCGATTATAAACGACTATATAAGGACTTTTTTGCAACAGAAAAAGGACGAACCATAAGCAACTCATGCTTATGCACTTACACATCTCGGATATAATAGATGTTAGAGTTCAATATTTTCGAGATCACCCCAAGTCTCTCAAGTCATTTTTCGACTTCGGAGATCCGATATCAACTCCTGATCTCACCATTTGAATAATAACGGCCATGGACAGATTGAAGTGGCACACGAATGTGGCCTAACAAGAATCGCAGTGGCATGGAAATTATCATGTTATGACGAAACTACTATGTAGCTTCCTGCTTCCTCCGACCATTACAAAAAAAAAGAGAATAAGATAGAAAAAGTAAATTATAACGGAAGACGGCAACTAAATCAGCTAGGTGCTCCTAAATGGAAGGAGATCATCTAATACCGGGTGTAGTAATTTTCTGTCCCTTAGTTACTAGAATATAGAACCGGTTACATTTAATTTTTAAACTGGGAGGCCCACTAACAGTAATTCTGAGAGTAATAATTTCCTGTCTCCATAGGACAGAGAATTCTGTTCCCTCCTAAATACCTCGCCACCATATTATATTAGTATAAAATAAAATATTATATTCAATATATTAGTTTAAATGTTAAATGTAACATAATATTAGTTTAAATGATAATTAAGTGTAACATAATATTACTTTAAATATTAAATTAGTATTAAATATAATATTATATTATATTAGTACTAAATAAAATATTAGTTTAAATATAAATGTAATATAATATCACTTAAATATTAAATTAGTATTAAATAAATATAATATAAAATTTGAGTAATATAAATAAAATGTTACATTAAATATAACTAGTATCATGTCCGTGCGTCACCACGGAAACATACTATAAAATGAAGAGTATCAAGAGTTTGATTTACAATTTAAATTTTAAATTTTCATGCAAGTAATGAGATTTGATTATAAATAAAAAAATGACAAATGTCTTGTAGAAATATATGCATCCATAGGCAAAAGCCAAAATGGCAAAATGACAAAATAATATTTTGTGAAAATCAATTCGTATTAATAAATTAGTTGCTTCATTTTGTGACCCTAATTATAGTTAATGTTACTAAAATCTCTTCTCAACATATGTTCTCCATATAATTAACAACTGAAATTAAGAACGAACCTGAACATACTAATAAAAAAAAAAAATCTTATCAAAATAGAAGAAGTAAAATTGTAAAAAGATTCACTATATCTTAAATTGAGTAATGTATTAAATTTGGAGATATATCAAATAATTTGATAAGATATCAAATGCTAAGAAAATATTTTTAAAAGATGTCATCATTTGATATTTTTAAAAATAAATTGATTATCCATCATGATTCTTAAATAAGGAAATAAGGAATAGGCTAGCTGGAGAGGAGAAATAAGGAAATGAATAAATTGATTTTCTCTCCAATTTTGTTCTCTATTCAACTTTAATTATAACATATGGTGTAGTAGCATGTGTGCCGAGTATGTTTCTAACTAAATTTAGACTTCTACATATATAAAAGATGCATTTAATCAAAAGAAGATAGATTATCTGATTGGAGGGCTGATATTAAATCTGAAATTTCATCTTTCAATCATAGCTATTAGAGGATCAGGACATCTACGTGCATAATATAAGAATGGAGATATAATATTAATTTAAAATTTTAATGTAATATAATATTAGTATAAATGTTAACTATTGAATGTAATATAATATTAGTTTAATTATTGAATGCAATATAATATTAGTTTAAATGTTAAATACAACATAATATTAGTTGCAATATAATATTAGCGTTATTAATATTTAAACCACTCAAGTTAGCATTGTTTTCAACCACTAACTGAGCCTCAAACGTACCCTAAAATTTTAGTTCATATCCAGTGCAAAACATGACCCTGTAGAATGAGATCTGAGTTGTCCGTTTCAATTAGCGCAAATTTTAAAATGAACTCTCTGTATATATTTTAATGAGATACTGCTAAAATTTGGTGCTTATTTATTTGTTGTGGTAAATTTTAGAACTATGGAATATAAATGAACGGAAATAACAATAATCCAAGAATAGGATTACAGTTAAATACCAATTAATTTCCTCGAAGATTCTTCTTAATTTTGTGCCATTATTACCTTAAAACTCAATAATCAGGTTTTAGATAAGGAATTGACAACCGATTGCTGATCATTTTTCCATTATAAATAATTAATTGATATTTAATCTGAAATTTTATATATAATCACAATCTTTGACGGACTATTGCATCTACATGTCTAGTAAGAGAGAAGAGATGTGTTGCTTCTAACTTACAACAGTGTACATTGAAATAAATGCACATTTACAGAAACTATTAAGTTTACTTTTCAGTTCAAATATATGTTTTTTTTTTATTTACTAGTACAAAAAACCCCTTCACTGATTCTTGATCACTAACTGTTTTAAGTAAAGTATCAGTATTACTCATACTACACTGACTCTTTTATTAAATAATAGTCAGCATTATAGTTCAACACTGACACTTTAAAAACAGTCAGTGTTGATTATCAGCACTAACGGTTTTTCAAAAAATAGTCAGTGTTGAACACCAACACTGACTGTTTTAAAGCGTTAGTGTTGGTACTCAACACTGACGCCCTAAGAACAGTCAGTGTTGGTGTTCAACACTGACTGTTTTTTGAAAAACCATCAGTGTTAATAATTTAGTGTAAGAATTCAGTTTAAAGCCAATTAATTCAGTTTAAAGTATATATGAGATTCATCGTTTAATTTAGTGTGAAAGGTCATCAATTTAAATATTGGATGTGAAATCTTAATAAATAATAGAGTTTTAAATACCAGACTCTATTTTTTTCTAAAAAAAAAAAAAATCCTAGCTAGCAATTAGATATAACCATTCTTTAGCTTGTGATAATTTTGGTGAGTCAATAAAAAAATGTTTGTGGAGAATGAAAATTCATTGGTATCTTAAAAATTATTGCTCAAATTAAAAAGTTTAGTTTGTCCATTTTCATTGAATAAATATGACATGTATCAAATTTAGCCCAATTAATAAAAAAAATTAACTTTTCATCGAATAACATTTTTAAACGATTGACTTGTTATTTTTGTGTGAATTATATCATAACTGTTAGATGTAAGCAAGAACTGTCCTTGAGTAAATGTAAACAAATGCAATGGTAATTGCAAAATATTGTTCATACTTAAAAGTCAATTTCTTGATTGCCAAATATCAACAATATACCAAATGTCTGCTTTGAGATGTTGGCTTAAATTATTTTTGTCACTGAAATATCAATTGCATTATACATCATACTGTGTATGAACACACTTAATTTACAATTATAGTTGCTAAAATATATACCAACTATTTATATTTATCACCCAATGAACATGCATCTCAACACAATGCAACTAAGGTTTAATTAGAATGACAAAATTGATTCATACAAAAAATATAGCATGAGACAAGTTAAAAAAAAAAAAATCGGTGTTGGTACCAACACTGACTGTTTTTAAAAAAACAGTCATTGTAGGAAACCAACACCGACTGTTTTTCAAAAATAGTCGGTGTAGGCAACTAACATTGACTATTTTTGAAAAAACAGTCAGTGTAGGCAACCAACACTGACTGTTTTTTTAAAAAACAGTCGGTGTAAGCAACCAAAAATGAGAAAACAGCAATTAAATTTAGAGGGATGTTTGCAAGTTATGATATATTCAGGAATCATGATATTTTTAAAAATAAAATAGAATTTTTCAATTGAAATTATATTAAAAAAATATTTTATATTTCAGAATGAACAAAATTCTAATCCGATAAGATATATAAAAAAATCTCAAAAACTAAAAAAAAAAAATTGGTTTTTTTTCTTATCTTTTTTTTTAATTTTTTTTCCTTTATATAGAATTAATTTAGACATTCAAAATTAATTTATTTAAATCTAATTGTATCTAAGAAAATTATATGTTAATGTATAATATTTTGCTAACAATGTGATGAAAAAATTAATACGTTTTCAGAGAATAAATTACCAAGTATCCAGAGAGGGGATGGGTTTCCATTTTAGAAAAATCACTCATTATCTAGAGAACAAGTAACTCTTTGTATCACATTTGCATAGAGACACCTCCCAACAAATTTGTTTCGCCTGAGGTAACCAAATTTCTCAATTTTACATAAGAGACGTCGGATCAATTTTACATAAGAGACGTTGGATTGAAACTTAGACATGATCGAACTTCAGAAATTTTATTTTGGTTATGTTTAATATTTTCCATTGATCATTTAAAAACAACTTTGGAATTATTTCATTGAAAATCGACCGTCGATTGCTTGTGTGAAAATGAACGGTCCACAAATATTTACACATATTGAAAGAGCAAATAATAATTAAATTCTATAAAATCAACAATTATAAGTATGATTTGTCCATGAAAGCTGTAAAAAGTTTAAAAATATTTTATTTTTATTTTTTCCATATTATTTGTTGTATAAATTAGATTTACATATGTACAAATTCAACATAAATAAGCTAATATTGAATGTCCAAACTAATTTGTCAAAAATTTCACTTATCCCATAAACTTTTGCAAAAAATATATCTCTTAAATAAATTTCAATCTATATAATATAATTCTATATATATACAAATTATTTTTGCAAACTTTTTTATTTCTCTTCCTTGCAAAATTTTTAACCCTCTGCCAAAAAAAATCACCGACAGTTTTTAATAAAATAGTCAGTGTTGTGTTGGTGTTCAATACTGACTGTATTTTCAAAAAACAGTCAGTATTTCTAAACCCTAAACCCTAGTCCCAACACTGACTGTTTTTCGAAAAACAGTCTGTGATTTTTTTTTTGCCCCTAAAATTTTCGTTCCCGAATTTATATCTTTCGATTTTAGCCGCGGAGAACTTCATTTCCCCTTCTAAATTTCATTTCCCTCTTATAAACCCTCTCCGTCTCTCTCGCTCTCTTCAGACCTTCTAGCCACCAGACCCGACCCATCTCTCTCGCTTTCTTTAGTCTGTCTGAATTCTCTTCTCTGTAAGGCACTAAACATCTCCCACCTCTCTCTCCAAACGCGCCAAATCATAGATTTCTCTAGTCGCCTCCCCTTTCACATATTTATACTGCCCCTCGCTGCTTTAATTTTCTATTTTCGTTTGGAAAGAGAGGTAGGAGATTTGACACCTTAGAGAGAAGATAACTTAGACGGGCTAAAGAGACAAAAACGAAAAACATAGTAGTCAACATATTTTTTAATTAATATTGTAAAATATTTTTTTTAAGTTTAAAAAATATTATTTAATAAGTTTTGGAGATATTTTATACGTTACTAGTCAAGTGTCCATGCTTCGCAACGGGGAAACAAAATATTTATTCACTAATTTTTAAATTATAAACTTAAAATATCACCAAATTAAATTTCTAAATTGCATGAAAAATGGTTTAAGATTATGTCTTTAATTTTATGAGTTACAGTGATAACATGAATGTTTAAGAACTAAGAATGAATAACATAAATTTTTAAGAACTAAAAATAAATAAAATATTTTTTGAAGAACGAAATAACACAAGCTTTTTGAATTTCATCTGGTTGTTCTTTCAATTGAAGACTCATTTGTAATATAAATAATTTTCCACTCACTGTGCTAAATTATATTTCATCTCGTGAATGGTAGCCATCTAAAAATATAAAATAGACAAGCTGATCCCAAGGAGAAAGTGAGAAAACGCGCAATTCGTATCCTCTGAGATATCTCAAACTTTGCGTGACTTTATGGAAAATCCCAACCGTTCAAATACTTTTTGCACGAATCTCGAAGCTCAAATAATACTGGCCCCTGAGCTACCCCCGAATAGGCACCTGACACCTCGGTCACACAAAAGTTGAGATATCTCAGAGGATACGCAATGCGTGGGAGTTGCTGTCAGAGAAAAAAAAAATGAGATTTAAACATTTCATTTCTCATGTAACTTTCATGTGGCGAGTTAATATATAACTAAATTTAGTTTTCTATATGTTTGGTAACATATAACATATACATGCAATCAAAATTAGTGATTAATGGCTGATATTGAGATATACTTTTGATGAGAGGCTGAGATTTAGTGAATGAACGGCTGAGATTTTGTCTGGGTGAATAGGTGATTGGAAACCAAACTTTTTATGTGCTATTATAGTAGCACTGATAGAGTGAGATTGGATAAATATGTGAGTTTGTATAATTTTGAAGGTTAAATATGTAATTATTAATTTTGAATGGATAAATACGTAATATTAAAACTTTTGAGGGATATACATGAAATTGCCCCAATATTATAAATGTTAGTTGGAACAATCAATTTATTGTAACTTTTATATTAAAATATTATGAATGTTAAAATGTTCACTCATATTCTTTTGACTTTGAGAGCGTCTTGCATTTATAAATAATTTGAGTTAATTATTTGGCCAGTACGAAATTTATAAATAATTTTTTAAATAAAAAACTTTCTTGTATTTATAAATAAAAACTCTTCCACATCTCTGAAATTGAATTAAAAACTGTCACATCAGAGTAGATATGTACTATGATATGGCCTCCACAACCCTTACACATCTCTAATATTTTCATTTATTTAAAATGAAAAAAAAAGATATTTTAGTGTTTCGAAGAGGAACTATGAAAATTAATATTTTAATTTTAAATAAGAAAATAAGATAATTGAGTATTTTGATGGCGAAATAGAAAAATATTTTAATTTAAAATGGAGAAACAAGAAATTTTGAGTATTTTAATAGGGAAATAAGCAATTCAGAATGTTTCAATAGGGAAATGGGAAGTTTATCTAAAATAGGAATTAATCCGTGGATTAAGACCTCCATCATAGATTAAGACCCCAGAGCCCGGAGGCAGTAGGATGATCACTCAGAACAAGAAGCAAAATAGATGAAAGCTGACTGCAAAAAATTAGATTAATTCTCCAACAATCTCATTCAAATTGTTTCGTCTAACCTTTTGTGTTGAAACTCTCAATTAATTAAGTCCACACTCGCAACACAAAAAGCACTAGAATTACGCCACAACATTTCCTTTTTCCTTTCTGAAATGTGCTATTTATTTAGAGCACTTGCAAGAACAGTAGCCAGCTCACATCTCACATGGGAGCCGTCACACCCATTGACCTAAATGGCCAAATTAATAATATTTTAGAATATTCTTTTTCATAATTGTAAGACTGGTATTCTTACCGGTGTTCTAAATAGCGACACTATAATATTTTTTTATTTTAAACACTATGCTATAGAATAAAAATCCGTTATTTTAGTTACGACCGCTATCTGCGCTACACGCTATAGCGCATGCTATGCTACATAGACTTTTATATAAAGACTCAAACTAAAAATTAATTTTAAAGATCAATTTTTTTAAGATCCAGATTAATTTTTCTTTTAAATAGAAAAAGATAGTTTATTCCATAATGTCTATATTTTTTTAATAAAAAAATATATAATTTATATCATGATACATAGGTTATTTTGAATGCAAAAAGATAGATAATTTATGATATTATTAGAGATATTATGAATAGTAATTTGGACTTTGTACTAATTCAATATGAATATTCTAATTCCTTAATTAATTTTGTATTACTTATTGATCTATGAGACTTTATATAATGTTGATAATTAGTAAAACTATAAAATATATTTTTTTAAACAAAAAATACTATGTAGGATAATTTTCGTTATAGCTATGCTATTCGCAATAACTATTTTTTTAGCGTATCTGCTATAACGCGATAATCGTTATTTAAAACCTTGCTTCTTACTGAGCTGTGACGAACTATATACAAACTATTTTTTTTCTTCTTTTTTGGATATAGGACACTTTTAGATTATTGAAGGGTTTTTTGTCCAAGAATGTAAATATTAAAATTGTTAATATAAATTTTATGAAAATTGTCATTGAACTTTTTTTATATGTGTTTGACTCTAATTCAGTAAAACTATTAATCTTAATTTATTGCTATTGTAGACGTTGTTGTCCAACGAATATCTTAAAATTATATTCCAGTTAACTCAAATGTTTATATCAGTTTTTTTTTTATCAAATTTAAATGAATTAAAGAACTTTGGTCCAAAAAAAAAAATAACAATCAAAGATAATATAAATACATAAATTCGGTCAGAGAGTAGCACCATATATTCTTATAAATACAAAAAAGGTACTCGTGAAAAATGTGTTTTTGGAAACAAACACGTTGAAATTAATTAACTTCCCCATTTGCATACTCCGTATTAGGACTGGCAAAAAAGCTCGTGGCTCGTGGCCGCTTAGTATTCGTTCGTGATTTGATCGGTAACAGCTTATTTATTAGTGGATCGAGTTAAAATTAGCTCGCTCGCTATATACTCGAGCCAAAATTAACGAGTTTGAGTTTGGTCTGGCTCGGCACGAGCCAGCTCGATCGTTAACGAGCTTTTTAATATACAAAGTGAGTAGTTTAATCGGATTTGTTAACTTTAGATTATGGATATTATGATTTATGGATGTTATAGCCAGTGTTATGGCAATTGCACTTTGTGCTGTGTTTAAGTTGATTGGTAATTTTGTATGAAATATGTGTGAATTAATTATAAGCAATGAAGTTAATTTGTATGAATTTGTTTGATTTTGTATGCATGAATTTATTATGTTGAATATGTTTATATGAATTTAGGATTTTGATATATTTGTATGTATGAATTTAGCTGTAAACTTAATTTATAGTAGTTGATTTGCTTAATTATAATTGAATTAAAAGTATTCCTCAGTAATCAGTCATATAAATAATATTTTATTTTAATCATAATTGATAAGATGTATTATGAAAATTTAAGATATAGCAGGAACGAAAATATACAAATTTATAAATTTGCCAAGCTAGTAACGAGCTAGCTCGGCTCGCTCGAACAAGCCACGAGTCGGTCTTGAGCAATAGTTTTAGCTCGGAACCTAAAATTCAAACTCGCTCGCTCAGCTTGATACACCAACAAATCGAGTACGAGTGTGACCTAGCTCACTCTTTAACAGCTCGTTGCCACCCCTACTCCGTATATACATTTTCAAGAGGCGGACAATTTTGTTGTTGTTGTCCAACAGTAAATTAAATTGATAATTAATTGTTGGGATACCTATTAATTGGAACATTTTAAATTGCTTATTTCTCTATTAAAATAATCAAATTTGTTGTTTAATTTAATTTTATTTTTATAACTTTTAAATAATAAATTACTGATAAAGGTTTATTGACAAATGTAGTCTATCAAAGGAAAAATGGTTATTGCATTGTTTGTGGGTGGTAAAATCACAAAAGGTGTGTAAGAAGAATAATATACAAAATATTCAAGTTATACCTTCCAATAATATTTTACAAAAATATACTACTTCTTAAACTCCAATAATATTTTTGAATGAATAAAAAATAGTAACTATTCTAATTATTTCGAATAACAAAAATATTATTTGAATTCACATTGTCATTTCGAATAGCTACTAAAATATATAGTCTCTGTTATATTCTTGTGTCATCAAAAGATAGTCTTAGTGTCAAATAGTTACAAGCACTTGTGGTCCACCGACACTAAAATGTTGCATATATATACTTCCTTTTTAAAGCAAAATATGCTTCTTAATTATTGCTCCTTTATTGTTTATTTATTTTTGTTCGTTTGTTTTTTTACTTTTGGGGCTTAGGTCCACATGATCACCCATAAATTTAATTTAATTTAATTTAATGATTTGATTGCTTTAACTTAATTGAATGTTGTTCCTACAATTAACATTGGCATAATTAGATCTACTTTTTTAATTTTTTTAATTTTTTATTTCATTTAATATGTTGACAAGTAATATGTGTGAGAAGTAATTTATTTTGATGAATATAAATTAATTTGCAAACCAATGCAAACCGATGAACACTCCTGCAACTAATTTATTGGATGGAAGCCACATTGGTGTTACTTGGACTTTGAGAGTTTTCTGGCATATGCAGGGATTTAGGGTTAAAGCCTGAATCCTGACATTTTCTAGTGGCCACCATACGAATTGTAAGTATAAACAATCTAAAACTATATACTAGCTACTTGTAAGTCCATCTTTTAAATATCTCAAAAACCATAAATATAGTAAAATTCAGTTTCTATAATATTTGATTTGATATGTATAACAAATTGAGCATCTTCAATTCATCATTCGAACTTTAAGAAAAATAATTCAGATCATGTATAATTTGGTTAAAATACAAATATTTGTATAATAAATTTCATAAATTCTATATTATGTTTTGTGGTTGGATAAGCCCAATATTTTTTTTTATATATTATTTCCTTCTTGTATGGAGTATATATATTGACACTTATCTAAATTATTATTATTATTTTTTTTTTTGTATATTTTGGTGATTAGTTTAGACCAAAGAAAAGAACAAACTAATTATGAAAAAAAATTTGATTTTGGATATTTGTGGGGTTAATACTGCTAAGATGAAATTCTTGAATATCTCTCTGCATTACCTCACCGTTTTGAGTTTACATCTGGACTATCCAAGCATGTAGTGCACTGATATCTTTAAAATACGTGTCAAAATATAATGAACAGATAGGATTTAAACTCAAACGGTGAGGTACATCAGATGATGCTGGTTTTGCTGGGAACTGGATCACTAGCTTGCCCTTGTGGGCAGAAAATTTTTGCCTCTAAAATTACTGACACATGAGTCCGAGATAGATTTTGACATTGAAATATTGGATATAGTTTTGTTTTAAAATTCATCCCGGACTCGTGTCATAATAGCACAACCACAATGTATGTAGCAGATCACTCAAAGAACTGTTGCAGAAAATCTGAAATAACATGATAAGTTCTCCATCAATTTCTGATTTGACCCATTACACTTTTGTCTGTACCAGATAATCAACAGAATATTCTATAGGACGTTCATTCGAGAAGTATAATTTGAAGAATATATTTAACTTTTGTTAATTCAATTTTAAAGAATATTACATCGAGACCAATTTTTCAAATTAAAATATATTGAAACATTTTATTTGTCTACAAATTTATAATTCAAAAGAGAACAATCGTGTGACGAACATGCAAATGTGACAAATTTTTTTATCATATCAGGCCTTGTAGAAGGATATCAACAAACTAATTTTCACCATCATATATTATCCTAATAAATAGTTTACTAAACTGAAAATGATGGTAGTCATTAATAAATCAGATGATGAGCTGAACCTGTGGATACATGCTTTTTTCTCCATCATATCTGCTTTAGCGCGCGTGCATTTTTTTTTGGGACCGAATTAATCTGGATTCTAATCGAACGGTTCAAATCTGAATTCAAAATTTGATTTACTGCAGATACGGCCTCGGAGAAATTGGCAAATTTGTTGGGCCAGGCCAGCTATTGCTTATTCATTTATCTTTCATTTAAGGTTATTACTTATTTTTATTTGGGTATCTAAATTAATTACAAATTGTCAGAAATTTAAACAATTAACTGATTCAATGTTATCAGACTTTTCACGATTTGACAAGAAATTAAGATATACATAAGTTTCCTGTAATTCGTGTTTGACGTTGCACAATTAAATTACTTTATAGCTATGTTGCATGAATACGGGTATGGATATCGTATCGAATATGATACAGATACGGCGTACGGCAATTTTTAAAAATCTAGAATGAAACAGGGACACGAAACTCTTTACGCAATATTTATTTCCCGCCAAGCATTTTTTCATCAAAGATCGGTTGAACCGGATTGATTTGGCCAAGTTAACCGATTTTTTGTTCGAGTTAGGCCGATTCTTCAGATCTGAACCGATTCCTTTCCTGATTCTGTGTTTCTTTTTCGTATCTGCGAAGCTGTAGCATGTAGACCTGTTGCATATTTGATGTACTAGACAAGTAGGGTACTCGAGTTACTTTAAAGTGACCGATGTTGATGTACTAACCTACTAAGCATGTATCCTGTGAAGCGCCTATTTGTTTTATTTATATTTTTTTATTTGACTAAAGTAAAGGAGATACATACAGCCGACATTTTTATTTTTACTCAAATTTTAAAATACTTTCATAAAAATAACTAGAATTTTTAAAAAAATTTAAAAATACCCAAAATATAGAAAAAATCCGCGGCCCGAAATTAAAATTCGAGAGGGCAGAAAAAATCCGCAACCCTGAATAAAAATTCGGGAGTGCGGAAAAAATCCGCGGCCCTGAATAAAAATTCGGAACCGTTGAATATTTTCAAGATCCGTGCTGAATTTAATTGGACGCTTCAAGATCCATGCTTGATTTAAATCCAAAGGTCCAAACAATTCAAAATTTCAATATGGTCTCATTTAATTGGTTTAAATTTCGTTTCTTTCATAAATTCAAATCGAAAGTTCGTAAATTTTTGTAATTATATTCGTACATATAATTCGTATATTTATTTCTCAATTTAAGATTCGAATAATTCAATTTTCTTTTATATTGTTATATACATTCAATTAATTCTCTAAAAATCCTAAATGTACGAGTTTTATAAAATCTATATTCAGATAATTTCTAAACGACTGATTAAAATGAATCTAAAATTTCAAAATATAGATGAACTATGAAAATGTATATTAAAACGTTGAGATTTACAATATAAAATAAAGTATAGAACCCATAATTAGTTATAAATCAAAAATTCGTTACAAGTTCCATTGAACCATTTAGAAAAGAAATTTAAAATTTGATTTGTATTAATAAATAAATAATTGAATTCTAATTAAAAGTATAATTATACGAAATTATTTGTACAAATAAAATATATAATTTATAAAACTCATTTAGGATTTTTAGAGAATTAATTGAATATATATAATTATGTAAAATAAAATCGAATTATTCGAATCTTAAATTAAGAAATAAATATACTAATTATATGTACGAATATAATTACAAAAATTTATGAACTTTCGATTTGAATTTATGAAAGAAACGAAATTTAAACCAATTAAATGAGACCATAGTGAAATTTTGAATTGTTTGGACCTTTGGATTTAAATCCAGCACGGATCTCTTGAAGCACCCAATTAAATCCAGCACGGATCTTGAAAATATTCAATGGTTCCAAATTTTTATTCGGGGCTGCGGATTTTTTCCGCACTCCCGAATTTTAATTTCGGGCTGCGGATTTTTTCCGCACTCCCGAATTTTAATTCCGGGCCGCGGATTTTTTCCGCATTCTGGGTATTTTAAATTTTTTTTGAAAACCCTAGTTATTTTTATTAAAGTATTTTAAAATTTGAGTAAAAATAAAAATGTCCGTACATACAGCTGTTCACAGTGGTTTTTTTTTTTTCTTAGACTAAAAGGATGGGACTGTACTAGGCTAGAAATTTGATTGTTTTGAAAATGGAAAAGTAGAAATTAAACATTTTTTTTCTCTTTTGATATCATTCATTTTTTTTTTTTCTATGTCAACCTCAATTTTTAAGTTCTTATTTCATTTTATATTTCAGGACAGTTAACTGCTTCATTACTCTTTAGAAGAGTTTTAGAGACTACAAAAAGTGGTTCTAACCCAGATATAAGGTTGGTTCGTTAGAGCACGCAACCTCACCTCACAGTGACGATAAAATTGATGAAGAAACAAAGAATGCTCTGATTTCTAAACATACCAGGTATGGTTTTTTTGGCATCAAGAGGCGAGTAAATAGAACAAGTAGGACAAGTAGCTGTTGTGCATTATTGCTTTTTTACTTTTATTTGTACTTCCATCAGTTGTTTGACATATTATCAGGTCTAAGTGCAAATCATACACTTTTCACTGACAATTTATATGCATTTGCATGCCAGCATTTGTATCTTCTGTTAGGGATATCCAGAGAATAAGAGAGAGAGAGAGGGAGAGAGAGAGAGAGTATTATGACAAATGAAACCTTATTCTTTTATTTCTCTTAATTCAATACAATACATACAGCCCTTTATTTAAAAATAGAAGTCACAGACCACGTTCTCTATTTCTACAAATAGAAAAACTCTCCATAATCTTATTACACGTTCTACTCAAATATAGAAACAACTAAACAGGATGTGTAGCTAATTCATCTCCTGGCCGTGTGATTGATCATGATGGAGTCACATCACATCTTCAACCATTGTAGAATAACAATCTTTTGTTAGGGCTCAATACAAAGAGATCGCTGCCTTGATTTAAGCTATTGTCACGTAATCTCTCTTCCACTTGAAGAATGGCAAATTGGTCATGGGGTATCTGATTATGTTGTATACCTCTAATAAAGAAACTAGACTCCATACAAGTCTGCTTTATTGACCGATAGCAGTCACCTTTGCACAGTTGGATGGTGTTGGGATGTCCCCTGCTTGTTTATCCTGCCATTGCATCGTGGGACACTGACGCAAAACATTATTCATTATAACAATGAGGGGGGATTATAGGAGGAAAGCAAATGGCTAGTAAACTTTGTGACTTCTTTGATTCTCTGGGTTGAAAGAGAACTAAAAGTTAAATCACTGTGTATAGTTTTTATAGGCTTGCTAGAAGTATACACCTGAAAAATTCAGATCACGTATCTATTACATTAAAACATACTAGCTAACCAGCTAATGGATTAGTTCTACTATCCTCATTTCCTATCGACTATCACCTACTACATCAGATAATGCCCGAAGTGCTGGCACAACCCGTAAAAATAAACTAGATTACAAATTCAGATCATGATATCGTGTTGGCATTTGTAGGTGAAGTGTCAGTGTCACTTTCTGCAGGTGCTATGCCAACAGCATCACCGACTTGGTCGTCCTCTTGGTTCATAGAAGGTAAGGCTTCAATATCAATTATCTCATCAGTGTTTGGTTCAACTCTCATTGCGTTAATCTTCTTTGGCCATTTTTTACAGAGTGACATGGTTGCAAATATTAGTAGACACATAGTGGAAACAACTCCTGTGATGAGAAAAAGGCCCCAGAAGCTGATAAAGTTCAGTCTGTTTGACTCCACGGTGATACTACCACTGTTCAGGCAGTTTGAGTCTCCAATCCATTTCTTCTCAATTTGGAGTATTTCATTGCCACCCGTTATGTTGAGGATTGCTCTTGAAATGTCGGCGACTAGTGGAGAGCCCTTGGGAAAAGCCTGTCGATAAATTGGAGATCAGAAAGGTAAATATGGTATCCATACTTTAAAGATTAACGAACAAAGTGAACATGAAGAGAATGCTCCTTTGTTTTAGTTCTTCCCTAATGGTACATAAGATTATGGTGTTGAATAATACCGACTCTTGGTTCTTATCTGCTGAGACACAATAACATGCTTATTAATTATCAAGGATTCTTTCTTTAATTAACTACAGGTTGTTGTTGTCATTTTGGGAAGAACATTTTGTATGTGCAAGCACGTTGATGCAATTAGTGTCTTGCATATGAAAATGAATAATTAATGTTAAACTTACAAATCCAAACCCTGCTGTCTTGTAAATCGGTCCAACCATAGTATATGACTTGCAATTTCTGGCTAGGAACAATTTGATGTAGGGCACTTCATGGACGATTGCAGCAACTCCACCATTTGCACTTCCTCTGTCAAGGGCCTCTGCAAATTCCTCGGGGTAGTAACCTCTCATCTTTGATCTGTCAAAATTGAGCTCCTGAAGCAAGCCCTCCACAAAGGAACCACTTTTATATCCAACATATTCACCGTTCCTTTGGATATCATAGATGTCAGTTACTGTTGGTTGAAGCTGTTGTACCGTTAGCATGGAGGTTAGACTAGCGGTATAACTCGACGCCAAGACAAGGAGAACAAAGAACCATATTATAACAACTATCTTCGATAGGCTGCTCTTTAGCTTCTCTTCTGCAATTTAATTGCAAAATTAGTAGTTTGTTAAGTAATTACAGATCTACTAATTATAGTAGCCAATAGATTCAACAGTTCTTATCAGATTAAACAAAATCTGTAGGTATTTTTTAGAACTTTTTCTAGTAAAAAAAACTTTTACTTACGATATCCAAACAGTGATAGATGCACTATAGTTCCGAGATATCCTGATAATGAACCCTTGAGGGAAGACCTAATATTTGGCTCCAGTATCAATATGGCGAAACCTGTGTAGAAAAAAAACGCAAAGCATCCTAGCCATAGATTAGCAGTTAATGGCTTTAAGAAAATGAAAGTACTTTTCTTTATGGCATCTCTAACTGGCACAATCATTGCTATTCCTGAGTCGGTGTATGGCACTGAGAAGTCAGCATAGTGTGTACGGTTGTACCTTATTGTAATGTCCCCTATAACTATGTCGTATTTCTGCAAGAGGAAGCAATTTCTTTAGTCAAAAGGTAATTTTGTGTTTTCAAGTATTGTTCATAGATCAAACAAGTTAGAAAAGTTAAAAAATGAAGGCTAACTTTTATTATTGCAAGTATATAAATGAGCCCTACAAAAATAATGGATGATAGGGCTCAGACATATATATCATTGCTTGTTAAAAATTGTTAGCTAATTGTAATTATCAGTAGGTACTTGAAAAATAGTGCGTCAAATAATATGCATGATAGTAGAGTAGAAATACAGTAGAAATTAATTTAGGAGTGTTTAGAACAAATTTAACTTATCAAATGGATTTACTCTTATATATCCACTGAGGTGCGAAGTAGATTAGCAAAAACCTCAATCATATTTAACTATAAATTAATAGCAGCTGTTGTAAGAATACTAATTATATTATTTGTGATAAAAAAATATTTATCAATATTATAAGGAAATACATACCCCAACATAAACTTGATAGACCAAATCATTGTAGGTGAGTGAGCTTTCACCAGACGTCCCTCCGAAATGTTCATACTCGAATGGGACTGCATAAGGCAATCGCTTTACAGCTGCTTCAAACACATCAACCGAGTACCCGCTTGCTCTTGTTGCATTTGTCTGAGGGTCTACCTCCACCTTCATGAACTGGGGATTTCGACCCATTTTAACTCCAACACGTAATTTTGTCCCACTGACTGGGATTCCCCAGCCCTTGGGCACAACAATTGTTTCCCCTGGCCAGATAACAGGATTTAAATCTCCAGGTGATGTTGAGTAATAACTCTTGTTGTTGCTTTTATCTTCTTCCCTTGATAATCCTTGTTCCAATCTCCAATATCCAACTTCTCTTATTCCCCTTCCAACAATGTTAATTATTTCAAATGAAGAATACTGCAACTGTCCGTTGACTAATTCAAAGTTGCCACTCAATCCTCGAAACTTGATATTGGTTATCGCCTCAAGAAGTTGTGGTCCTTTGGAAAAAACATGCATTGGCGGAGGAGCTGTAGAGTTGTCAATTTCGGTATTTTGAACCCCTACTTTTTCGGTTGCCATTGCTAGTGCGTAGATGGTATCATATGCCCATAATGCATAGATGCTAGGGTCGTTAGACATTTCTTGGGGATTGTCTTCATGGAATCTCCTTTTCCATCTGGTTGTGAAATTATTCAACTCGTCAGTCTTGTGTACATATAGCCGTATGCCTAGAGCCCCCTTCATTGCGTGGGTAACACTTTCATTTAAGGAATCAACCATGTTTGTCACTCCATCTGTCATAATCCATACATACCCTTCACCCATCATACCTATTTCTTTAGCCTTCAAAAATAGATTAGAGGCCAAGGAAGGTGACATGTGTACAACAAAAACCATTGTTTGCATGGTCTGCAACTTGTAGAGTTCTTGCTTAATTTGGGCATCAGTTGACAATTTTGATATAAAACTATGGTAAGGGATTTGTACATTGATCTCTTGAAGGGCATCAGCAAGGAAGGGGAGAATGCCCCGTCCAAAATGAGTATCCTTGTAGATTGGAACTACCTCTGGCCATCCATAGGCTTTGATGAGAGAGGTAATGGTTTTTACCTGAGCTGCATCATTTATGGTTGTCCTAATAAAGTAGGGCAAATGTATGGAGGAAAGAGTGGGGCTGGTAGCTGAGAATGAAATTACTGGCACGTTGCTTGTGTTGCCAATTTGAGAGACAATAACAGCTTGTGAGGACTGCTGAGGTCCAATGATGACTTGAGTCGTCTTGTTCTGTAGCAAGTCTAGTGCTGCAAGAAGATTAAAGAATTTTAGATCCTAATTTTATAGGGAGTTCAAAATAAAATAAAAAATCAAAAGAGATCTACTTTAGTTTTGTTGATAAAGAAAGTGTAGAATTTTACTGTGGGATTTGGTTCGAGGGGCATAAAAGGAACTTTTCTCAAAAACAGTTCACTACAAAGGGCACAATGCTCCCTCTTTACTAACTCAATTGCACCAGTGTTTGCTAGACCTGGGCGGGGTATATGATGAATATTTGCTATAAGTAACTATTTCTGTGGTTACATATATATAATCAATACACCTTGAAATAAATTGGATTCCTCTGTTTGTTTCGTTGTCTCTGCTTATCTATATATATGCCTTATCTTTAGTTATGCCTGAAGTGGTACATGTTTCAATATATAATCAACATTTATTAATAATTTATTATGGGTAAAAGAATTGATCTTTTAATTATAGTTTATCTAATTAAATTTGAATAGGAAAATAATGTACAAAGAATAAATGGAACTGTGGCAACAGAAGCATGCCAAGAAATGGGCTAATGGATTTCAATAAGGTTTTTATTTTTGTACAATTATTTTGCCTATTTAACTATGCATGACCATTGACTATTTTTTACCAGAATGACCAATTTTGATGACTATTTTTATAAACTATGAATATTTTACATCAAAATAGAAGTATACTATTTCACACAATCACTAAAAATAATTGAACATTTATATTGATCAGTCACCTGCTAATGTAGCCTTGAGATTGTCCTTGTTGGAATCTCTGGTATAGAGCACAAGTCTGGTACTATAATTCGAATGTATTGTGTAGAAATCTTCCAATGCCATTGTAATGCTGGTTTGTGCTATTTTTCCGAAAAGGGTGTCCATATCGAGTATAACTCCGATTGGCATCTGTGTGTTTGAATTTTGGGCTGTAACAACTGAAAATAAGATAAAATGGAGGAGAAAAATTAGTGAATTTGGTGTCTCCATTTTAATACATGGTACAATCTTCTCTGTATGTCCGCTCTATTTGTAGGCTTCATATGTATTATTTATTGTAACTTCATGAGTTTACTTTGACAAAGTCAACGAAGGACATGTAGCTAACGTATGTATACAGAAAAAAATATTTATGTTGGGATAGTCGTTCAAGAAAAAAAAATACAATATTATCATTAAAGAATGGTGATGATTGCAAAATAAAATTTGAAGTCGTTGACTATCCAATGAACATATTTGGAGCAAAATTTGTGAAATTGACAAAAAATCTATGTTACACCCCAATAATTGAGCAACAAGTTGATAAATGGGTAAGTGCATGGAAAGATCCTTAATTAGGTCAGTGCTGATAGTGATAACTAAACTAATTCATTGGGGGTGGTAATTGCAGGTTATTTCTCTGGGATTATAAACTGTATAGTTTATATTCTGCTCTCTCACATTATTTTGGAGAACCCGGCAGGGGCTGACAAGAGGATTATTAAAACAATCAAGAGACAATTATACATGAAGTACCACAAGACAATTGAAATTAAAATTCACTAATGGGATGATATATAGTGGATCCGAATTGAACACTCTTGTACGTAGTTCACTGCTTCCATATCATTCAACATGCATACAAACACTGGTGTCCTCTCCAGTCTCCACCCTCATTTTCCTTGCCTCCCAATCTCATGTCGTTGCTTGTTAAATGGTTTTGTGATGTTGCACACCAAAATTTGCGGATAATTTATAGCGAGTCTAATTAATTAAGTTTAATAACACAACAACAACAAGAACAAAAATACAATATTCTAATTAATTTTTCACTAGTTATATTCGAGATATTGCAGGAAATATGAGTCCCAAACAATGAAAAGCACCAACAACAACAATAAGTGGTGAGCTAGGTTGTTTGTTCAAGTACACCCTTCTCTGTATGTGAAGGAGAAACATTAGTACATTTGGTGGGTCCATTTTTACGCATAGTACGTACACTCTTCTGTATGTGGTCTCTATTAATAGGAAGCACACATACATATATATATTATAACTTCATGAATTTACTTTGACAAAGTCAAGCAAGGAAAAGGTAGATCTGAGCTTGAGGTAATTGCAGCCTAGTAAGGCACAGACCTTGCTGCTTTTAAGTTGGGATAGTCATCACCTCATCATGAAAGAAAATATCGTATTGTTGTTGACTAATTCAAATGAAGAATTGTGATGATTTTAAATTATAATTTGAAGTCGTTGACTCTACAATAAACATATTAGGAGCAAAATTTGTTAAATTAAAAATCCATATATGTTGGACCACACTAAATAAATAAATGGGTAAGTGCATTAATTGAATCAATTAATGCTCCCAGATGACTAAACTAATTCATTAGGGTGGTAATTGCAGGTTACTTTCCTTGGATTATAAACAGTAGAGTTTACTTTATACTCTCCACTCTCTCACTTCTTTTTGGAGAACTTGGCAGGGGCTGACAAAAGGATTATTAAAATAAATGAAGTAGCAGTCTTAATGTATAGTCTACGGTGAAAAATAAAGGAAGGTTTATGAGTTTTCATAAGTTTGTTTTTTTATTATTTTTTACCGCTTGACTTTATATTATTTTAATTTAAAAATTTAAAAATTTGACATGTAAACATACTGCTCGTGAAATTTATCAGTTTCAATAGTTTGGATTCGTTATTTTAAGTCTTTTTGATAGGTTTTGGAACTAAGCTCACCTACCAAAAAGGACTTTGTGAGCATAACAACACTAGTTTTACTCATAGGTGCTTTTTAAATAATAGTGGACCTTGAAGAAGGGGGTTCGGTTTTTAAAGAATAGTGGACACCTAAAAGAGAAATTACCATTTTCAGGTTGATAGTTAACAGCTTAAGGGTTAATGTAGTGTTTTGCTAACGATTTGTGCTTTTTCTAATTTTGTTGAAAATATCTATTGACCTGATAACATGATTTACAAATTGAAATTGATGATATGATTGTTAGATAGTGTATAACTAAATTTAAGAAACTATTCAAAATCCAAATCATCTTATAATTGTAGAAGTTAATGCTAGATTCTCACCATGCAAATAGATGAAAAATCTTGGACATATGTATACAAGGGTCTTTTATAGTTGATTAATTGATCTGTAAAGTCGTCTTTTTCTCTTAATAATATGTTTGATTGCAACTAATATTTTACTATTTATCATCCTAATACACTATATGTTGCATCAAATGATGTATCGTTTTTTCTATTGATATTTTTTACTAAAAAGAAAGAAAAATCTTACCGTTGGATTTATAGTTTTATACTATGCATCAATGTTATCAAAATCGGACTGGCCATCAACCTGGTTAAATTTCAAGTCAACGATTTACTGATCCAATCGACGAGTTAACATATTTGATTACTGATTTATTTAAATAGTTACATACAAATGAAATATGAGAATTGTTATAAAATATATATTAAAATAATATAATATAAGATAGAATTTAGTTATATTTCAAAATTGACATCTAAATAATGAAAAGATAGAGCACTTCAAAACTTTTGTATGATAGGGCAAACGCTGTTAATGCCGGCATTTCATGAGAGGCAAAAATGTTGTTGACAAAGACAACATTTGTTTCTGGATGCGAAACGCTATTAATGCCAGCGTTTGTATGTGAAACGCTCTCAATGTCAGTATTTGTGTTACAGATTCAATTTTTTTGAAAACGTTACAGTAAAAAAAAGAAAAAGAAGAATCGGTTAATGTATTTTAGAAGATTAACGGGGGTAGAGAGCCATGAGCTGTGCATGTATTGGGCAAGTTGGGTACAGTTCCAAAATTGTGATGATAAACAAAAATTAAGCTGTTCAGTTAAACTCAGTTTAACCCTATTTAGCCTCCTCATTACTCTCACCTGTGCAATTAAGCAATGCTTTGAGTTCTAGAGCCTACAAAGAAGGGGTTCTGACCCAGATATAGGGCCAGTTCGTCAGAGCAAGCAAGCTCACCTCACAGTGATGATAAAATTGAAGAAGAAACAGAGGATGCCCTGGTTTCTCAACAAACCAGGTATGGTTTCTTGGCATTGAGAGGCAAGTAACTAGGACAAGTTGCTGTTTTTTTTTTTTTTTTTTTCATGAGCCGTTTGACATATTATCAGGTCTTAAAGTGCAAATCATACACTTTTCATTGACAATTTATATCCATTTGTGTGTCAGCATTTGTATCTTTTAACATTGTAACAATTTTTTGTTAGGGCTGAATACAATGGGATCTTGGCCTTAATTTCAGTTATTGTCACATAATCTCTCTTCTACTTGAAGAATGGAAAATTGGTCATGGAGCATCTTATTATGTTGTTATACCTCTAATCAAGAAACTAAACTCCATACAAGTCTGCTTTGTTGACCAGTAGCAGTCACCTTTGCGCAGTTGGATGGCATTGGGATGTGCTCAGCATGTTTATCCTGCCATTGCATCCTGGGACACTGAGGCTAAACGTTATTCATCATGACAATGAGGGGAAATTAAATTATAGGAGGAAAGCAAATGTAGTAAACTATGTAACTTCTTTGATTATCTGAGTTTATAGAGAATCAAAGTTAAATCACTGGATATAGTTTTTATAGGCTGGCTAATGAGAACTATTCATCTGAAAAATTCGGGACACATATATATCACATTAAAATGTACTATCTAACTGGCCAAAGCTTTTATTAATTTACATAGCTGCTTAAGATCTGTTGCCACAACCCATAAAAAAATAAAAATAAGTAAAAAAAGCTATATTGAAAGTTTTGATCATGCTATCATGTTGCCATTTGTTGGTGAACTGTCACTGTTACTTTCAGCCGGTGATGTACCAACAACATCACTGATTTGGTCTTCCTCTTGGTTCATAGTAGGTAAGGCTTCAGTATCAATTTTCTCATCAGTGCTCGTTTTGAGGCTCATAATGTTTATCTTCTTTTTCTGTTCTTTACGGAATGACATGGTTGCAAATATTAGTATACAGATTGTGGAAACAACTTCTGTGATGAGAAAAAGGCCCCAGAAGCTGTGAAAGTTCAGGCTGTTTGACTCCACGGTGATGATGCCACTGTTCTGGCACTTATTTGAGTATCCTATCCATTTATTCTCAATTTGGATTATGTCATCCCCATCTGTTATGTTGAGAATTGCTCTTGACATGTCAGTTGCTAGTGGAGAATCCTTGGGGAAAGCCTGTCCATTAATTGGAGATCAGGAACATAAATATGTTATATATACTTACTATGAGGGTAACAAACAAATTGAACATGAAATTAATGCTCATTTGTTTTAGTTCTTCCCTAGCGGTACCTCAAGATTATGGTGTTAAATAATACTGACCCTTGATTTTATCTTCTAAGACACAATGTCTTGCTTATTAAATATCAAGGGTTATTGTCTTTTTTGTAAGAACATTTTGCTTTTGTAAGAATTTGCTTGCAATTAGATAATAGCAGATGAATATACATCTAATTAATGCTAAAACTTACAAATGCAAACCCTGCTGTCTTGTAAATCGGTCCAACCATAGTATATGACTTGCAACTTTTAGCAAGAAACAACTTGATGTAGGGTATTTCATTGATGATTGCAGCAACTCCTCCATTTGCACTTCCTTTGTCAAGTGCCTCAGCAAAATCATCACTGGAGTAACCTTTAATCTTTGTTCTGTCAAAGCCGAGCTGCCCAAGCGAGCCCTCCACAAAAGAACCTCTAATATATCCAACATAGTCACCATTCCTTTTGAGATCATAGATGTCAGTTACTGTTGGTTGAAGCTGTTGTACTGTTAGCATGGAGGTTAGACTAGCAGTATAACTCGACGCTAATACAAGGAGAACGAAGACCCATATTATAACAACTATCTTCGATAGGTTGTTCTGTAGCTTCTCTTCTGCAATATAATTGCAAAATTAGTAGTTTGTTAAGTAATTACAGATCTACTAATAATGGTAGCCAATAATTTCAACAGTTCTTTTCAGATTAAAAAAAAATCTCAAGGTATACCTAGACCATTTTCTAGTAGAAAAGCTTTTACTTACGATATGCAAATAGTGATAGATGCATTATAGTTCCAAGATATCCTGCTAATGAACCCTTGAGGAAGACCTAATATTAGGCTCCAGTATCAATATGGCGAAACCTGTGTAGATAAAAAATGCAAAGCTTCCTAGCCATAGATCAGCAGTTAATGGCTTGAAGAAAATGAATGTACTTTTCTTTACGGCATCCCTAACTGGCACAATCATTGCTACTCCTGAGTCGGTGTATGGCATTGAGAAGTCAGCATAGCGTGTACGGTTGTACCTTATTGTAATGTCCCCTATAACTATGTCATATTTCTGCAAGAGGAAGCAATTTCTTAAGTCAAATGATATTTGGTGTTTTCAAGTATTGTTCTTAGATCCAAAGAAGTTAGAAATGTTAAAAATAAAGGCTAACTTTTATTTATTGCATATAAATAAGTCCTACAAAAATAATGGATGATAGGGCACATATATATCTATACATTATTGCTTGATTGAAAATGGTTGACTAATTGTAATTATCAGTACATACTTGAAAAGTTGTGCCTCAAATAAATGCATGATAGTAGAGTAGAAATACAGTAGAAATTTAATTGTGTCTAGAACAAATTTCAAAAAAAAGATTTATCTATGTCATAAGGAGAAACATACCCCAAGATAAACTTGATAGACAAATTCGTTGTAGGTGCGTGAGCTTTTCTCAGACATTCCTCCAAAATGTTCATACTCGAATGGGACTGCATAAGGCAATTTCTTTATAGCTTCTTCAAACACATCGAGTACCCACTTGCTCTTGTTGCATTTGTTTCAGGGTCTATCTCCACCATCATGAACTCGGGATTTGGAGTCATCATTACTCCAACACGTAATTTTTTCCCACTGACTGGGATTTCCCCACCCTTCGGGACAACAATTGTTTCCCCTGGCCAAATGACAGGATTTAAATCTCCTGGTGATGTTGAATAATATCTCTTCTTCTTGCTTTCATCTACTACCCTAGATAATCCTTGTTCTTCTCTCCAATATCCAACTACTCTTATACCCCTTCCAACAATATTAATTATTTCGAACGAATAATACTGCAACTCTCCATTAATTAGTTCAAAGTTGCCACTCAGTCCATGAAACTTGATGTTGGTGATTGCTTCGAGAAGTCGTGGTCCACTGGGAAAGATATGCAGCGGTGGAGGAACTGTTGAATTATCAATTACAGAATTTTGAACCCCTACTTTTTCTACTGCCATTGCTAGTGCATGGATGGTATCATAAGCCCATAATGCATAGATACTAGGGTCATTAGACATTTCTTGGGGATTGTCTTCATGGAATCTCCTTTTTCATCTGGTTGTGAAGTTATTCAGCTCGTCAGTCTTGGGTACATATAGCCGTACACCTAGAGCCCCCTTCATTGCAGTGGTAACAATTTCATTTAATGAATCTACCATGTTTATCACCCCATTTGTCATAATCCATACATATCCTTCACCCATCATTCCTAATTCTTTGGCCTTCAAAAATAGGTTAGAGCCCAAGGATGATGCACGACCGATCAAGAAATTGGAAAAAGTAACGAAAAGATAGATTTGATTTTGAGATCACACAGATTCTCAATTCTTTGATAAAACTGATACATCAAAAACTAACTAACCTCTCCCAAAAGATATGACGTCTGTTTAAATACAAATTCTCAATACATAAATTACATAAAAGATACATAAAAGATCCTAAAAACTCTAAAATTATAAAGAAAGGTCCAAAAGTCCATGAAGGAAGACTCGAATCGCGAATCTGAGCCCAAAAATGGGCGAAACAAATCATAGATTTGTTTTGGATCCGGTTTTGGGCTGTGGAGTTTCTGTCAAGATTTCAGCCCGATCTGACGGACGGATCAAAAGTTACACCCCTTTTCGTGAAGCATGCGCAGGACCATATTGCATCAAAGGAAGGTAACATGTGTACAACAAAAACCCTTGTTTGCATAGTCTGTAACTTGTAGAGTTCTTGCTTGATTTAGTCATCAGTTGAAAATTTCGACAATAAGCTACGGTAAGGGATTCGCACATTGATCTATTCAAGGGCATCAGCAAGGAAGGAGAGAATTCCCCACCCAAAATCAGTATCTTCATAGATTGGAACGGCCTCTCGCCATCCATAGGCTTCGATTAGAGAGGCAATAGTTTTTACCTGAGCTGCATCATTTATAGTTGTCCTTACAAAGGAGGGCAAATTTATGTTGGAAAGAGTTGGGCTGGTAGCTGAGAATAAAATTACCGGCACATGACTTGTGTTACCGATTTCAGAGACAATAACAGCTTGTGAGGACTTCTGAGGTCCAATGATGATTTCAGTCATCTTGTTCTGTAGCAGGTCTAGTGCTGCAAGAAGATTAAAGAATTTTAGATCTTAATTTTATAGAAAGTTTAAAAGTCAAGTGCTGAAAGAAGATTAAAGTTGAAAATAAAAGAAATGAGATCTACTTTAGGTTTGTTGATAAAGAAAGAGTTGACTTTTATAGGGGGATTTTGTTCAAGTTAAAATGGATACTCCCTGCATCAAATCATCAGTACATTTTTTTAACAGGGATTGAATATTGAAACAGACTTCCTCTTTTCTAACTTAGTGGCACCAGAGTTTGCTAGACCATGGTGGAATAAAAGACCAGAAATGGAGTATTCAAGTATGTATCTTTGAAGCCCACATTATCTCGGGGAAGCCCAGTGTTTCAGGCAAGAAAGACAACACTATACTAAATATATTTTACTTCTCTTGTTTATACTCTACTGCAGGTCCAAACTGATCATCATTGGCCTAGGAAACAAACAACCTGTATGGAAACTCAACCATGTGTCTTTAAAATAAATTTGTTAAATTATTTTCTGTAAGTGATTATTTCTGTGGTTACATATATTCAATATATACACGGGGAAATATATTGTAGTCCTCTGTTTGTTTCATTGCCTCTTCTTCTGTATATACATTATCTATTTATCTTATGTCAGGCCTGAAGTGCTGTTTCAATAGATAATCAACCTTTATTTATAAGTATTATATGGGCAGATAAGTTAATCTTTCAATTACAGTTTATCTGATTATATTTTTGGATAGGAAAACAGTGTACACAGAATAAATGGAACTGTGGCCACATAAGCATTCCAACAAATTGTCTTACATATTCTAAGAGCATTTACTCTGTACAATTATTTTGCGTATTAAACTATGAATCACCATTGTCTTTTTTTAACTAGAATGGCCAATAGTTTGATGACTATTTTTCTAACTATGAATATTTAACAATGAAAAAAAAGTTTACTACTTCGCACAACCATTATAAATATTTGTGCATTTATATAAGTTATATATCAATCACCTGCTAATGTAGCCTTTACATTGTCATTGTTGGAATCTCTGGTATATAGCACAAGTCTGGTACTATAGTTCGAATGTAGTGTGTAGAAGTCTTCCACAGCCATCGCAATGCTTGATCGAGCCATTTTGCCCACAAGGGTGTCGAAATCGAGTATAACTCCGACTGGTATCTGTTTGTTTGAATTTTGATGAGCAGTAACAACTGAAAATAAGATAATGTGGAGGAGAAATATTAGTGCATTTGGTGTCTCCATTTTTATGCATAGCACAGTCTCTGTGTATGTTATCTATATATAGACTGCACATATGTTATAACTTCATGAGTTTACTTTGACAAAGTCAAGCATGAAAAAGGTAGATGTGAGGTAGCTTGAGCTTGACTTATGTGCATAGTTAAGGCACTGGCCTTGCTCCTTTTATGTTGGGATAGTCATCATCTCATCATTAAAGAAAAATATTGTATTGTTGTTGGCCCATTCAATTGAAGAATGGTGATGATTGTTGACTATCCAATAAACATACTTTAAGCAAAAATTAAATTAAAAATCTATGTTTGACCCACTAATTAAGCAACCAATTGATAATGGGCAAATGCACATGGAAAGTTCCTCAGGTCAGTGCCATCAGTGCTCCCTGATAACTTAAAATTATGTTGTGTCTACTCTTGCAAGAATCTGGTTGTATATGAGAGGATAGAAGTGTTGTATATTTGCAGATACTCCTGCCCGTAATTGTGATTCTCTCAGGAATTGCAATTTCTGTCGGCAATACTCATTTTTACCTTCGAGGATTAAGACAGATTCTTGAAGTACAAGCAGGCCCTCTAAATCAAACATCTTAACTGTATTTGAGTCGGTAAATGTGATGGTAGTGTACCCAAATTGACAGCAGTGTATTTCTTCGCTTCCATATTCAGGGGCGGACCCAGGATTTTCATCAGGGGGGGCCAAAAAAATATCGAATCTGATTTAAATAGTTTATTGGATTTAAACCCATTAACTAATTGGGTACTCGATAAAAAAAATAATGTTTTAACTTATATTTTTCAATACTCTGACTTATAATTTCTGATCCTTTAATTTATAATTCTAAATATCAATCATAATTCAAGAAACTTATTTTGATTTTAACACTAAATTTAATCTGAATTATAAATCAAATATTCAGAGGAGACAAAAAAAAATTGAGAGAGAAACAAAGTCGATCGGTACCAATAGGTCAATTCTAAAACTCGAAATCCAGGGGGGAAGGGGGCGGCTGCTCCCCCTGGTCTACTCTAGGTCTGCCCCTGTCCATATCATTCAACATGCAAATATGAACACTGGTGCCCACTCCCTCCCTCTTCCCTGCCTCTCTTTCTCTTGTTGCTTGTTAAATGGATATTGATGTTTGCACAATAGGTTTTGCGGACAAAGGAAGTCTATTAAAGTTTAATTATACAACAACAAAAAGAAAAAATAAATGAAGTACTATATTATCATATTTCAATTTATAGTAGAGATATTGCATGAAGTATATGAGTCTCAAACAATGAAAAGCACTAGGTTTGAGAGATGTCAACAATGAGCCAAGCGAGAATCGATTGAGCAAATGATGAGCTTGTTCCGAGTCAATCCCTAGCGAGCCATGAGCTATGATTTTTTTTTTTTTTTTTTTTTGCCAGGCCTAGTATTGAGGTTAGATTTACAGTAAGTACAAGGAGGGCTTAGGAGCAATGTTTCCCCTAGGCTGAGAAAGGATAAAGGAGACTAGATTTACAACTAAAGAATTGAAAAATTGGAGGGCACCGTTAGTGCCACATGACAGGCATCATCATCTTTTAAAAGGATTATGATACACAACTAAAGAACATAAGTACATAACCAAGGATTTATTCATTTGATCCCTCCCTGGTATGGTCAAGCATCTCTCCGAAGGAAGGCATCTCAATCTGGCTATTTGAAATTTCCCTTTCTGGCCGGTGTCCCTTCATCATTTGAAGTTTCTCCAAAGTCGCTTTCGGAATCAGGTGAAATTATGGTGATTTCCGTATGATCGCTGAAATTAGGTGATGTCATTGTTTGACCGTTGGCTTGATCTTCTTCTCTTAACTCATCCTTCTGGGGAGGATTTTGCACAACTTCAGTGCTTGTCGAAATATTGTGTTGCTGGAAGATAGAAAAAAATGCGTGGATGATTAGAGCTAAAATGGACGAGACTCCCGTAATGAGAAATAGACCCATGAAGCTATGGAATGTGAGGCTGGTTGAACTTGAGGTGTCTCCTTTGTCAGTGAAGGTACTGCTTCCGTATAATTCTTTATCAAATTCTGTCATGTTATCGCTCTCCATGACTTGCAGGATTTTTTTTGAAATATCCGGCACTAGTGGTGATCCTTTTGGAAATGCCTAAGCAAACAGTGACAAAAAAAGGGGGCATATGCTATGATTAAAAATTAGAAAACATTAAAAAATTCAATAAAAGCATGATCACCACCGTACTACTTTTTCTTTATCAATGTATGGTTTCTGTGCAAGTTGGTATGGTACTTCCATACATGTTTGTCATTTAGTGGAGTGCTAACAACCATATCCACTTACCAGCTTGAAATGTACCAATACATAACATTAACCTCCTAAAACAGTTTGAACACTGAATTGTGATTAATATAATAGGTGCATGACTCCTATTCTTACTCAAAAAAAAAAAAAAGTTTTCGAATTCGAAACACTGAATCAAAACAGGGCCAAGGATAAAGGCAGCTTTGTGTCACTACTAGTTAGGTGGCATTTCATTGAGATTTGAATGTATTATTCAAACAAATTTGGACAATCCCAAATAATATGGTATCCCTGCTATCCATGGAAGGATTGCATCAGTAGTCAACCAACATGTGTGTGGGTGTCACAAGGTAATAAGAGAAAGAAAGGGAGAGAAGGAGAGAGAGAGAGAGAATGTACAAATCCAAATCCGTCACTCTTGTAAGTTGGCCCAACCATGGAATAATTGCTAGGATAGTTCTTGAGGAACACCTTTAGGTATGGTATCTCATCAAGAATAACTGCCACTGTTCCATTGGATAGTGCATCATTATACTCAGATGTTGATGATAATGGAATTGTCTTCTCTTCATTGAACCCCAGACGTTTTAGAAGAGCCGGCATGAATGAAGCCTCTAAGTACCCCACATATTGCCCTGTTTTGACAACCTGTTCTATGCTTGTCACTGTCGCCTGGAGCTGTTCAACTGTCAGCCTGGAGCTAAGGCTCGCAGTATAGCTCTGCTGTAGGATGAGCACAACAAAGACCCATGTTATCACCACAATCCTTGACAAATTGCTGACCATCCTCTCTCTGTGCGCGAAAACTAGTGTGGAAAAGGCAAAGTACAATATAGATCCCATTTGGTACGTACGATTTCCTCTGAACTCCTTATTTACTCGGTGCTCAATCAACCAGACTGTGATGCCGGTGAGGAAGACGAAGGCGCCAGTTGTGAGCCATAATGAGGTAGTCCAGGGTGTCAAGAAGGTCCATGGGGATTTCTTGTTCACATCCTTTATCGGGGCGAGCATGCGTACTCCTGACTCTGTGTAAGGAAGTGTGAAATCCACATATATGGAGCGGTTGGCCAAAATGGTGATATCACCAACAACAGCATCGTATTTCTGTAAATTGTGAATTCACAAGTCACCTATCAGATGGGTACTGATATAACTATTGGATATTTTCATGAGTTATTACTAAACCAATTAGGCTATGAGCACATTCATAATTAAGTCCTATTAGGAATAAGTATTGTACGCTTTTGTTTGTTTGCCTCGCTCTTGGACATGGAGTTATTGTTTTATAATCAAGGTGATGTCCATTTGGAGAAGTTGTACAATTGGAAATGATATAGGCTAATTTCTACTTGTTTTTCTTGGTTCTTATTAGATTGTCTATGGAAATAAGAAATAGTGGCTGTCCATTCTTAACAAAGTGGCAGCTGCATTTATTTTCCCATTACAACAAAGCTAATTTAGAAACTTCAGTTATGCTGTTGGAGATACTATTGATATATAGTCCCATTACTTATAACTGAAAATTGTGCTTCATATAACTATTTTAAGAATTCTATCCAAGCCTATCTAGAACTTAAAAAAAGACTGAACTCATTACAAACTATTGAAATAAAATGAAGGAAAAAAACAAGGGAACAAACCTTAAGATAAACCTGGTACACAAACTTGTCATAAGTGCCATTGAACCCTTCAAATGTATAAGAGACATTGTAAGGCAGTAGATTAATCGCCGCTTGAAACACCTTTATGGAATAGCCAGAGAAATTGTGTGAGGCTGTAGCGTTCGGCTGCACAAACTCTGCAAATCCATTTTTGGGGACTCCAATAAGGAGTGTTTTATTTGTCGTCGGCCAATCCCATCCCTTCAGTACAGTATTGTTCTTTCCTGACCAGTTAATGGAAATATTTCCACTAGTCCAGAGGCCAACTGGATGGTTATCTGCACCGACAACATTGGTTATCTCAAAGGTGCCGGACTGTAATTGGCTGTTAACCAGATTAAAATCACCGCTTGTCCCGTTAAAATTGGTAGATTCTAAAGAAGCTTTCAGAGTCGGCCCCATCTCAGAAACCCCAATTTTCAAAATATCAGTCGAGTTATACAGTTCATTAGACGCTGTAAAGGACAAATTCGCATGTGTTACATTCTCAACTGATCTTGCCAGCAACCACACTGTGTCATATGCCCATAAACCAAAAACTGTGGGCCCTCTGTTCATCTGATATTTATTTCTCAATCTCATGGAAACACTCTGAAGCGTTGTATTTGGTACGAATGGCCGGATACCTAACACACCTTGCATCACATCGCTTGCATTTGACCCAGCAAGGTCCACAATATCTGTTAACCCGTATGTTGTAATCCAAACAAAATCATCAGTAATGGTCATGTTCTTCTCTTTAGCACTTGAGAAAAACTTAAGAGCTAACTGGTATGACATGTGAACAACAAATACTCTGGTTCTGTTGGCCTTCAAGTATTCGAGGGCTGCATTTATTTCACTGTCACTTGCTCCGGAAGGGATTTTGCATCGGTACGGGACGTATGCATCTATTCCCTGTAAAGTGTCAACTAGGTATGGAACAAAAATGTTGCCAGACTCGGTATCCTCAAAAACAGGCACCACCTCCCTCCAGTTGAAGAATTTGGCAATAGAGGCAATGACGGTGGCTTGGGATGAGTCATTCCAAGAGGTACGGAAGAAATAAGGAATTTGGCTGGAAGAAATAGATGGGCTATTTGCTGAGAATGAAATGATTGGTACATTTGATTTGTTCCCGAGCTCGATGAGAAATTTTGCTTGAGATGATGTTTGTGGCCCGATGATTGCTTCAACTTGTTCATTTTTCAGAAGATCAACAGCTGCATTTTTGGAAACAATAAACTTCTTTAACATGTTCAAGAATGCAGAGTGCAATTAAAGTGCTTGTGATAAGTCGAATCTTGAAATAAAAACTAAAGACAAAGAAAAAAAAAATGTAACAGAGGAATTGCGTACAATTAATGGAAGGCATCATTTTTTTATTTTTATTTTTTCAGAATTTTGGAAATGTGCTTCTATATTTTATCTTCTTTTTCCATTTTTCTCCATCGTACTCAAAAATTGTTTAAGCAATTGTTTTTATTGACATACTTGTGAACTCTTTGTTAATTGTTTAAGTTCAATTAAGTTGGCTTTCAGAAAAATGAAACACCATAATTGATCGGTACATAATATTCTTGCAAAAAAAGAAAAATAAAGCAGAGAGAACGCCAAAGAAATATAGAAATTACTACTTTGAATATTCAACAAAAATAATGTGCACAAATTGTTGGATCTTAATCCAATGTTGAGCGTATATGTAATATAATTATGAATTGTATACTGTTAAATATGATTATTACAATTAAAGTAATATAATTAAGACATTAGACAATCTATGTATTCAATAGGATGTGGTCCACAAGTGTGTAGAACAATTTAGGTAAAGATTAAATCATTAATTATCTGATTCTGAGATTTGCAAATAAAGAAAACTGCTTTTTCTGGGGTCCAGTGCGGGTGGCTCACCTGCACTGGATCTGAGTGCGGACACACTCAGTACTTAAGCCAATTTCTGTGAACTTTAGGGCAATGCAGAAAAAAGTTCGAGCCCAGTGCGGGTGGTCTGACCTGCACTGGGTACTTAGACGATTTTCTGAAAATTCAGACATAACAAAAGTTCGAGCTCAGTGCGGACGCACTGGAACTCAGTGCAGGTAGGCTGACCCGAACTGAGTACTTTGGAAATTTTCATATTCTAGTTTTAGCACAGTGCGGGTGGATGACCCGCACTGACTCTGAGTGCGGACACACTCAGGATATAGGCTATTTATGGAATGTAATTTAAGGCGGTTGTTTGAACACGTCTTGACCCAGTGCGGGTAAGCCACCCACACTCGCACTGTCAAATGTGTAACCTATATAAAGATGGGCCCCCAAGGCACAAGATAACCCAACCAACTCTTCTCAAAATTATTATAGAGGTTATTCTATACAGAATTTTGAGAGTCTTCTATTTCTCTTCCACCATTAAAGAATTGAGAGTAGAGATTCATAAGGAAATTGGAGAGGATCTCTCAAAGGTAATATTGTTACTTTGGAAGACCTAATATATAATCCAACCAAAAGGGCGTGAAAGAAAAAACTATCTAAAGTCTTGTCTTACGCTCACGGAGATGGTTGCCACTCCTACAACGAATTCGGAATTCCATGCCAAACAACATGGAATCATGTATTGTATTCCGCACTTAAGTTTATGTTTTATGTCTCTTTGGCATATGACTGTCTTAGGTTAAGGTGACAATTGTTTCTTCTTCCCGGGATATAAGTATTTGACTCCTAGATGAGATGTAATATTGTTTGATCTCTAAATAAGACATAATTGTTTAGCCTTTATGATTTCCCAACACAAATGGGAACCTATTTAAATTGCCTAACAATAAGAATTAAAGAGAAATAGTGATGAATAAACAAAAAATAACAAATATGCTCTGATTTCTTTGTTATTTTCCATCCAAGTTTGGAGCACTTTAATTTTGTATTGCTCAGCACCTCAGGCTTCGCCTTTCCTCCTTAGAAATAAACAAAAAATGAAAAAGAAGAAGGAAACAAACCAGCAACTGAAGCAGCAAAGACATCACCGTTTGGGTCGGGATGGCTGGCATCGCCGCTCTTCAAGTCCCTCAACACAAAGGAAATTCTCGTCTTGTAATCCGGTTTCAATGCATAGAAATCCTCCAAGGCCAGTTGCATGCAGCTCCAGCTGATACCACCATTCCATGAAGAAGTATCCAATATAACACCCACTTTTACATCTCTGACATTGTTTTTTTCACTGGTACTGTTCTCAGCTCCAAGAACAAGAATAGGTGGTGAATAAATCAAAAAGGAAAAGAGAACAATGATGAGATGTTGTAGATGGTGACCATGTCCTTGAGGGGCCATTAATCTATTCCTAACTTTTGGGGATCTCTCTTTCTTTTTTATGCTTTCCAAGAAACCAAGCCTGCCTTAATTATTAGACATTCCATTCATCTCCATTTTGCTGAATAGTAGGTAAGTTGATTGTTGACTTGACTATCAAAAGCTTGAAAAATTAAGTTTGAATCATCAAAAGCTAATTGTTTTTTTTTTAGAAGAACCTGTAGGCGACCCGGTTAATTAATTAATTTTAGAAAACTGAACCATTTTTATAAAATCCCATCCATATTCCATCCTCCTCATCCCTTGAGCTATATATTTGGCTTGATCATTTGCTTAAAAGATAATTTTACAATATTTAAATAAAATTCAGGAGTAAAACTACATTATTTTAGTTGTTTAATACTTCTTATATCAGAAATTCTGTACTTTTTTGTTTAACAACATGAGCGCAGTTACTGCTTTCACAAAAAAAAATTTAACAATTGAAATATTTTATGTTTAAATTCATATATATATATATATGCGTGAAATTTAATTTTCTTCTCTAAACTTTGGCTAATTAATATAAATATATGTTTCACGAATAAAATTCCAAATTTCCCAGTAGCTGGTAACAAACTTTTTTGCAGTACTATCCATTTCAAATACAACGGAGAGAATTCTCCAGACAAGACATTAATTGACATGAGGACCAGACCCGGTCAAGTCAACATATATACTCTCCATTTATTAAAGAATTGAGAAGCGTTGATGTTGTGTACTACTTACATCAACTTCGGCATTATCCAAGCAGTGTACCGAATTAGGACCGTACAAAATTATTCGAATTAGCAACTCGTTTATAACTTACTTGTTAATGATTTGTTTTAATTCACTCATTTACAACTCGAATTTGCTAACTCATTTAATAAATAAGTTGAATTTGAGCTGATGAGGTCAAGTCGCTCATTTATAACTCAACTTACGTACTAAGTTGGAAGAAAAATTGTTGAATTCTAAGTTATTGTTTACTTTAAATTGATCTATTGTCTCTGTATTATATTGTTTGTATTTAGATAAACTATTACTAGGCTATTTTAATTATTTGTATATAGATAAATACATATTAGTGTATAACAATAATTTTTTTTGGATCACAGCCATTCGATCAAAATTCAGATCAATTCAATCCGTGATAAAACGTGCAGATCCACTTAACAGTCGTGTAGATTTTGATTGGACGGTCTAGATCCAAACATAAATATTATGTTACCTTAGCTAATAAGAAATTCGCAGTGTAACTATCTATATATTCTCATGACCAATTAATTAATCCAAATCACAACATCGCTATTTACAAATTATGAGTTCTTTTCCGCGATTTGTGGGATTCGAGGCAATTTCCGGTTGCGTCATGTAATTTATTCTGGTAATTTAGTTAGACGTGCTAACTTTAAGAGACAAACAAGTGGGCTAGCTGCCGACATTTTTATTTTTACCCAAAAAAAAAATTATTTTATTAAAAATAACCAAGATTTAAAACAAATTTTAAAAATACCCAACCCGTGAAAATTTTCCACGGGCCAGAATTTTAATTCCAACCCGTGGAATTTTTCCACGGGCCAGAATTTTTTTTTTTTTTTTTTTTTTTTTACAAAAACAGAAATTTATATTTACTTTTTATTTTTTATGAAAATATTAGAAATGTTGAATATTTTTTTTTGAAAATAGATGGAATACAATACAATTTGATTTATTAGAAAGATTGTAACAAATAATCCGATCAATATTTTTCAGGCCGGATTTTTCGCGGCTGTAAGAAAAATTAATATATTTCATTATGTATTCTTGTAAAAAAATAAAAATGCATGAATTCTAAGTTATTGATTCCGGTTCAAAAGTCACTTTTAGGTAATATAGAAATTATTGTGATCCTTCTAGTACATTTAATTTATAAAAAGTTATATCTATTTTGAGAATTTTTTTTGAATAAAAATCATTAAATAACTTAAAGTTTTTATTTTTTTTAAAAATAGATACAACTTTTTATAAATTAAATGTACTAGAAGGATCACAATAATTTCTATATTACTTAGAATTGACTTTTGAACCGGGATCAATAATTCAGAATCCAAGCATTTTTATTTTTTTACAAGAACACATAATGAAATATATTAATTTTTCTTACAGCCGCGAAAAATCCGGCCTGAAAAATATTGATCGGATTATTTGTTACAATCTTTCTAATAAATCAAATTGTATTGTATTCCATCTATTTTCAAAAAAAAAATCCAACATTTCTAATATTTTCATAAAAAAATAAAAAGTAAATATAAATTTCTGTTTTTGTAAAAAAAAAAAAAAAAAAAAAAAAAAAAAAATCTGGCCCATGGAAAAATTCCACGGGTTGGAATTAAAATTCTGGTCCGTGGAAAATTTCCACGGGTTGGGTATTTTTAAAATTAGTTTTAAATCTTGGTTATTTTTAATAAAATAATTTTTTTTTTGAATAAAAATAAAAATGTCGGGGCTAGCTGATAACGACCGCACAATAAAACTTGTCAAATAAATAGATATTTAATTAATATAGATAAATATTTTACCAATGAAAGATTCTAGTCCTATCTATAGGATCATGTCAAACCTCTGAATGACACGTAATCGAAGACTATTGAACGGAGAACGAAGACCATAAAATAATTAACCTAATTTTAAAGGACGGAAATGAATGGCTATTATAATTGCTAGCTATAATCATTAGTTCATTACCAATAGTTCATTACCAGTTGTAAAATTAACTCTAGTTCTCCTTTTAATAAAAAGAAATGTTATAATCCTCAAACCATTATATCCCAACACATCCCTCAAGTAATTTAACAGAAATTTTTTTTTAGTATTTTTAACTTTTATTGTCAGCACTAATATTTAAATATTTAAACCTATGTTTATAACATTTTAAAATGTTACTCGCAAACATTTGAAACTCTATCTGTAGTTTTAACAACTCTAAACTACATTTGCTTTCAAGTCAAAAAAAGAAAGATTTTTTTAACTCACTTTTTTTTTATATTTTTCTCTGATCATTCTAATTTATTTTTCCGACGATCCGTAATTAATTTTACAAATCTAAAAATACAAATATTTTCTTTTCAATTTTATCTTTTAAATAAGATTTATGAAGAAATACTTTTGAATAATTTTAAAGTCATTTTTTTAAAGTAAAACTCATGAGGTTTATATGTTTTGTACATGCAGTGTTATTGTTGAAGTTTATAGGCTTTGAAGTGTTATTGTTGATATTTAAATTATTTGTGCATAAGGTTTATACGCTTTATTCTAGAGGTTTGAAGTGTTATTAATGAGGTTTATACGAAATATTTGAAGGCATGTAAATAGATGTTTAAATTATTTTGAAGCAAAATAAAAAAGATAAAAGTCAAACAAATTTAAAGTGGTAAAAAAAATAACACAAATATAACTCAAAAATTATTATTTATGAATCTCATTTGAAAGATAAAATCAAGTAAAAAACGTTCGTATTTTTATATTTGCAAAATTCAACATGGATCGTCAGAAAAATGAACGATAATGATCAGAGAAAAAAAAAGTGAGTGAAAGAAATTTTTTCTCTTTTGAAAACCATATAAATTTAGAATTTAAATGATTTAAGATAGATGTTTAAATGTTTACGAGTAACATTTTAAAATGTTATAAACATAGCTTTAAATGTTTAGATATTAGCGCTGAAAATGAAAGTTAGACAACATTGAAAGTTTTTTTAGTTAAACTATTTGAGAGATGCGCTCGGAGATTTTATTTGGGATACAATTATCAAGCTCCTTTACTAAAATCATAGTAGGTATTTATTTTTAATTAAGAGTATATATAGGATAATATTATAATTTTACAATTTTTTGAATCTTAAGTATATTTTTTTATATATTTTCTACATAAAATATAATATAGAAGAATATTTTTTTAATTTTATTTTTTTAGTCAGAGGCAAGTATTTTCCTCGACTCTATGTAGCTCCTTAATTCACTATAAAATATGCAAACCGTATGTCGTATTTTTCTTTTCTGTATATGTTTAGCCCAAAATAATCTTAATTAAGAAAAAAAAAGTGATGCATAGTGCAGAAAGAAGAATTTAACAACTTTTAACACTAAAATACATGTTTTTACAAATAATTTTTGTTATACATATGTAGTACTTCATCATATGCTAGGTTTGCATGGGCTTCCTGCTTTACTTGCTCTAATAACACTTAGTTCTTTATTCTGTACTGCTTAGCTATTGTTTTGCCTTTACCTAGTTGTCAAATATTTTTTATTTTTGTTGTTATCTAGTTGCTTATGTTTTGTTATACGAACTCTACTTCTATGCTTTTTGTACAATAGAATTGTTGTTCCATTGATTATTGTAAAGAACTATCTTTGTTTTAATATGAAATAGGTGGGGGGTTATCCACTTTTATCAAAAAAAAAAAGAATTATTTCTAAATAAAATATTTGGCCCTTTGAGCTGAAATGTAGAAAGATTTAATGAGGTCGAATCACAAAGGAAGGGACTAGGGAGCGGGTAAACGGAGCGTGTTTCTCACATAGTGATAAATAAATTTTTTGGATTCAGTTCGACGAGGTCAAAAATTTGTGATTCGAAAATAGTTCAGATATAATTCGAAAATGATTCAGAATTATCCAGACCAGTTTTGCAAGAAAGCAAAAAACAAAAAACAAATATGGGAAAAATTTGGAAAAAATTCACGAATAATTTGTAAAATTTGGGAAAAGTTCTTAACATTCACGAATTATTCGGGTTTAATTTGATCAACTGAATAATTCGGTATTGGGTTCGGCATCACCAAAAAATAAATTATTCGGATTTAATTCGTGAATCTTGTGACTAAGGACTTTCTCGGTGAAAGTCAAGGGTTCTGTTGGTTCAAAGCAAATGAAAACCCAGTGGGTTAATGGGTTTACATCATCAATGTAACATCCAATACCAATACGGAAACAGTAAATTTCTTCAAGGTCCCTTTTCTATTTCTCATTCATAGGTGGGTTTATCTTATAGCTGAAAAGAAAGCAACGTGATGAAGCCCATGGGCCTAAAGCCCATGATTAGTTTTGCTGTAAATGAAAGCACCCGGCAATTATATTGCAGTAGCAACACCACCTCAGTCCACTTAATGCATGTAAGGTGTTCGACCGTTTGCTCTAGTCTCTCAACGAACCTGATCCCTATGTAACTAACTTTTGAGCCACGCCTTCTTCGTCTCGACTTGGCCAACTTTAGGCTCCAGCACCCGGGAATTATGTCACAGTAGGCACACCACCTCCGTCCACTTAATGCATGTAAGGTGTTCGACTGTTTGCTCCAGTCTCTCAATGAACCTGATCCATATGTAACCTATTAATGCCGTGCCTCCTTCTCGACTTGGCCAACTGTAGGCTCCAGCACTAAGATCTAGTTTGATGCGAACTGAATTGCACTATGCACGTGAGGTGCTTGATTGTATGTCAAGCCTTTCATGTACCGCCACCACAACCCCATTCATTATACAAAGACATTGAGGTGCACACTTAGAGAATTTCTTTTGGTGGTTTCAGCATTTTAAAGTTCAATTATCTCAAGTTCAAAACTATTCAATTAAGGGACTCATTCCATTGTGGCTCCATACCAAACTGTCGGCTTGTAAATCTTAATAGGAAAATGCATAGTCTATAAGGTGTAGTTTCTTTACACCTTATATTGTTCAATATGTCTTATACCAAAGAAAACTGATGCATCTACAATACAGGACTACAGGCCAATAAGTCTGATTAACTGTAGTTTTAAATTAATCTCCAAACTCTTAACCAATAGATTGTCCCAGGTTATAGATCTATTGATAGATGATTCATAAGCCTTATTCATTAAGGGTAGGCTAATTAATGATAGCATAGTATGTGCCCATGAAGTACTCCACCAAATTAAACTTAGTAACCAAAAAGGAATCCTTCTCAAACTTGACTTTGAGAAGGCCTTCAATAAGATCAATTGAGATTTCTTATTTGAAATCCTAAAGGCCAAAGAATTTGGGACTCTATTCATAAACTGAATTAAAGATTCATTAGTTAGTGGTAGAACCTGTATCTCCTTTAATGGTACACAAGAGAACTACTTTCCTTGCAAGAAAGGCCTTAGACAAGGGGACCCCATCTCACCCCTTATGTTTGACCTAGTGGTTGACGCCTTAAACGAGATCCTTAGTAACGCACAATCAGCTGGTTATATTACTAGATTAGGAAGATTTAATAACAACTCCAAGATTCTAAACCTGCATTTTTGTGCGATAGGGCATGTGGTGAACAGGTATAAAATTGTCTTTGCATCCGATTTACACATTGTACATCTATTGACCATACACCAGCTTTTTCTGCATAGATTATCAATCGTAAGCAACTTGTTAAGTAACATTAACCATGCAAAGAGATGATACCCTAGACCCTTAATATTGTTTAGTTATCTTTCTATTTCTAAAGTGATTTATGTTTGTAAAAGAGATGATAAACGAGATTATTTCAAGATAAATATTTAATTTGTGACCCCCTTTTAATCTTATTGGACTTACCTAGAGCCCTATGATAATTAATTCCGACTTGGGGTTTTTGCTTGAGAATCAAATTTTTTTTGTTTCAATTAATATTTGGTTGTTGGCCTATTGCTTATTGAGCTTTGCTTTTTAGTGGGCCTTGACGAGTTGGAATGTAGTGACTGGTGAAGTTAATTGAAGTTCTTGTGTCTAAGGTGTTCGATGAAATGCCGAAATGAGATCTTCAAATATCACGGACCTATAAGATATGTCATCATGTTTATGACATGATTTTAAAACCTTTTGAAATAAAGACCTCTGTACGTAGCACTAGAAATGGACCATAAATCTACTTTCGGATTTTAAAACCTACGACTTTAATAAAAAAATTACTGTTCCAAATATAATTATCAAATTATTTACAGCTGTTTATCTGTGTAAAAGAATTGAAAAATTGGAGGGCACCGTTAGTGCCACATGACAGGCATCATCATCTTTTGAAAGGATTATGATACACAACTAAAGAATAACCAAGGATTTATTCATTTGATCCCTCCCTGGTATGGTCAAGCATCTCTCCGAAGGAAGGCATCTCGATCTGGCTATTTGAAATTTCCCTTTCTGGTGTCCCTTCATCATTTGAAGTTTCTCCAAAGTCGCTTTCAGAATCAGGTGAAATTATGGTGATTTCCGTATGATCGCTAAAATTAGGTGATGTCATTGTTTGACCGTTGGCTTGATCTTCTTCTCTTAACTCATCCTTCTGGGGAGGATTTTGCACAACTTCAGTGCTTGTCGAAATATTGTGTCGCTGGAAGATAGAAAAAAATGCGTGGATGATTAGAGCTAAAATGGACGAGACTCCCGTAATGAGAAATAGACCCATGAAGCTATGGAATGTGAGGCTGGTTGAACTTGAGGTGTCTCCTTTGTCAGTGAAGGTACTGCTTCCGTATAATTCTTTATCAAATTCTGTCATGTTATCGCTCTCCATGACTTGCAGGATTTTTTTTGAAATATCCGGCACTAGTGGTGATCCTTTTGGAAATGCCTAAGCAAACAGTGACAAAAAAAGGGGGCATATGCTATGATTAAAAATTAGAAAACATTAAAAAATTCAATAAAAGCATGATCACCACCGTACTACTTTTTCTTTATCAATGTATGGATTCTGTGCAAGTTGGTATGGTACATCCATACATGTTTGTCATTGAGTGGAGTGCTAACAACCATATCCACTTACCAGCTTGAAATGTACCAATATATAAAATTAACCTCCTAAAACAGTTCGAACACTGAATTGTGATACTTGTAAGTTGGCCCAACCATGGAATGTACAAATCCAAATCCAAATCCAAGGTAATAAGAGAGAGAAAGGGAGAGAAGGAGAAAGAGAGAGAGAGAGAGAGAGAACGTACAAATCCAAATCCGTCACTCTTATAAGTTGGCCCAACCATGGAATAATTGTTAGGATACTTCTTGAGGAATACCTTTAGGTATGGTATCTCATCAACAACAACTGCCACTGTTCCATTGGATAGTGCATCATTATACTCAGATGGTGATGATAATGGAATTGTCTTCTCTTCATTGAACCCCAGACGTTTTAGAATAGCCGGCATGAATGAATCTTCCAAGTACCCCACATATTGCCCTGCTTTGACAACCTGTTCTATGCTTGTCACTGTCGTCTGGAGCTGTTCAACTGTCAGCCTGGAGCTAAGGTTTGCAGTATAGCTTGTCTGTAGGATGAGCACAACAAAGACCCATGTTATCACCACAATCCTTGACAAATTGCTGACCATCCTCTCTCTGTGCGCGAAAACTAGTGTGGAAAAGGCAAAGTACAATATAGATCCCATTTGGTACGTACGATTTCCTCTGAACTCCTTATTTACTCGGTGCTCAATCAACCAGACTGTGATGCCGGTGAGGAAAACGAAGGCGCCAGTTGTGAGCCATAATGAGGTAGTCCAAGGTGTCAAGAAGGTCCATGGGGATTTCTTGTTCACATCCTTTATCGGGGCGAGCATGCGTACTCCTGATTCTGTGTAAGGAAGTGTGAAATCTGCATACATGGAGCGGTTGGCCAAAATGGTGATATCACCAACAACAGCATCGAATTTCTGTAAATTTTGAATTCACAAGTCACCTATCAAATGGGTACTGATATAACTATTTGATATTTTCATGAGTTATTACTAAACCAATTAGGCTATGAACACATTCGTAACTAAATTCTATTAAGAATAAGTATTGTGCCCTTGTTTGTTTTCCTCTCTCTTGGACATGGCCGTAGTTATTGTTTTATAATCAAGGTGATGTCCACTTGGAGAAGTTGTACAATTAGAAATGATATAGGCTAATTTCTAATTGTTTTTCTTGGTTCTAATTAGATTGTCTATGGGAATAAGAAATAGTGGTTGTCCATTCTTAACTAAGTGGAAGCTAGCTGCATTTAATTTTTCCCATTACAACAAAACTAATTGAGAAACTTTAGTTATGCTATTGGAGATACTATTGATATATAGTCCCTTAACTTATAACTGAAAATTATGCTTCATACAATGAAGGATTATATTAATGACACTAATTAATTTAACTTGTGCTAACTATTTTAAGAATTATTTTCAAGCCTATTTACAAATTAAAATAAGACTGAACTCATTACAAACTATTGAAATAAAATGAAGGAAAAATAAAAGGAAACAAACCTTAAGATAAACCAGGTACACAAGCTCATCATAACTGCTATCGTATTCTTGAAATGTATAAGAGACATAGTAAGGCAGTAGATCAATCGCCGCTTGAAACACCTTTATGCAATAGCCAGAGAAATTGTGTGAGGCTGTAGTGTTCGGCTTCACAAACTCTGCAAATCCAGGTTTTTTGGGGACTCCAATAAGGAGTGTTTTATTGGTCGTCGGCCATTGCCATCCCTTCAGTACAGTATTGTTCTTAACTGACCAGTTAATGGAAATATTACCCCCACTCCAGTTGCCAACTGGATGGTTATATGCACTGGTAACATTGGTTATCTCAAAGGTACCGGACTGTAATTGGCCGTTAACCAGATTAAAATCACCGCTTGTCCCGTTAAAATTGGTAGATTCTAAAGATGCTTTCAGAGTCGGGCCCATCTCAGAAACCCCAATTTTCGAAAAATCAGTCGAGTTATACAGCTCATTAGATGCTGTAAAGGATAAATTTGCATGTGTTACATTCTCAATTGATCTTGCCAGCAACCACACCGTGTCATATGCCCATAAACCAAAAACTGTGGGCCCTCTGTTCACCTGGTATTTATTTCTTAATCTCATGGAAATATTCTGAAGCCTCGTTGAGTTTCGTACGAATGGCCGGATGCCGAGCACACCTTGCATCACATTGCTCGCATTTGACCCGGCAAGGTCCACAATATCTGTTAACCCGTATGTTGTAATCCAAACAAAATCATCACTAATAGTCATGTTCTGCTCTTTAGCACTTGAGAAAAACTTGAGAGCTAACTGGTATGACATGTGAACAACAAATACTCTGGTTCTGTTGGCCTTCAGGTATTCGAGGGCTGCATTTATTTCACTGTCACTTGCCCCGGAAGGGATTTTGCAGCGGTACGGGACGTATGCATCTATTCCCTGTAAAGCGTCAACTAGGTATGGAACAAAAATGTTGCCAGCATCGGTATCCTCAAAAACAGGTACCACCTCCCTCCAGTTGAAGAATTGGGCAATAGAGGCAATGACGGTGGCTTGGGATGAGTCATTCCAAGAGGTACGAATGAAATAAGGAATTTGGCTGGAAGAAATAGATGGGCTATTTGCTGAGAATGAAATGATCGGTACATTTGATTTGTTCCCAAGCTCGATGAGAAACTTTGCTTGAGATGATGTTTGTGGCCCAATGATTGCTTCAACTTGTTCATTTTTCAGAAGATCAACAGCTGCATATTTGGCAAACAATAAACTTCTTTAACATGTTGAAGAATGCAGAGTGCTATTAAAGTGCTTGAAATAAAAACTAAAGACAAAAAAAAATTAACAGAGGAATTGCGTAGAATTAATGGAAAGCATCATTGGGTTTTTTTTTTTTTGTCAGAATTTTGGTAGTGTGTATATTTAATCTTCTTTTTTCCTTTTTCTCCATCTTACTAAAAAATTGTTCTTCCAGGTTTTGATTGACATACTTGTAAACTCTTTTTAATTGGTTAAGTTCAATTAAGCAGGCCTTCAGAAAAATGAAAGAAACCATCATTGATCGATACATAAATTTCTTGCAAAAAAAGAAAAATAAAACAGAGATAACGCCAAAGATATATAGAAATTACAACTTTGAATATTCAACCAAAATAATGTGGACAAAAGAAAGAAATATATGGTGATGAAGAAACAAAAAATAACATAAATATTGTTCTGTTTTGCTATTTTCCATGTAAGTTCGGAGTACTTTAATTTGTACATTTGCTGGGCACCTCAGGCCTCCCCTTTCCTCCTAGGAAATAAACAAAAAATGAAAAAGAAGAAGGAAACAAACCAGCAACTGCAGCAGCAAAGACATCACTGTTTGGGTCGGGATGGCTGGCATCGCCGCTCTTCAAGTCCCTCAACACAAAGGAAATTCTCATCTTGTAATCCGGATTCAACACATAGAAATCCTCCAAGGCCAGCTGCATGCAGCTCCAGCTGATACCACCATTCCATGAAGAGGTATCCAATATAACACCCACTTTTACATCTGTGACATTGTTTTTTTCACTAGTACTGTTATCAGCTCCAAGAACAAGTGGTGAATAGATCAAGAAGAAAAAGATAAAAATGAGATGTTGTAGATGGTGACCATGTCCTTGAGGGGCCATTAATCTATTCCTAACTTTTGGGGATATCTCTTTCTTTTTTATGCTTTCCAAGAAACCAAGCCTGCCTTAATTATTAGACAATCCATTCTTCTCCATTTTGGAGAATAGTAGTTAAGTTGATTGTGGACTTGACTATCAAAAGCTTGAAAATTAAGTTTGAATGATCAACTTGGTTAGCATTAAATAAATAAATTCTTCATTATTCTTCAACGAAACAAAAATTAGCTACCACACACACACACACACACATATATATATACATATAGAGGTTAGCTACTATGCTTATATAAGCATATCCCCACATATGCTTATAACTCATTCTTGTATTTCCAATGTCTAAATGGTCGATCTGAACCGTTCATTTTGTTCTCCATATTAATATGTTCTTGGAAACTAAATTTTACATTTTTCTGAATTTTTTTACTATTTATTAAGCCACTTTGAAATCGCTGATTCAACGGTGGCTGCACAAAACAGTAAAATCAGCAGCCACCGTTGGATTAATAATTTTCAAAGTGGCTTAATAAATAGTAAAAAAATTCAGAAAAATGTAAAATTTAGTTTCCAAGCACATATTAATATGGAGAACAAGATGAACGGTTCAGATCGACCATTTAGACATTGGAAATACAAGAATGAGTTATAAGCATATGTGGGGATATGCTTATATAAGCATAGTAGCCAACCTCTATATATATATATAAATGAGATGGACTATGCCGCTATGGTGCATTGCAATGTATAGGTCCTCTTGTACATTGAATGTAAAACGTTAGATTTAAAGTTTAAATAGTCAATTTAACGGATCCAATATGTTCTCCCTATTGAAATGTGCTTGAGGACCAAATTTTATATTTTTTTCGGATTCTTTTATTATTTGTTTAGAATTTTTGAAAATTGATGTTTTTAGAAAATTTATATCAGAAACTGCGCTCATGTAATTATACAATGGATGTAATCAGAACCAAGTGAATCTAACTTGAGGGACTGAATTTATCAGTAATAACGAAATTACTAATTAATTAATTTTTGCATTGATATAATTTTAATATAATATGCAATTACTAGCTAGTATTTAGGTTTTTGGTCAATTCAATTTTTTTAAATGTCATAATTATAAACCACTATAATATTTTAACCCGGCTAATTAATTAATTTTAGAAAACTGAACCATTTTTATAAATTCCCACCCATATTCCATCCTCCTCACCCCTTGAGCTATATGAGTAAGGCAACTATGCTTTGCAAATTAAAGGGGTGTTTTAATTTGCGCTCATATTTCTAGTTTTAAAGTTCAAAATGTTGATCCGAACCATTCAAATTGATATCCATATTAAATTGTGCTTGGAGACCAAATTTTATATTTGTTTGAAATTTTTTACTATTTTTTTAGAATTTTTAAAAATTACTGTTTTTTATGGTTAAGAATTTTATGAAAAACACTAATTTTGAAAAATTCTAAAATAATAGTAAATTTTTTCCAAATAATATAAAATTTGGTCTCCAAGCACAATTTAATATGTATATCAACTTGAACAGTTCGGATCGATGTTTTGAACTTTGAAACTAGAGATATGAGCGCAAATTAAAACACCCACTTTAATTTGCAAAGCATGGTAACCTTACTATATATATATATATAGAGAGAGAGAGAGAGAGTATGGTTAAATTGCTACTGGTAGCACTTCGATCTAAGTGCTTATGGGGTCAAATTTTAGTATTTGATGTTCAACAACAAATTCAAACTGTTAGATATTCAATATATATTAAGATGTGCTTGGAGACCAAATTTTATATTTTTTGGAAATTTTTTATTATTTATTAAGTTGGTTTGAAAACTATTATTTTTATTAAATTTCCGCAGTATTGAAAAACAAAGGTTTTCAAACTAACTTAATAAATAGTAAAAAAATTTCAAAAAATATAAAATTTGACCTTCAAGCACATTTTAATATAAATTGAACATCTAATGGTTTGAATTTATTGTTTGAACATCAAATACTAAAATTGACACCGTAAGCACTTAAGTGGAAGTGCTACCGGTAGCAATTTAGCCATACTAGATATATATATATCGAGGAGGGTTCAAATGCACCCAAATTTTTGTGCACCCAAATACATCCTATTTTTTTAATTTTTTTTCTCTTTTTTCAAAGTCCGAATAGTCAATTCGAACCGTTAGATGCGATCTATATATTAAGATGTACTTGGAGACCAAACTTTATATTTTTTGAAATTTTTTTACTATTTATTAAACCACTTTGAAAATCACTGATTTTATATTTTCTGGACCATTGGATCAGAGATTTTAAAAGTGATTTAATAAATAGTAAAAAATTTCAAAAAATGTAAAATTTGGTCTCGAAGCACATCTTAATATATAGATCGCATCTAACGGTTCAGATTGATTGTTTTGACTTTGAAAACAGAGATAAAAGATATGAAAGATAGGGTGCATTTGAGTGCATTTGAATCCTCCTCATATATATATATATATATATAACTTAGGAGTAAAGCTACATTATTTTAGTTATATAAGAAATTGTGTACCTTTTTTGTTTAACAACATGAGCACAGTTTCTGCTTTCACATAAAAAAAAATTAAACAATTGAAATATTTCATGTTTAAATTTTAAATATAGATATGTGTGAAATTTAATTTTCTTCTCTAAACTTTGGTTAATTAATATATACGTTTGATGAATAAAATTCCAAATTTCATCAGTAGCTAACTTTTTTTCCAGAAGCTGGTAACAAACTCTCTTGCAGTACTCTCCATTTCAACTACAATGGAGAGAATTGTCGAGACAATAAATTGACATCGGTATCAGATCTAGACCCGGTCAAGTCAAATATATATAATCTTGTAGTGTCGTACTCTGCATTTATTAATGAATTGAGAAGCGTTGATTTTATGTACTACTTACATCAACTTGGGCAGTGTACCGAATCCATTTCCTCTTGAGTCTGAGATAACACAATATGATCAGAATCCGAACCAATTCAATCCTTGATTCAAACATAAATTGGACGGTCCAGATTCAAACATAAATATTATGTTACTTTTTAGTGTCATGACCAATTAATTAATCCAAATCACAACATCACTATTTACAAATTATGAGCTATTTTACGCGGTTTGTGGGGTTCGAGGCAATTTCCGGTTGCGTCATGTAATTTATTCTGGTAATTTAGTCTACGTGTTAGCTTTAAGAGACAAACAAATGGGCTAGCTGATAATGACCGCACATGAAAAATTGTCAAATAAATAAGCTAATAAATTAACTATCAAAGATTCTGGTCCTATAATTATTTATATATAGGATCATGTCAAACCTCTGCAAGACTTTTATAATTGCTAGCTAGAATCATTAGTTTCAATATGTAAAATTAACTCTACTTCTCTTTTTAATAAAATCAGAGTAGCTATTTATTTTTAATTAAAGAGTATATATAGGATGAGATTATCATTTTACAATTTTCTGAATCTTAAGTATATTTTCTGAATAACATATAATATAGATGAATATTTTTTTATTTTTTTTTTAGTCAGAGGCAAGTATTTTCCTAGACTCTGTGTAGCTCCTTCACTATAAAATATGCAAACCGTGTGTCGTATTTTTTTTTCTGCATATGCTTAATCTTAATTAAGAAAAAAGATTTACCAACTTTTAACACTAAAATACATGTGTAAAATCATTTTCGTTATACATATGTAGAATTATTTCTAAATAAAATGTTTGGCCCTTCCAGCTGAAATGCAGAAAGATTTAATGAGATTGGATCACCAAGGAAGGGACTAGGGAGCGGGTAAACGGAGCTTGTTTCTCGCATAGTGATAAATGAATTATTTGGATTCAGTTCGACGAGGTCAAAAATTCGTAATTCAGAACTATTTTGGATATAATTCAGAAATGATTCGAAATTGTTCGGACCAGTTCTGCAAAATAGCAAAAAACAAAAAAAAAAAAAAAAAATATGAGAAAAATTTGTAAATAATTTGTAAAATTCGGATAAAGTTCTTAAAATTTACGAATTATTCTGATTTAATTCGGTCAAAATTCGGTCAATCGAATAATTCGGCATTCGGTTCGGCATCACCAAAAAACGAATTATTCGGATTTAATTCGCGAATCTTGTAACTATATATATTTTCTCGGTGAAAGTCAAGGGTTATGTTGGTTCAAAGCAAATGAAAACCCAGTGGGTTAACGGGTTTACATCATCACTGTAGCATCCAATACCAATACGGAAACAATAAATTTCTTCAAGCTCCCTTTTCTCTCTCTCATTCATAGGTGGGTTTATTTATCTTATAGCTGAAATGAAACTTCATTATTGACAAGAAAGCAATTGTTTTTTTTTGTTTTTTGTTTAGAGAAACCCGTAGGTAAAAAGCAATTGTTTTCAAACGGCAGTACAATGACTATGCCTCAATCATTTGAAGACAGCAAGGTGATGAAGCCCACGGACCTAAAGCCCACGATTGGTTTTGCTGTAAATGGAACCTCCTCCGTCCACTTCATGCACGTAAGGTGTTCGACTGTTTGCTCCAGTCTCTCAACGAATCTGGTCCATATGTAACCTATTAATGCCATGCCTCCTTCTCGACTTGGCCAACTGTAGGCTCCAGCACCAAGATCTGGTTTGATGCGAACTGAATTGCACTATGCACGTGAGGTGCTTGATTGTATGGCAAGCCTTTCATGTACCACCACCACAACCCCATTCATTATACAAAGACATTGAGGTGCACACTTAGAGAATTTCTTTTGGTGGTTTCAGCATTCTAAAGTTCAATTATCTCAAGTTCAAAACTATTCAATTAAGGGACTCATTCCATTGTGGCTCCATACCGAACTGTCGACTTGTAAATCTTGCATAGTCTATTGTAGTTTCCCTACACCTTATATTGTTCATGTCGTAGAGTATCAAATAAAGTATGAAAAATGAATAGACATGCCCGGTATGTTAATATGAAAAAGATATGAAAAGCAGAAGCAAATGCTCTGCATACATAACTTCTAAACCTAACTTTATGCGATCTTAATGAATTTAGATTACAAACCTTAGTAACTTACCAAACTAATACTTTCTCCCTACACAAACACACTAGATGCTCGAGAAGAATTGCTCGTCTCATCAGTTGCTTCATAAAAGAACTTCCAAATTTCATGCAGTGAAGTTCTCCAGCGATTGTTCGCTACAATTTCCTTCAACTCATCCTTATTTTGGATGTAAAACTTGATAAGAAAAATGATGCAACACAGGCCCGATATAGCACCAGTTATACAAAATAGGCCTTGAAAACTGTCCAAACCGATTTGTTTTGATGAGGCTGAGCTGTCTCCGGATGAGCAAGTATTCTGGTTTTGCTCAAACCATTTTTGTTGTATAGAATAGCTCTGGCCAGTCTCGGTTATTTTCAGTATTGCTTTTGAGAGATCAGCAGCCAGCATTGAACTTTTCGGAAAGGCCTAATAATTAAATGCAAACATTTTGGTAAAGGTAAGAGTCACAAAAATAATGCATGATTATATGATATGTTAGATGCACACTGTATTGTTTTCTGACAACAAAAAAAAGGAGGAAAGTTCCATCTATCCAACCAATCTTTCCTTTTATACCCGTAAGATAATTAGTGCCGACAAGTATGAATTCTTGCTGTACCAGATATGTTTCTTTACCAATAAGTTACATTTATAACCATAAGATATGTTTCTTTACCAATATCTGCAAATGTACATACCATCCATGAATGAAGCCCATACAGTATTTAATTAATAATTATACATGGAGGAACACTGCAATTTTCCAATTTTCTCGGTTATTCATTGACTTGACTGACATTTAGGATGCTTTTTAGTTTTCTTTGGTTCTATCAATTTCCATGGTGTTGGCCCAAAATCAGAGGAGGGTTACTGCTACATAGGTTAACCAGTATATAAGGCCAGCATGAAAGTCCCAATTTAATACAGTAATATGCAAGGAGTTTTTATATAAAGAGACAGACTCACAAATCCAAACCCGGCTGTCTTGTAAATCTCGCTTGACATTTCATAGCCATCACAATGGTCATTTATAAACACCTCAAGGTATGGAGTCTCATCTACAATGGCAGCAACACGGCCACATGCCAATGCTTCCGCATACTCCTGGGGCGATTTTAATGGCAGGAGCCTCGACTTATCAAACCCCAACTTCAGTAAATTATCCTTTACAAACGAATGTTGCAGATATCCTACGCTAGCTGCACTATATTTGAGGTCATTGATATCAGAGACAGATGGTTTGAGTTGTTTCACGGTTAACATCGAGCTCAAGTTGGCAGTGTAGCTGCTTGTCAAGATGAAAACAACGAACAACCACACAATGAGGGTAACTCTTGAGAAGTTGCTCCGCATCCTCTCCGCTATGTTATACAAGGCAAAAAAAAAAAAAAAAAAATTAGAGACCAGGGGCAGACCCAATAAGGCCCAGGGGTAGGCAATTATCGACCCCTGGATTTTGAAAAATAATTTTGGGACATCCATTTTTTTGCCTTGTATATTATGAACTCATGTTCTTGCCAATCCATGGCCCAATTCCTGGGTCCTGTTAGAGACCATCCTGTCTGAATGATATATTGTTTGAATTGAATGCCAATCGTTCATAATAGCTGGGAAAGATGGTAAACACAACAAAGCATGCAAGCCCTAGAGGAAGAGTATTACATATCTTGCGGAACCTAGCAACAAATGTATGTCACAGTTGGACCCATACATAATTTCTTGGCATCATGTTTTGAGGATAAATAATCTCTATTTGAAAAAACAAAACTAAATATAAAACAATGGAAATTCCATGTTATTTAAAGAGTTTCTTTAGCCAATTGGTGCACATTGAATACCAGGTTGATTTGTTCATGACCGAATACAAAAATTTGGTAGTCCATCCAAGGTAGTAATTTACTTTAGCAAATATAGGAACAATTTGCAAGAAATTAAATGAAGAAAGTAGATTACAGTGTGAAAAAGATAGTGTGGAGAGTGAAAAGCTGAGGATGGTGCCATGGTGTCTCCACCATGGCCCTCTAAATTCTTCGTTCACCCGATGTTCCATTAACCAGATGATAATTCCTGTGAAAATAAAGAAGGCTCCACTGATGGCCCACAGATCTGGTCTGAGTGGTTTTATGAAGACCCAGGCACTCCTGCTCCCGTTGTCTGTTACTTCTGGCGCCAGAATTGAAATGCCAGATTGCTTGTACGGTTGTGTGAAGTCAACAGACATTGACCGCTGAACTGTGAGAGTCATATCGGCTACAATTCCATCATAACTCTAAAATTGAATAGAGACATGTCTCAATTAGAATCATGGTAACTTGTGTTTCAAACAGACATGTAGAAAATCAATAAATGGCCAACAATGACAACTCCAACAGTGAAGAAGGAAATAAAAGACAAAAAAGGGACAATATATTTTGTGATGGTGATCATATAAGTTGTAGAATAAATTGAGTGTCAGTATTTTCTATATGGTTCATTTGGTTACAACAACTTTTGCCAGAAATTGTGCCTGTTATCCACAGATTGTTAATTGCTTTTTTGATAACTGGGTTGTGTAATTTTTAAACTGTTTAACCTGACAAAACTACCCCATATCTTATTGGTGTTAGTACCGTAAAAATTGGACTGTGAAACTTTAGGAGTGAAACCCTGGCTGTGATACCGCTGGTCTTACCTTGTTATTCTCTCTCTTTTTTTTTTTTGGGTACTTGGGTGCAGCTAAAATGGAATCTTACCTAGATTAATTTTATACTTATCTTGCCTAACTTGAAAGTATTTCAATTGTTTTAGTGCTGCAAGACTGAAGACAAGATGACATATGTAGGTCCCTATTACTTTTTTCTTTCTTTCTGATTATTTGCCTAATCCTGTCAATATCTCATAATATCATATGAACCCTTGAAAATCAATTATGATAATAACTTTTGCACATTATGTTGGAAATTAATACCAAGAAATCTCTTGAAAGCTTAAAAAATATAATGTAAATTTTTTTTATTCCCCAGAAAATGAGCGAAATGAGAGATGAATTGTAGAAGTAATATACTAATATTTTTCATGCTTCATGCATAATGAAATCAACTTGCTTCTCATCTCCAGGAATCAACATGGTACTATAATTAGCATTTTGCATGGATAAGCACTAAATTTTTTCCCTTCAATAGTATTTGTAGGAGAAAGGAACAAAACAGGGAGACAAGGTAAACATTCTTGAAACAATCTCAGGTGAAACTTTTGCAAATTAGTGTTATCTTATTCATATTTTACAATGTGGCAATTTTATATTGCATCTGTTTGCCCACTTGAAGGTTCCTCATATTTGCATTCTACTGATACCCCCAAAAAAGGAGCGAAAGTGCAATGGTTAAGCAACAGACCTTTAAATTTTATTTCAATGCTATATTCTGTACTCAAGCCCCATTTGTATCAGAACTAAAAACATGTATAATGGTCTCAATTTTCTGTTTCATTAAGAAAACAGATTTTATCAATAAAATCAAGCATGACAAAACTTATACTCTTAACAATTTATCAAATCAACGAGTGTATGGGTGTGAACATTTGTGTGGATTTATGGAACTGAATAAACAGAATGAAGTAACTATCTGAAAAAAGAGAGACAGAAACCCGTTATTTATTAAATAAGAGAGTAGAGAAGCTGAATTACCCCATTGGCGACTAGCTCCACAAGTGAATCATAGTTGACATGCTCAACTGGTACGTAGTCAAACAACAGAGCATATGGCAGTTGCCGTACTGCCGCCTCAAACATGTCAAAGACAAAACCCTTTGCCAAGGTTCTGTTCGTTGTTTTATCCACCTTCAAATTTAGGAATGATTTGAAGCCAGGAGCTACTGATCCTGGTACAGCTAATCTGAGCCTCTTTCCAATAGTCGTCACATCCCACCCCTTTGGTACAACCATTGATTCTCCTGGCCATATCACAGGCCTGAACCGCCGGTTCAGCCCTTCATTCTGTGTCCAAACACCAATTTCTTGTGCCTTCCCATCAACGACATTGACAATTCGGCATGCTTTTGTCATGTTTAGTTCTCCATTCACCAAATGAAATTTTCCTCCGAGGCCATCAAATTGTACTTGTAACAAAGCCTGTAGAAGGCTTTTCCCTGTGTCAGATACAGCCATGGTGGAGAGATTGCCGTACTCGTTACTTGTTCTAATATTTGAGTTTGTTACTGGGCCTGTATGCTCAGCAGCAAGGGCCAGAGCCCATGCTGCATCATATGCCCAAACAGCATAGTTGCTTAGCTCTGATGAGACTCTTGAAGGATCGGCATCTGGGTTTTCAGTTAAGAATTGACGTGTCCATCTTCGCTTAAAATCATTTAACTTTTCTGAATCTGGGATTTGAGTGGATACACCAAGCACGCCTTGCACCGATTTGCTTTCAATCCAACCGAGGAGACTTGTTAGCCCCTCGGTCAGAATCCAAACGTAACCTTCAGACATCATGCCAATCCTGTTAGCAATGGTAAAAATGCGTGCAGCAAGTTGCACGCATGTGTGGATGACAAATACGCGAGTTTGTAATGCCTGAAGCCGATAGAGCTCAGATGAAATGTGGTCATCAGTCGCCGAAAATTGAATACCACAGCGGTATGGAATCACTGCTTGAACGTTATACAGAGCATCAACAAGGAATGGAAGAAGTGCTACCCCATGGTCGTCATCTTCATAAATAGGCACGACACGACGCCACCCATATTCCTGTACCAGTGCTGCAATGGCATGTACCTGGAGGGCATCACTTGGGGCAGCTCGGGCAAAGAAGTGGAAGCAACAAGGGGAAACCGACTGGCTTGTAACAGAGTATGATATAATGGGTACGTTTGCCTTTGTCCCAAGGTCAGCGACAAATGCAACTTCAGAAGCAGTATCAGGTCCGAGAATCGCGTGAACTGATTCCCCTGTAATAAGCTCCAAGGCTGCATGAAGGAGCAACTTTTCTATTTAGTATATGAATTTTACTGAACCTCAGGTCTTATGTGAAAAAACAAATTAGGCATATAAATACCAGAAGAGGCTGCAGTAACGACACTGCTTGAGGAGTCACGCTGGACAGCTACGAGGTGGTTAGTTGACTTTGCATTGGCATTGTAAAAGTCAGCAATGGCTATTTTTATGGAGGTGAGAGCAATCTGACCGATCGGGTAGTCGGTGTCAAGGATTAACCCGACCCTAAATGGTGTTGCTGTGTGTGTTGGTTGTGTGGATGCTGGGTTGGGAATGTGAAGCAATATGTAAAAAAGGAAGTAAATGTTCTTCTTTTTAGTATTTTGATGTGGTTTTGGGTCTCTCATACCTGGGAAAGTATGGGGTAGTGCAAGAAGGGTACAATGGGGAAGAAGGATATATCCAATAGGGAGACTACTGTTGGATATCAACCAAGACAAAAAAAATATTAAAGACAGATGAAGACAGGAAGAAATTGCCTTAATTACAAGTTTATCTTCTTCTCCATTGCCTTAATAGATGTGGAGTTGTCCTTCGTTAGATCTGAGGTAATTAAGTAATTGAGTCCTGGGATGAAATGACAGGAAGAAATTGCGTCAAGTCCAGAGACAGAGACTGTCCTTGTTGGTTGGTATTCTCTCACATTTCAACAGTGGCAGTCTGTCTGGCAGAGCCAATATAGTCCAGACTTGGTCATATCCTCTATTCTATTCTGGATTTTGTGAAAAAATTTAATAAAAATACAAAATTACAGTGGAAAATTTGAAAATATATTATGAAAACAGAATTGAATTTGAATGTTGAGTAGTAGTTTATGCCGAAATTTTTAATTATAAGAAATCATAAAAACTAATAATTAAAAATGAGATCGGTAAGAATATTTCTTTTTTTAAAAAATAGATAAACAACCGTAGGCTATAACGTCCCTTAGAGACACCATATAAATAGGGTCCGGATCCCCTAAAGTAACCCAATCTTTGGGTTTTGGATTGAGACCGTCCGATTCGAATTCGTCGATCGAGATTGCTTCGTGATTCACATTCATGTCTCGGGATACATGCACTCTACTTCGAATAGATTATCTCGGATACGAATCGGATGGTCCCGATTTTAAACCCAAAGATTAGTTTACTTCACTGGATCTGAACTCATACAAATACCCATTCACACAGAAAAGGAAAAAATAAATGTATGACCCATTCACAGAGAAAAGGAAAAAAATAAATGTATGACCCATTCACAGAGAAAAGGAAAATATAAATTAAGTGTCTGCTGTTCATTAGAAACTTTTAGTGAATTAAGTACTTAATGTTTTTAATAATAATATGCTTGATTTTAGTAAATGAATATTTAGCTTTTAGTGAAATTAAATTAGTAATAGTTTTTTAATTTTAATTGCTTGTTAATCACGTAGAAATTGTAATGTGTTAGCACGGCACGGCACGTATGTCAGACACATCGAAACACATGTGCCGTGTTTCTGACATATCGTGTCATGATCTGAATATGTGGAAACACGACATATGTCTGAAGTACGACATGTGTTCCCAACACACGTGACATGTACCGTGTTTCGAACGTGTCGTGTTGTGTCCTGGACATAAAAATTACACTCGTTCGAAGTACGACACAACATGTGTGTCGTGTTCCGGACATGTCAAAATGCATCACACGTTCAAATTAAGCACATCACGACACAGTACATGAGATAAACACAACGCATTTAATGACTCAACACGATTTAGTAAGACGTATAACTAAATATTCATTTGCTAAAAAACAACATATTATTACTAAAAAATTTAATTTAATTCATTAAATTAATCATCATATCATTACTTAAAAAAATATTAACGGACAATTAATTTACTTTTTTTTTCTTTTTGCGTCCCTTAGGGACGTCATAACCTAAAACTGTTTTCTTATTTAAAAAAAAATATTTCTACTGATCTCATTTTTATTTATTATTTTTTTATGATTTGTTATCAATAAAAAATTCGGTAGTTTATGGCTATACTCCAATTAATAAAAAATGAGAACATATATAGACATTAACACATAACATTTTAATTATGAGCACTAGTGGTGGCCTAGAAGGTCATCAGGATGTAAACAATAATTTTCTAATTCCACCAAATTGATTAGCAGGAAAATGTGTGGAGTTCCACAAGTAGTTGGCCGAATAGAATTTAATGTGGCATTTCTGTAGCGGTCCATTGTCGTATTTATTTTAATGTGACATCACATATATAAGTAATAAGATGATGGACCATTATATTCATGGCGTATAAATATATATGACGAAAGCCTTTGGCAATTAATTGACGTCAATACCGCAAATTATTGCAAGTCCTTTTTTCCTATTTAAAGTACAAGGATGGTATTTGTTCAAAGTAGGGGTGGCAAAAGGCAAAAAAGCTCGCAGCTCGCAGCTCGCTCAAGTTCGGTCTGAAAACGAGTGAGCTATTTTCAACAAGAATATGATACATAACTAAACAACATAACCAATGTAGATAATTCTTTTACTCAGTCTCACACAGATTTATTCATTTTATCCCTCAATGGTATGGTCGAGCATCTCTCTAAAGAAAGGTATCTCAATCTCGTCATTTGAAATTTTCATCCCTAGTATCCCTTCATCATTTGAATTTTCTCCAAAGTCACTTTCAGAAGTTACGGTGATCTCCACATAATCGCTAGAATTTGCTGATGCCATTGTCTGACTGTTTGGTTGATCTTGTTCTCTTGGCTCATCTCTCTCGGGAGAGTTTTGTACAGCTTCAATGTTTGTTGAAATATTGTGTCGCTGGTATATAGAAAAAAAACATGTGGATGATTAGAGCTAAAATGGACGAGACTCCCGTTAAAAGAAATAGACCCATGAAGCTATAGAATGTGAGGCTGGTTGAACTGGTGGTGTCTCCTTTGTCAGTGAAGGTACTGCTGCCGTATAATTTTTCATCAAAGTTTGTCATGTTATCGCTCTCCATCACTTTCAGGATTGCTGTTGACACATCTGTCACCAGTGGTGATCCTTTTGGAAATGCCTAAGCAAACAATGACAAAAAATGGGGGAAATAATGGTAAGTGATTAAAAATTAGAATAAAAAAACTAAAAAAGCCAATAAAAGCATGATCACTGTACTACTTTTTCTGTATCAATGCTCTGTTTCAGTGGAAGAAGGTATGCTTCATCTGTGTTTTTTTGGTATAAATGTATGGATTATGTACAAGCTGCTATGGTACATCAATACATGTTTGTTATTTAGTGGTGATAACATAGTAACAATTATATCCATTTACCAGCATGAAATGCACCAATATATAACATTAACCTACAAAAACCGTCAGAAACACTGAATCCAAACAGGGCCAAGGATAAAGGCACCTTTGTTGTCTCCACTAGTTAGGTGGTCTTTCAATGAGATTGGAATGTACCATCGAAACAATTTGGACAATCCGAAATAATATGGTATCTCTGGAAGCATTGAATTGGTAGTCAACCCACATATGTGTGGGTCTCACGAGGTAATCGGGAGAGAGAGAGAGAGAGAGTTTAGAGATGTGAATCATGTGATGAGGTGTTGTTGTTTGCATTGATATGATGAGATCAATGGATGTAAAAAGTAAAAACTCTTTTAATTAATCAAAGCTTAGTAGCCACTACCAAGTATTTTTAAAAAAGAGGGAGAGAGAGAGAGAGAGAGAGAGAGAACGTACAAATCCAAATCCATCAGTCTTGTATGTCGGCCCAACCATGGAATAATTGTTAGCATACGTCTTGAGAAACACCTTTAGGTATGGTATCTCATCAACAACAACTGCAACTGTTCCATTGGATAGTGCCTCATTATACTCATATTGCGATGATAAACAAATCATCCTTTCTTCTTTGATCCCCAGCCGCTTCAGAAGATCCGGCGTGAATGAATCATTCAAGTACCCCACATTCTGCCCTGCTTTGACAACCTGTTCTATGCTCGTCACTGTCGCTTGGAGTTGTTCAACCGTTAGCTTGGAGCTAAGGCTTGCAGTATAGCTCTGTTGTAGGATGAGCACAACAAAGACCCAAGTTATCACTGCAAGCCGTGACAAATTGCTGACCATCCTCTCTCTATGCGCAAAAACTAGTGTGGAAAAAGCAAAGTAGAATATAGATCCCATTTGGTTCGCAGGATCTCCTCTGAACTCCTCGTTTATTCGGTGCTCTATCAACCAGACTGTGATGCCAGTGAGGAGGACGAAGGTGCCAGTTGTGAGCCATAATTTGGGAGTCCAGGGTGCTAAGAAGGTCCATGGGGATTTCTTGTTCACATCCTTTATCGGGGCAAGCATTCGTACTCCGGATTCTGTGTAAGGAAGTGTGAAATCCACATACATGGAGCGGTTGGACAAAATAGTGATGTCACCAACAACAGCGTCGTATTTCTGTAAATTTTAAATTCACAAGTCATCTATCAGGTGGGTACTGATATACCTATTGGGTACTAAACCAATTAGGCTTTGAGCACATAAATAATTAAGTCCTATTAAGAATAATTGTTGTGCTCTTGTTTGTTTTCCTTTTGGACATGTCAGTAGTTATTGGACAAAGCAAGGTGATGTCCATTTGGAACTGTACAATCGGAATTGATATAGGCTAATTTTTAATTGTTTTTCTTGTTTCTTATTAGATTGTCTATGGGAATAAGAAATAGTGGCAGCAACAGTTTAGTTATGCTGATGGCATGGCCTGAGGCATTATTGATATATGTTAAGTCATTGCAAACTACTGAAATAATTAAAATGAAGGAAAAAAAGAAAAGGAAACAATTAAACCTTAAGATAAACCTGGTGCACAAGCTCGTCATAAGTGCCATTGAACTGTTCAAATGTATAAGAGACATTGTAAGGCAGTAGATTAATCGCCGTTTCAAACACCTCTATGCTATAGCCAGAGAACTTGAGTGGGGTTGAGTTGTCCGACTTCACAAACTCTTGAAACCCATGTTTTCTGGGTACTCCAATACGGAGTGTGTTATAGGTCGTTGGCCACTGCCATCCCTTCAGTACAGTATGGTTCTTTTCTGGCCAGTTAATGAAAATATGTCCCCTAGTCCAGTTGCCAACTGGATTGTTATATGCACCAACAACATTGGTTATCTCAAAGGTCCCGGACTGTAATTGGCCGTAAACCAAATTAAAATTACCGCTTATCCCCCTAAAATTGGTAGTTTCTAATGAAGCTTTCAGGTTTGGCCCCATCTCGGAAACTCCGATTTTCGAGAAGTCAGTTGAGTTATACAGTGCAGTAGATGCTTTAAAGGATAAATTTACATGTTTTACATTCTCAACTGATTTGGCCAGCAAGCACACCGTGTCGTATGCCCATAAACCAAAAACTGTGGGCCCTCTGTTCACCTGGTATTTAGTTCTCAGTTTCGTGGAAACACTCTGAAGACTCATTGTATTTGGTACGAATGGCCGTATACCCAACACACCTTGCATCACTTTGCTTGCAATTGACCCGGCAAGGTCCATAATATCTGTTAACCCGTATGTTGTGATCCAAACAAAATCATTAGTATTGGTCATGTTCTTCTCTTTAGCACTTGAGAAAAACTTAAGAGCTAATTGGTACGACATGTGAACAACAAATACTCTGGTTCTGTTGGCCTTCAGGTAATCAAGGGCTGCATTTATTTCACTGTCACTTACCCCTGAAGGGATTTTGCACTGGTAAGGGACGTATGTATCAATTCCCTGTAAAGTGTCAATTAGGTACCCGACAAACATGTTGCCAGAATTGGCATCCTCAAAAACCGGCACCACCTCCCTCCATTTGAAGTGTTGGGCAATAGAGGCGATGACGACGGCTTGGGATGAGTAATTCCAAGAGGTACGTATGAAGTAAGGAGTTGGGATGGAAGAAATATATGGGCTCTTTGCTAAGAATGAAATGATCGGTACATTTGATTTGTTCCCGAGCTCGATGAGAAATTTTGCTTGAGATGATGTTTGTGGCCCGATGATTGCTTGAACTCGTTCATTTTTCAGAAGATCAACAGCTGCATATTTTTAGCAACCATTTACTTAACATTTTCAAGATTGCAGAGTGCAAAGTGCTTGTGATAACTCCGAATCTTGGAATATAATATAATCTAAAGACAAAAAAAAAAAAACTTTAACGTAGGGACCGCGTACAATTAATGGAAAGCATCCTTGTTTTTTTTATAGAATATTGGATGTGTGGTTGTGCTTTTTATCTTCTTTTTCCTTTTTTCTCCATCTTATTAATAAAAACTTCCTTCCAGACCGATTTGATTGACAAACTTAATTGTAAACTCTTTTTTAATTGTTCAAGTTCAATTCGGCAGGCTTTCAGAAAATTGAAAGAAAGCATCATGGGTATTTTCTCGGCTAAAGATATGGTGATGAATAAACAAAAAATAAGAGAAAATATTCAACAAAAGTAATGTGGATGAACCCATATAAATTGTCTAACAATATGGTAAGAAAAAAAATAACATATTGTTCTGTTTTCTCGGCTATTTTCCAATGTAAGGTAGATTAGTTTAATTTGTATATTTGCTAGGCAATTTAAACATGACGCCTCCCCTTAATTTCCTCCTTGAATATAAACAAAAAATGAATAAAAGCAGAAGGGAACAAACCAGCAACAGAAGCATCAAAGACATCACCATTTGCATTGCCGGTACGGTCACGACGGCCGTTCTTCAAGTCCCTCAACACAAACGAGATTCTCGTCCTATAATCCGGATTCGATGCATAGAAATCCTCCAAGGCCAGCTGCATGCAGCTCCAGCTGATACCACCATTCCATGAAGAAGTATCCAATATAACACCCACTTTTACATCTCTGACATTGTTCCTTTCACTAGTACTGTTCTCAGCTCCAAGAACAAGAATAGGTGGTGAATACATCAAGAATAAAAAGAGAAAAATGAGATGTGGTAAATGGTGACCATGTTCATGAGAGGCCATTACTGTATTCGATTATTCCCAACTTTTGGGGATATCATATCACTTAATTTCTTTTTTATGCTTTCCAAGAAAGCAAGCCTTTTTTTTGGAGAATTAATAGTAAAAGTTGACAGTGGACTTGACCAGCAAAAGCATATGTTTGGATCGTTCAAAGAAATTTCATATGAGAAAAGAGAAAATAAAACATAGTGATTTTTAAATTACTGTAAAAATAGTGTTAATGTGGTGTTATTCGGATTAATAAAAATATTAATTGGATTGTATATTATGAAATATTGAGTGAGGCTATGGTACTATGTATATCATGGGTTGGTCCGTAATACAGATCAATATTTATTGTTTTCAAAATTATAGCGGTCGATCCGGAATATTTAACATGATCCCATATAAATATGTACTTACAAATCAAATTGTTTATTTTTCTTAGAATTTTCTTACTATTTTTAAGATATGTAGAAAATAACTTGATCGAAAAATTCTAGACCATTCAAAAACTATAATTTTCTATCTATCTTAATAAATAACAAATAGTAAAAAAATTTTGAAAAAATATAAAATTTGGTCTGCAAGTACATATATATTCATATCTAAATCATGTTGAACGGTTTGAATTAATTGTTAGAATTTTAAAAAATAAAATATTGAACTGTATTACAGAGCAAATCTGCTATGCATAGTACCATAGACTCACTCTTTTGGAATAGTGAACAAGTACATGTGGCGTTATGGAAGAGAAAAAATATGAGTCCTAACTGAATTATTACGATATGAAGGTAAAACAAGTAGTGTCAACTTTTTCAAATTAGAATTGTGTTAACAAAATCCGAGAAATTGTTCAGAAATTGTCCAGAAAAAACCGAGAAACTCTCCATTTCTTATGCAATGGAGAGAATTCTCCAGACAAGTATTTGACCTCGGTCCCACAGAGTCCATACCCGGTCAAGTCAATATATATATATATATTCTTGTAGTGTAGTACTCTCCATTTATTAAAGAATTGAGAACCGTTGATTTTGTGTACTTACATTTACTTTGGGATGATCGAGGCAGTGTACCTATCTATATATTCTCCATAGTTTTTTATTTATAGAAATAATATTAAAATAATGCTCATTTCTAAACGGAGAACAAAGACTATAAAAATAATTAAGTTAACTTTAAAGGACGGAAATGAATGGCTATTATATTTGTTACCTATAATCATTAGACATTAATTCATTGCCATTTATCATTTATGGAAATTAATAACGCTCCTGTATTATACAATAATTGCTACCTATAATCACTATAGAAGACAGCAATGGGATGAAGCCCATGGGCCTGAAGCCCATTATTCGTTTTGTTGTAAATGAAATTACCGGGAATTATTATGTCACAGTAGCCCCACCACCCCCGTCTACGTAATGCACATAAAGTCAAGCCATCAAAAAATATTTAAAAAATGAATGCACTAAAATTAATTTATTAATCTTTAAATTTTAACCAATTAACTTTATACTAAATTAATTCAAATGTTTAAAATTTTCACATGTAGACACATTACTCGTAAGATAGGCGAGTTCTAACGGTTCGGATTCATCATTTGAAACCAATTTAATGAGTTTTGGAATTAAACTTACCAAATACTTGGTGAGCTTAAGAAAACCCTATTTCTACTAATAATATAATATATATAAGTATATTAATATAATAATATAATATAATATAATATAATATATATAAAATCAAAATATAATATAATATAAATATAATAATATAATATTAAAAAAATATATATATAATATAATAATATTATAATTTTATTCGGTTGTATAATATAATATAATATAATATAATATAATAATATTATAATATAAAATAAAAAAGAAAATCGGACGGGTCTTATTTTTTCGTCCGGGATTTTTTTTTTTTCTGAATCCGGGACGGATCTTCTCTCACCGTCCGGATTTTCATTTTATTTTTTTTACTGCTAATTTTACCATGGTTAATTAGGATAAATCGGACGGGAAAAAATGTACCGTCCGTTGAGACAGCATAACAGATTCCGTTCTACTTATTTTTTGACAAAACTCGAATCCTAAACCCTATTTCAATATTTTATTAATTTATTTACTATTAATAAAAAAATCGCATAATTATTACTTGTTTGAGTTGCAGGTTTGAAACTGCAATAAGATGATGCTGACATGGTTTTGAGGCGACGTGTTTTATACTCAAATTAGCCATGACCATGTAAGCAGACCATTGCACCACCCTCTCTCTGTGCACAGTCTATATATACTCAAATTAGGCAGGTTATTTTGTCTTTTCTTCTTCCAGTTAAAGACTTTTCTTGTACAACTGACAGCGTAGATAATCAATTTCATTATACAAATACATTGAGGTGCACACTTAGAGAATTTCTTTGGGTGGTTTCAGAAAGGGAGTCATTCTATTGTGGCTCCATGAAAAGATGTCGGCTTGTAAAATGTAAATCTTAATAGGAAAATCCATAGTCTATTGTAGTTTCCCTACACGTTATATGGTTCATGTCGTAGAGCTGGCTAGAGTATACAAGCATAAAAGAAAGGAAGAAAAATGAATGGACATGCCCAGTTAATATGAAAAAAGATATGAAAAACAGAAGTAAATGCTCTGCATACTGCTGAAAACCTAACCTTATGCGGTCCTAATGAATTTAGACTACAAACCTTACTAACTTACCAATCTAATACTTCAGCTCTACACACTAGATGCTCGAGAAGAATTGCTCGTCTCATCAGCTGCTTCATAAAAGAGCTTCCAAATTTTGTGCAGTGAATTTCTCCAGGGATTGTTCACTGCAATTTTCCTCAACTCTTCCTTATTTTGGATGCAAAACTTGATAAGAAAAATGACACAACACAGGCCCGATATAGCACCAGTTATACAAAATAGGCCTACAAAACTGTCTAAACCGAGTTGTTTTGATGAGAGTGAGCTGTCTCCGGAAGAGCAAGTATTCTGGTCTAGGTCAAACCATTTTTGTTGTATAGAAGAACTCTCATCGGTCTCGGTTATTTTCAGTACTGCTCTTGAGAGATCAGCGGCTAGCATTGAACCTTTTGGAAAGACCTAATAATTTAATGCAAACATTTGGTAGAGGTAGGAGTCAGAAAATTAATGCATGATCATATGATATGTTTGATGCACATAGTTTTTTGTAAGATAAAAAGGAATTTAGGCAAGTGCCATCTATCCAGCCAATCTTTCCATTTATACCCATAAGCTGAGTGGTATGAATTCTTGCTGTACCAGGTATGTTTCTTTACCAGTAGGTTCCATTATTGGCATGGTCTGCAAATGTGCATAACATCCCTCAATGAATCCCACAAAATTTTTAATGAGTTTGGCTAGTATAACATCAGTGTCATTTCAACTTATATAATGCTAACTCTAAAACTTATCAAATCGATTTCAAACGGTAAATCCAAACAAACCGTTCAAACCAATTTACATTATGTGTGATGCGTTTACATACAAAATTTTTATATTTTTGAGTTATTTTAGTATCAAATCAAGTGGTAAAAATATTAAAAAAATTAATGTATTAAAATTAACTTAAAAACTCACATATTTGACCGCTTGATCTAATACTAAATAAATTCAAAAAGTTATAAATTTTGCATTTAAACGCACAACTAATGAAGTAGATCGGTTCAAACGGTTTGGATTTACCGTTTGAAGTCGATTTGATAAGTTTTAGAGTTTGTGTTATATAAATTAAAATGACACTGATGCTATACTAGTCAAACTCATTTTTAATATATTATTATACCTGGAGTAATACTGCAGTTTTCCAGTTTTCTCGGTTTCATTGACTTGCCTGACATTTAGGTTGTTTTTCAGTTTTCTTTGGTTTTATCAATGTCCATGGTGTTGACTATCTATATAATTGAATGATTGAGGTATAACTTAGCCTTAATATTAGATTCTGGCCCAAAATCCAAGGAGTATTACTGCTGCATAACTCAACTGGTATATAAGGCCAGCATGAAAGTCCTAATTTAACACTGTATATGCAAGGATTTTTATATTAAAAAAAAGACAGACTCACGAATCCAAACCCGCCTGTCTTGTAAATCGCGCTTGACATTTCATAGCCATCACAATGGTCATTCATAAACAGCTCAAGGTATGGAGTCTCATCTACAATGGCAGCAACACGGCCACTTGCCAATGCATCTGCATACTCCTGAGGCGATTTTAATGGCACGAGCCTCGACTTATCAAATCCCAACTTCAGTAAATTATCCTTTACAAATGAAGGTTGCAGATATCCGACGCTAGCTGCACTTTTTTTTAGGTCATTGATATCAGAGACAGATGGTTTGAGTTGTTTTACAGTCAACATCGAGCTCAAGTTGGCAGTGTAGCTGCTGGTCAAGATGAAAACAACAAACAACCACACGATAAGGGTAACTCTCGAGAAGTTGTTCCGCATCTTCTCCGCTATGTTATACAAGGTGAAAAAACAAAACAAATTAGAGACCCTTCTATTGGAATGATATATTGTTTGAATCGCATGCCAATTGTTCATAATAGCTTGGGAAAGATGGTAAACTCAACATAGCATGGCAGTCAGAGGATGAGTATCACCGTAAAAACTAAAGAGAAGACAATAAAAATTCCATGTGAGTTACTTTCTTTAGCCAATTGGTGCATATTCAGTACCAGTTTGATTTGTGTTGGCTCCCTTGTTATTCCTGCTCAAATCGATTTGGTCTAATTTTGGGTCAGTTTAGTAGAGAGGGATATATCACTATTTTATTAAGTCTAGGGTCCATTTTAAAAAACAGAGATAAATAGAGCTGTTTGGTATTTTTCTAGAAGCTTGATGCCTAGTCCTCTAAGATTCTTAAGTTCTGTTGGCTTTGTTAGAACCTTTCTAGCTTCCTCTATTCACCTCTTTCTGTATCTCATTTGATTTGATCTCTCTCTTGCAACTTGTGTACAAGATTAAGATGTGTGTGTATAGTTTGTAAAGTCCTTGATATTCATCAATTAAAGTGTCTCTGGTTTTAAAATTTGTGTGTTTGTTTCTGGTTGTCCTTATTGTGTTTCTTGCTGAAATTGGTATGGAACTCTGCCTGTACCAGTATTGTTATGGGTCTGTTTTCAGCTGCACAACAGTTGTTTGTGATATTGCCTAAGTAAACATAATTGTTGGGACAAGAACCCTATCAATTTGGCCATGACCTGATACGGCAAATTGGTAGTCCTTTCAAGGTAGTAATTTACTTTTAGACAAAAAAAGGAACAATTTGCAAGAAATTAAATGAAGAAAGTAGATTACAGTGTGAAAAAGCTAGTGTGGAGAATGCAAAGCTGATGATGGTGCCATGGTGTCTCCACCATGGCCCTCTAAATTCTTCGTTCACCCGATGTTCCATTAACCAGATGATAATTCCTGTGAAAATAAAGAAGGCTCCACTGATGACCCACAGATTTGGTTTGAGTGGTTTTATGAAAACCCATGAATTCTTGCTCCCCTTGTCTGTTACTTCTGGTGCTACGATTGAAATGCCAGTTTGCTTGTATGGTTGAGTGAAGTCAACAAACATTGACCGCTCAGCCGTGATAGTCGTATCGGCTACAATGCCATCGTAACTCTAAAATTGAATAAAGACATATTCTCAATTAGAATCATGGTAACTTGTGTTCAAAACAGAGACGGCCAACAACAACAACACCAACAGTGAATAAATTGTGTCTCAGTATTTTCTATATGGTTCATTTGGTTACAGCTACTTTTGCCAGAAATTGTGCCTGTTATCCACAGATTTTTAATTACTTTTTTTATAACTGGGTCGTGTCATTTTTAAATTGTTTAGCCTGACAAAACTACTCCATATTATATTGGGATAGTACCGTAAAAATTGGAATGTGACACTTTAGGAGTGGAATCTTGGCTGTGATACAGCTGGACTTATGTTGTTATTATTTTTTTCTTTTGGTACTTGGGTGCAACTAAAATGGAATCTTACCTAGATTGATTTAATACTTATCTTGCCTAACTTGAAAGTATTTCAATTGTTTTAGTACAGAAGGACTGAAGACAAGACATCAGAAGTTTACCAACAAATAATTAAGTTCCCTGTTACCTTTTTCGTTCTTTCTCAGAAGTTAATGAATTAACATTTTGCAGGGATAAGCACTGAACAATTTTCCTCCAATAGTATTGTTGGAGAAAGAAACAAAAATGGGAGACGAGACAAACTTTTCTCAGAAGAATCCCATGTGCAACTTCTACAAGTTGGTGTTATCTTATTCATATTTTACAATGTGAGAATTTTATATTGCATATGTTTGCGCACATGAAGGGTCATCCTATTGGGTTATTCTCTATAGTTGTGCCCCATTTTCATTATAACTAAAAACAAGTATTATGGCCTTATCCTTCTGATTCATCAAGAAAACAGACTTTATTAATAAACCAAGCATGGGGCAAGTTTTATCTTAACAATTTATTAAATCAACAAGTGTATATGTGTGGACGTGTGTGGAATTATAGAACTGAATATACAGATGGAAGTAACTATCAAATATAGAAAAGAAAAGAAAAAACAAAGAGAGAAACCAACTATGTATGAAATAAGAGAATAGAGAAAATAAATTACCCCATTGGCGACTAACTCCACAAGTGAATCATAGCTGTCATGCTCAACCGGTATGTAGTCAAACAACAGCGCATATGGCAACTGCCGTACCGCTGCCTCAAATATGTCAAAGACAAAACCCTTTGCCAAGGTTCGATTCGTTGTTTTATCCACCTTCAAATTTAGGAATGACTCAAACCCAGGATCTACTGATCCTGGTACAGCTAATCTGAGCCTCTTACCACTAGTCGGCACATCCCACCCCTTTGGTATGACCATTGATTCTCCTGGCCATATCACAGGCCTGAGCGGCCGCTTCAACCCTTCATTCTGTGTCCAAACACCGATTTCTTGTGCCTTCCCATCAATGACATTGACAATTCGGCATGCTCCTGTCGTGTTTAGTTCTCCATTCACCAACTGAAATTTTCCACCGAGGCCATCAAATTGTATGCTAAATATAGCTTGTAGAAGGCTTTTCCCTGTGTCAAATGCAGCCATGGTGGAGAGATTGCCGTACCCGTTACTTGTTCTCATAGTTGAGTTTGTCACCGGGCCTAGATGCTCAGCAGCAAGGGCCAGAGCCCATGTTGCATCATACGCCCAAACAGCATAGCTGCTTAGCTCTGATGAGACTCTTGAAGGGTCAGCATCTGGGTTTTCAGTTAAGAATTGACGTGTCCATCTTCGCTTAAAACCATTTAGCCTTTCTGAATCTGGGATTTGAGTGGATACACCAAGCACTCCTTGCACCGATTTGCTTTCAATCCAACCAAGAAGACTTGTTAGCCCCTCGGTCAGAATCCAAACATAGCCATCAGACATCATGCCAATCCTGTTAGCAATGGTAAAAATGCGTACAGCAAGTTGCACGCATGTGTGGATGACAAATACATGAGTTTGTAATGTCTGAAGCCGGTAGAGCTAAGATGAAATGTGGTCATCAGTTGCCGAAAACCGAATACCACAACGGTAAGGAATCACTGCTTCAACGTTATCCAGAGCATCAACAAGGAATGGAAGAAGTGCTACTCCATGGTCGTCATTTTCGTAAATAGGCACGACACGACGCCACCCATATTCCTGTACCAGTGCTGCAATGGCATGTACCTGGAGGGCATCACTTGGGGCAGCTCGGACAAAGAATTGGAAGCAACAAGGAGAAACCGACTGGCTTGTAACAGAGTATGATATAATGGGTACGTTTGCCTTTGTCCCAAGGTCAGCGACAAATGCAACTTCAGAAGCAGTATCAGGTCCGAGAATCGCGTGAACTGATTCCCCTGTCATAAGCTCCAAGGCTGCATGAAGGAGCAACTTTTCTATTTAGTATATGAATTTTACTGAACCTCAGGTCTTATGTGAAAAAAAAAAAATGAGGCATATATATACCGGAAGAGGCAGCAGTAAGGACATTGCTTGAGGAGTTACGCTGCACAACTACGAGGTGTTTAGTGGAATTTACATTCACAGTGTAAAAGTCGGCAATGGCTATTTTGATGGAGGTAAGAGCAATCTGACCGATCGGGTAGTTGGTGTCAAGGATTAAGCCCACCTTGAATGGTTCTGCTGTCTGTGTTGGTTGTGTGGATGCTGGGTTTGGAATGTGGAGCATTATGTAAAAAAGAAAGAAAATGTGCTTCTTTTTAATATCTTGTTGTGTTTTTGTGTCTTTCATGCCTGGGAAGGTATGGGGTAGTGCAAGAAGGATGTGAATCCTGTAGAACCAGTAACTGTGGAAGAGAGATTTATGCAATAGGGAGACTACTTAGGGATATCAGCAAAGAAAAAATAAGAAGAAGACAGAGTCCGTGGAGTAATTTTTGTTTCTTCTCCATTACCTATTAAAAATGTTGAGTTGTCCTTTGGTGAATAATTGAGTCCTGAGAGACAATAGAAACCAATGCAGCATGGAGTTATTTTTTCAGGTGTTTTGATTTTAATTAGATGAACTCAAGATTCTGTTGAAATGGAGAGGAGCTGAACTAACACTAAACAAAGACTTTGACCAGAGAAAAAGTGTTCCATACACACAGTTTTTTATTGGTATGATAATTGGTGGTTAACAAATTATTATTCTAATAAATCTAGACCCCCTCCCCTCTTCTAAGTAAGTGGCAGGCTCTGTCCTGGATGGTTGGTACTCTCACCTCCCAATAACTTTGACTGACAAGGAGATTTGGGGGAACCAGGTGAGGGCTGAGACTTTTACATAATTAGAAACAGGTACTAGGCTTGGTACCGGGCGTAAGATATCATGCTTTACAGTCTTTTCATAATTAGAAGTGATTGTGGTTATATGTTTGGGGTGTACAATATGATGTGTGTGCCTGTGAACAAGAGCCTCATCACATTGGGTTGTGTGGTTGATGTATTTTCTTATTGTGTGCCGGGGGGTGATTTTCAATTTTTTTTTTTTTTTTGTTTTTCTGTTATTTGCATCTTTTATTTTGAAAATATAGATTTTTAACAGAAATATGTGGCAATATGAGAGTTCTTCTTTCACACCAAAAAAAAAATGCAGGAACTTCAAGTAGGAGTTGATCTGATTTTCTTTTCTTTGTAAATTTACATGTTATAATTTACAATATAAAATTTTATATCTGGGGCTCCAAACTTGGGCCATTCTCAAATGAGACACTTCTTCTAAGGTAACTATTACTATAATTACATGATATGTTCCATACTATACAAGTTAAATTTTTAGCAACATACATAAGCTCTAAATAATTACATGATTTGGGGTTTCATTTCCAGCATTGCCATGCATTTCCGCCTCATCTGTGACAGGACTCATTTGCTCAGATGAAAATGGTCCACCGTGATTTGATATGCTCATCGGAGTGCCTGGATGAAAACTGCAAGGGGAACTCAGTTGCATTTTCCGGAATGTATGGCTAGATAAGTCTTTTTCATCATATATCCTTGCCACTGAACGAAGGCTCGATTTGAAAGAATTAATAGAAGTAATGTGCCTTATGTGGTGGCTGTTTTGCTTTACAAACATAGCTAAATGTATCAGGCAACACAGCACTGACGTCACACCAGTGATGAGAAATAACCCCCAAAAGCTTACGATGTCGAGGCTTTGGGAAAAGAGGCTATCTTGATTCGGACATGACAACGGCTCACCAAACCATTTTTCATTTAGCCTTGTGCTTGTATCCCCTTCTGTTAGGTTGAGGATTGCTCTAGAGAGATCGGTGACTAGAGAAGAGCCTTTCGGAAATACCTGTATAATTGTGTTGAGCATTATTATAATTTGGTTTTGTTCCTGAACCCGTGATACTCTTGACTCTATGCAGATTTGGTATAGTAATGAGCAAGGAAGACTTACAAATCCAAATCCACTCGTCTTGTTGGGTAGGTTGACCATTGTATAGTTGTCACAATACTTGTTGAGAAAAACTTGGAGATAAGGCGTCTCGTCCACAATAGCGGCAATGGAGTGATTCGACATTGCTTCTTCATATGAGTCGGGTGATTTAAAGGGAATTAGTCTACTTTCATCCACGTGCATTCTTTTCAAGAAATCTCTGGTGAAGGAATCTGCTAGGTAACCGATCTTCTCTTTACTATTCACAAGCTCATTTATGTCAGAATAAGTTGGAGTAAGGCGCTGAACTGTTAGCATTGATGTCAAGCTAGCAGTGTAACTTGCTTGTAATATGAGCACCACGAACACCCACACGATTATGACAAATCTTGATAAGTTGCTAATTATTTTTTCCCCTGCAATAAGGTGCATTGTTAGACCCTCTCTTTTTTTTTCCTGTTCTTTGAAGTATGTAATCAATCTTTTCCGTGAAATCTATTGTAATAATGAGGTGCTCAATCTTTACTAAGATAACATCAGCTTGTACCCCATAAAGGAAACCATATTTGAACAATTTGATTGATCCAATTGCAGATAGTGACATAATTAATTTTTTAATTCAGTTTTTTCCTTCTGTGATGAAAGAGATTATTGCCAATTAATTGCTTTTTGTGAAATTATGTAGTAAAAGAAAAGGGAAAAGATGGAGGCAAGGAAATCAAACTTACTGTGAGCGAACACAAGCGTAGAGAACGAAAAATAAAAAACGGTGCCGAGTTGGTTCGCTGGCGGTCCTCTGAAATCATCATTGATGCGGTGCTCCAAAGCCCAGATGACTAAACCAGTGAAAACAAAGAATGCGAAACTACCCAACCAGAGATCAGTCTTGAGGGGTTTGAGGAAGATCCATGCATTCTTGCTCCGTTCATTCCTCACCGGCACCACCATCGACAAGCCCGATGTTGTATACGGCATTGTGAAATCAGCATACTGTGATCTGTTGTAGGTGATCGTCATATCAGCAACCACTCCATCATAGGTCTACAGTACAGGAAGTTTGGTTAGTTTAATATTAACTTATTTTCTTAATACAATATTACAGTAGCAAATTTGAAAATACATTATGAAAATAAAAAAAAATGAGAACATATATATATATACACTTAACGCATAACATTTGAACTATAAGAACTACTCGCCTAGAAGATGATGCATGCATCACAACAACAACGTAGACACTTTTCGCGAGAAAAAAAATGCATTTATGACGGTACTCCGTCGCTAAAAGTACCGTCACTAATAGAAAAAACACATCTATAACAGTATTCTGTCGTAAAAAGTCACTTTTTACCCTCGTAAAAGAGGTTGAGAAATGAGAATCGAGCATTTAAACACTCATCTAGCTCCTACAATTATCCTATAACTATTTGATTTGCATCATGATCCACACATGATATCAATTAAAATGGCACTAAAGTTGCATTAATTTGAACTTTCTCTATTATTTAATTCTTTTTAATTATTTAGATACATATTGTCATATTATTAAATTATATATTTTCAATCAATTCCAACCCATATATTAACAGTAAGACATAATTATATGATTAATGGTATAGTAGTATTTTTCAGCAACATATATAAATCTCGTTGAAAAAGACAACTAACTATTCTATCCTTTGTGTGGATCACTCATAAATTATTTATTGGTTATATATAGCAAAAGAAAAGTATATATATATATATATATATATATATATAGTTGACTTGAGGAATTAATAGTCAAGTCGCATTTATAGAGACGGATAGGGATTGCATTTGAACGATTCCAGTCAATGTAGAATTCAAACTAAATTTGTGACCAGTGATTTATTAATTAATTCAAACTTCAATTCAATAGCTAATAATTAATTGTGGAACCAATTTTTGATAGAGACGGATAGCTAGCCGACATTTTTAAAAATACCCAAAAATAAAAGTAAATTATTAAGAATAACCAGGGTTTGAACAGAATTTTAAAAATGCCCAAACCGTGGAAAAAATCCACGGTTTTGAATTTTTATTCAAAACCGTGGAATAAATTCACGGTTTTGATTAAAAATTCAAAACCGTAAATTTATTCTACGGTTCTGAATTTTTATTCTTTTTTTTCTTTTGTTTTTACTGGTTTGAATAAATCACGGTTTATTTTTTTTATGTATATATGTATATGATGTATATGTATATGTATATGTATATGTATATGTATATAAATGTTCTATTTTTAGTTCATTTCAAATAATGAATTATGTACATAATTAATAAAATTTATAACCAAAATATAGCACCTATACATTTTTATTCAATTTTTATAAATTCACGGTTCTGAATTTTTATTAATTTTTTTTTTTGCTTTTTTTTTGCTTTTTTTTTTTGCACTATTAAGGTTTGAATAAATAAAAGATCCACGGTTTATTTTATAATATTTTTATATTATATATACATATACATATATTATATTATATTATATATATACATAAAAAAAATAAACCGTGGATCTTTTATTTATTCAAATCTTAATAGTGCAAAAAAAAAAAGCAAAAAAAAAAATTAATAAAAATTTAGGACCGTGAATTTATAAAAATTGAATAAAAATGTATAGGTGCTATATTTTGGTTATAAATTTTTATTAATTATGTACATAATTCATTATTTGAAATGGACTAAAAATAGAACATTTATATTATATTATATATACATCATCATGTTGAACTAAAAATTTTAACATATCTATTATGTTGAACATTTATATTATATATACTATACATATATTATATTATATTATATTATATATATATATACATAAAAAAATAAACCGTGGATATTTTATTTATTCAAACCTTAATAGTACAAAAAAAAAAAAAAAATTTAGAACCGTGAATTTATAAAAATTGAATAAAAATAAATATATAGGTGCTATATTTTGGTTATAAATTTTATTAATTATGTACATAATTCATTATTTGAAATGAACTAAAAATAGAACATTTATATACATATACATATTATACATATACATATTATACATATACATATACATATACATATACATATACATATTATACATATACATCATATACATATATACATATATTATATACATATACATCATCGAGGTTGGCTACTATGCTTATATAAGCATATCCCCACATATGCTTATAACTCATTTTTGTGATTCCAATGTCCAAATGGTCGATCTGAACCGTTCATCTTGTTCTCCATATTAATATGTGCTTGAAAACTAAATTTTATATTTTTCTGAATTTTTTTACTATTTATTAAGCCACTTTGAAAATTATTAATCCAACGGTGGCTGCTGATTTTACTGTTTTGTGCAGCCACCGTTGGATCAGCGATTTTCAAAGTGGCTTAATAAATAGTAAAAAAATTCAGAAAAATGTAAAATTTAGTTTCCAAGCACATATTAATATGGAGAACAAGATGAACGGTTCAGATCGACCATTTGGACATTGGAATCACAAAAATGAGTTATAAGCATATGTGGGGATATGCTTATATAAGCATAGTAGCCAACCTCTACATCATATACATATATACATAAAAAAAAATAAAACCATGATTTATTCAAACCAGTAAAACAAAAAAGAAAAAAAAAAAGAATAAAAATTCAGAACCGTGGAATAAATCCACGGTTTCGAATTTTTAATCAAAACCGTGAATTTATGCCACGGTTTTGAATAAAAATTCAAAACCGTGGATTTTTTTTCACGGTTTGGGCATTTTTAAAATTCTCTCCAAACCCTGGTTATTCTTAATAATTTATTTTTATTTTTGGGTATTTTTAAAAATGTCGGGATAGCTAGGGATCCAATGGTTGGTATTATATATATATCGATCACTTCTATATATCTACTGTACTATTATATATATATATTTGAATTTGTGCATCCTTCTAATTAATAAATATATAACGACAAGAGGTGAATTTTATAATAGTCTTGGAAAAATAAATAGATCAGTCAATGAATGTGCGTCGATCACATTATTAATTATCTACAAATATTCTTAAATTTATTTTTTATTGTGTGTGTTAAATATCAAATATGAATTGTATATAAATTTGATTATTATATTTGCTTCAACTATCAAATAGCAAATGTCTAATAGATAACTGATCGGAACGACCCTCTCATCATGAACCATCTTTCGAAGAAGAAAATTAATTAGAGTTAATTTTGACAATTAGATAAACTGATATTATTAAAATTGAAAAGCTTGACTAAGTACTGGACATATATATATATTCTCTAATCATCAGCACAACATATATATTCAATTAATATAGATTTATTCTTTAATAAAAAATAATAATTATGACAGTAAATGTTACCTAATTTAAACATTACAAGAAATAATTTCATGACATCTTAAAATATTTAATTAAATCCAGATTTATATTTCTATATAATTTAGGGAATAATTGGTACTAAATCCAAAAGTGTAGAATTGTATCATACATATAATCCGCTGCCGCTAAGGTCACATAATACAAGAAATGCTGGCCAATATATATAACAAATTCGTGATTTGCTTTAAGATCCGTATAAACTGGAGGTTGGATGATAAATAACTAATTTTAAAATTACGATGGAAACAATGAGTTATAGGCATATTAATATATATAGAGGTTGGCTACTATGCTTATATAAGCATATTCCCACATATGCTTATAACTCATTTTTGTGTTTTCAATGTTCAAATGGTCAATCTGAACCGTTAGATGTGATCTCTATATTGAAATGTGCTTGGAGACCAAATTTTATATTTTTCTGAATTTATTTACTATTTATTAAGCCACTTTGAAAATCGCTGATCCAACGGTGGCTTAACAAAACAGTAAAATCAGAAGCCACCGTTGGATCAACGATCTTCAAAGTGACTTAATAAATAGTAAATAAATTCAGAAAAATGTAAAATTTGGTCTCCAAGCACATTTCAATATAGATATCACATCTAACGGTTCAGATCGACCATTTAAACATTGGAGACACAAAAATGAGTTATAAGCATATGTGGGAATTTGCTTATATAAGCATAGTAGCCAACCTCTCTCTCTATATATATAGGTATAGATATAGGAGCCAACCTCTCTCTATATATATATAGGTATAGATATAGTAGCCAACCTCTCTCTCTATATATATAGGTATAGATATAGATATAGATATATATATGACAAATGATGTAAGCCTCATATACATATATATAGTGGTGAGTATATATGCTTCATCTCTCATGAGTCGTGATTATTAGATACATGCATGAATTTGGATTGAGAAAAAAAAATACACGCCTTCTAATTAACTGGGAAGATATATATTAAGAAGATCGTCATGCATGTACACATAACAAATCATATATAAAAATATTGTTGAAGTAATTTCATACAAACCATATAAATTTACTTGAAGTAAACACGTACTAGCTAGTTGCTCTAGTGGGTCTCCAATTAAGTAGGGAAAGTAGTTAGGAATAGTGATAAGAGGGTGTATATATATATATAGGTCTTACGTAAACCTATATTCATAATAATATAAATTAATTAATTACATAGTGTTGATGGTGGAATTATATTAATTATGAGCTTTCAGTGCTCAAGAGTCAAGAGGGTATATATAGATAGCTAGGTCTTACGTAAACCTATATTCATAAAAGTACATGCATGTGTACATATGCTTAAATAATACTAGCGATTAAATCTAATTTATGCCATAATTAAATTTAACTATCACATTCCAAATTTATACTAATCTATGTGAACTCTGAATAAACATATTGTTTTAAAATAAAGATTAATTACATATTCTCATTTAGTTTACTCTAGATTTTACTTTTCCTGTGCATTTCAAAGAATTATTTTTTAGCACTGGCCAAGAGCAAGGAAGTTAGAATATCTGTTTGACTTTGAATCTTTCAAATTTGGAGTCTCATGAGCCTTGTAATTTTGATGTTTCAATCTTTCATATTATATTTGACTATATAATTACCATTTTTGTGATAGTGAATGTGTGCCTTATTCAATAAGTAACGCAAGTGTGATCAAAATTAATCATTCCTGATTAATTGTTCTAGTTCTTAATTAAGCTTTTGACCGAATCAAATTGTAAATTTATAATATCCACAGTATCATAATATGCTTAATTCCAGTTTACTTAGCTAGCTAGCTAGAGCATGAGATTTTGAAAATGATGATCAACCCATATTCTATTCTAACTAAACAGTTCCTTAAATTAACTTCTAGGAATAAGAGTAGGGATATTTATATATAATAGCAGCAATTAATTAATTAATACTATAGGAAATAATAGAGGGTATATGAGAAGAAAATGCAATCAGGATTAAAAGAAAAGGCTTACCCCATCACCGATCATCTTCACAATGTCGTCGTATTTCTCATGCAGCACCTGTACATAATCGAATGGCAATGCGTACGGCAACTTCTGCACAGCCTCCTCGAACATGTCTATCACAAATCCCGACGCTGTTGTCTGGTTCGTAACGTTGTCTGTCTCCATATTCAAAAACACCTTGAATCCTTCTTGGACAGGTCCCGGCACTGCTATTCTTAATATTTTTTTGCTAACAGTAGGTTCCACCCACCCTTTCGGCTGCACTGTCGAATCACCAGGCCATATGACTGACCCAAGGTCGCTTCGAGAGGTCGAGTATGAAGCGTTACTTTGAGCAGACCATTCTTTGAATAAGCCATTTTCTGGGGTGTAATAGCCTATGGTCCTATCATTGCCACCATTTACATTAACAATGCAAAAATCTGACAAGTCTAGCTCACCATTTACTAACTTGAACACACCACCTAGACTGTCATTAAATGTTGTGTTCAAGATAGAGTCAAGGAATTCTTCACCGGTGGTCGAAACACCCATGCTCAAAAGATCGGTGCTACCTTTTGTAGCATTAACAAATTGATTGTCAATTTGTTTCATGTGCTCGGCAGCCGTAGCCACAGCCCAGGCGGCATCGTATGCCCATATGACATGATGGTTGATGTCACGGGCAACAACGGGGTCCGCATGAGGATGATCTTGTAAGAATTGTCTGGTCCATTTCTTTCTGAAGTTTTGTAATAACGTGCCCGTCATGTTGTAGTAGGTCGTGAGGCCCAGCACCCCTTCTAATGATCCTGGCGGAGTGTTAGCATGAATCCAGCTGAGCTGACTTGTGAGCGCATCTGTCAGTATCCAAACATACCCATCGGACATCATCTTGAGATTGTTTGCCACGTTAATTACTTTTGTGGCTAACGGAATCCTCATGTGCATGATGAAAACTCGAGTTTGTTCATTCAAGAGCTCAGCAAGATAAACTTCAATATCTTCTTCGCTCGCAGAGGTTGCGATGGGTTGACGGTACGGAATTCGTGCCTCCACACCATCGAGCTCATCCACGAGGTAAGGAATTAATGAGGAACCATAGTCATCGTCTTGGTAAATTGGTACCACACGACGCCACCCAAAAGCCTTCACGACAGCTGCGATTGCACGGGCCTGCGTTGTGTCATTTGTCGCAGCACGGACGAAATATGGAGCTTCAGAGTGCGACACCGAAGGGCTAGTAGCCGAGGGAGATACTATCGGAACTTTTGCTTTGGTTCCCAGTTCAGCTACAAAAGCCGATTCAGGCGACGTACCCGGGCCGAGAATAGCGTGCACTTTTTCATCCGTAATTAGCTCCAAGGCTGAATAGATACAAAGAATGAAATATATAATATTATTATCTGATTGAGCAAGTAGACCTTATTTCCACAACTAATTCATTTGTACAGTAAAATACAGATGCAAGAAGGAACTAACCGGCAGAAGCAGAGGTGATTATATCACCGCCCGGTGAGTGTCGAGGTACGAGACTTACACGGTTGATGGAGTTGGGGTATTTAGCATAAAAATCATCCAAAGCCATCGGGACGGTGGTCTTGGCGATCATCCCGTTCGGCGAGTCCGGGTTGTAAATAAATCCGACTTTGAAATTCATGGGCTGAGATGAAGTTAGGGTTGAGAGTATGATGAGCAGCAGAGAAGTAATGAATAGGTGGTGGATGTTAGGTAACGGTTTTGGTTTCATGGCTTATTGTGAATTGGAGAGGAGAAGAGAATTTTGATTTGGAATAATTTGAAAAGGCTCAAGGACTTGTGGAGATATAAAGGAGCAGGTGCGGGTTGTATATATATATATGTGGTAAACAGGTTGGATTATGATGTTGGATCCTTGTACTTTAAAAGGAAAAATCTCGTTCAGTGCACGAGGGACCCATGCATGACTTGGTGTCAGACGAATAGCGTGATGCCATGTGGAATTAATATATAGGACTGGACGGATGTATAGTCAGTGTATTCTTATTCTACAAGTCTTGATTTCATTTACAAGTTAGAACAGCATTTTATATATTTTTTAATTTGATGAACACTGAGACCGTCCGATTTTCTTTAAAATCTGTACATCTAATACAAAATTAAAATAAGTATATGTATAAATATTAAAGCGAATCACACATTCACAAATTCATTATATATATTGGTGTGAATCTAGTTTGTACGCATCTTAAAGCGAATCACAAATTCATTAATATATATATTGGCCAGCGGATTATATGTATGATACAATTCTACACTTTTGGATTTAGTACCATTATTCCCTAAATTATATAGAAATATAAATCTGGATTTAATTAAATATTTTAAGATGTCATGAAATTATTTCTTGTAATGTTTAAATTAGGTAACATTTACTGTTATAATTATTATTTTTTATTAAAGAATAAATCTATATTAATTGAATATATATGTTGTGCTGATGATTAGAGAATATATATATATATATCCAGTACTTAGTCAAGCTTTTCAATTTTAATTATATCAGTTATATTATATAGTCAATTAGAGAATCCGAAATATAGAAATATCTCATTCTCCAAAAAAAAAAAAAAGGAATGATTAATTAGTCAAAATTTTCAATTGTGTGTAGGAAGAAATAACTGAAGCTAAAAAAATTATCATCTATCACAAATGATTAATTAAAATATTAAGCCACAAAAACTACTTCTCTAGTTTGATTTTAAGGTTTTTCACTTGCTAGGAAATTACCAAAAATTCGAACAAAGAAAAAATATACCATTTCTGGATGCATATTTTTTTTTTTTTTATATCAAGTTTGCGATCTCCTCACACTGATAGAATTATTTTTTGCCACTAAACTAAAAGTTAATTCTTATAGATGACAAAGTTTATGTGTTAATTATTTTTTATTAAAAAAAATATAGCTGGGTAATATTCTTGAGAGATTAATATGGAGAAGAAAAACAAAACAAGCAAAATAAGGAAACCACATGCAGGTACATGCACTAGCTAATTAGGTCTGTTAAAAAACGCCATAAAAAAAATAAAAAAATTCTTTAAAAGTGAAATTGCGAAGAAATAACCAACCACTGACTAATTAATTCAAGCGAAAAATTTGAGAAGAAGGGTGAATAAGTCTTTTTAAAATCCAGGTAGTAGTGACTAGTGACTAGTGACTAGTGACTAGCAGGTGGAACAGTGAATAAGTCAAGTTGTCAGTTTACGTACAAACATGAACTACTCAATCAGTCATATTGTAAAAATTGAAATATGATTTAACAAATTAACTAGCTATAGCTATAGCTATAATTAACGGGTTGAAATAGTCAAAATGACAGGTGGGCCCAAGATCAGACATTGGAGGGTTGGTCCAAGAATCTGTTAAGAAGTCGTGCAGGCATTTCCACTGCACATTAATTTATTGTACAAAGAAAGACTGCGTTAAGTTTCCTTTAATTTGTTACTATTATTACCGACATGTAAATCATTTGAAAATGGTACCGAGAATAATTGACCTGCTGTGCCTAACTTTTCATTCTTCTTTTGGTGATGCTTCATTTTATTAAGGTACTAGGTGCAGACCGGAAGCGAGGTTTCAAATTTAATTGAATTTACAGCAGTCATTGGGCTTAATTATCCTACAAATTGCGCTGGATTTAAACATACAGGAAGCTAAATAAACTTATTTAACAAACTAGAATTAATTGCTTGTCAAAATGACAGGTGGTCCCAAGCTGAGATAAGGGACTAAGGCAGGGTGGGTCCAACAATCTGTTTAGAAGTTGTGGCATTTCCACGACTACACATTATTTTTTTGTACAAAGAAAGACTGAGTTTACTATTATATATATATATGATGCTTGTCAATTTCTTTCTGTTTCTTTTGTTATTATTAATTATTACCGACATGTAAAACACCAAACATGTAGAAATTAAGGTGCTGTTGGTGTTGGAATTAAGCTTTATAAATCATTTGAATGTAACTAGAAAATGCTACCGAACATAATTGACCTACTGTGCCTAACTTTTCATTGTTCTTTTGGTGATGCTTCATTTTATTATAAAGTTTTGTAGATCCATATTTTTTTTTTTTTTTGGATAGTTATAATTTAAGAGGAAAGATCAATTTAGGACATGATCAGACTTTCAGACTAAGAGTCGACTATATAAAAATTATCTATTACGAATGGATCAGAATCAATTTCACACTATACATAATTATTTACTTTAAACAGTATAAAATAATTTATAAATACAAAAAAATTGAAGATGAATTTATTGGAGGTAGATTTGCCTCTGATTCAAATGTGGTCTTTCATGCTTTATCGTGTTTCACATTTTTTATCTCTATTTTTAAAATTTAAACAGTCAATCCAAACCATTCAATATGATATTCACATTAAAATGCGCTTGGAGAACAAATTTTATATTTTTTTGTTATATATATTTTACAATAATTACGAAATCATTGCTTTTTGATTCGGTACACTGCTTTTTTTTTACTCTAAAAATTTGTACTAAACCTTAAAAATATGTACTAGACTTTTAAAACAATATTAAAAAAAAGTGGGTGTACCGAATTAAAGGTTTTGTAGACTCCTTATTTGGATTTTTTTGTGGTAAAATAATATCTGTCTTGGTTTATTTTCGTGTGCAAAGGGTATTCTACGAGACGACCAGACTTGTATAACTTGTACGGGTCAGGTTCTGTAAATAAATGGAATTTACAAATGATATATGTTTCACTTTCATATGGCAAGGGCAAAATATGTTTTACTTAGAATTTTCTATAGGATCTTTTGTGGCTCCAAGTAAAATAGTTAGGTGCCTGAAATGTTTGCATTAGAGATCACCTTGTAAAGTTAGATAATCACAAGAATTGATTTTTAAGGTATATTTGTAATCTTTAACAATTCATATCTTTTCTTATAAATATCAAATTGAGATAATTATTTTTTCCAGAATGTCTGTACAATCGTTAGGATAAAAAATAACTAAAATATTGAATATTTTTATGGTGCCTCCTCCATAATTTTTTAGAATTTTACTTGATTTTGATACCTCCATTATCACGGATTCCTACATCCACTATTATGATACACTTTCTACACCTGAAGAGGCATACACTTTAACAAAGGCTCATCAACTTGTACTGCATCATAATAATGGATATAGGGATCCATGATATCTGACTGTTTCACATAAGAAAACCATAATCACTAACACTCTTGCTTAAGTTACAATTGTAAATATTTTTAAAATATAAAATAATAAAGATTACCTGCATATGAATTCTTGGATTATTTTCATCTTCATTGACATAAATGTTATTTGAGCCTATCTCTACACTATTAGAAACATCAAATGACATTGGTTCTCGCACAAAGCTAGCTAAAAAAAGAATGGCATATTTTAATTATCACAAGTCAAGAGTCAATTTTAAAAAAGAGTGACTATTACTAATTAAGAAAGATTAGGAATAATAATTCTAATTTTGTAGTGGGACAAGCAAATCTTGACCGACTTAAAAGGTGAAAAGTTTAAGGAAGCCCAGTGGTATTTATGGCAAGTACTTTGAATTAGAGGCATTAAACAAAATTATATATACTTTAGATTGATAAAAGTACCAAGGCCATTTGAAATATTTTCATAATTCCTAGTACTTCAAAACAATTACTTTTACTAATAAATCGTATCAATTATAATTTGGAGAGTATATGACCAATCAGCAATTACTAAAGAAAATAAATTTTTGGTTTTCAGCATATGTTCCAAATTTATGTGAATATCAGATTTACCGCATCTTTATGAAGAAACTTGTAGTAGATTTTAAATTTTATTTTCACAAAGGAAGTATCAGCATTTGATTTACTGAGAATTATCAATTACGCGACCAATGTTAATAAAGCTCCGTTACAAAAGCATCTACTTCACAAGGTACATTAAGCTGATTTGGTATCATAGTCCAATGTAGTTGACTACGGACAAGTAAAAATGAGCGAATTACATAAAACTGTATTGATCTTTTACCAATGGAGGACGAGCATTGTTGCCGAAACCCTATGTGGTGCTGTTGCCAAAACCCTAGTCGCCGAAGGAGAGGAGATCGTCGAAACCCTAGTCGCCGCTGGGTCCGTGAGATCGCCGCTGGAAGAGGGCGTCGCTGGGAGTGGAATCGCTAAAGTGAGTGAGAGAGTCACTGGGAGGGAGGAGTCGGAATGCTGAAAAAAAAGGGTTCAAATTTAAAATGGAGGGTCCATTTAATTTTTTCAGCGACATTTCATAATCATATCAGATGGATTTGTACGAATCTTGAAGGTTATCTAATGGATGAAAATGCAAAGCACAAAGGGCTGTTTGTTTTGCAAAGTACACCAGCCTTGCGCTCTCTCTCTCTCTAATATATATATATAGATATATAATGAATCTAAACTACTCTTTGCTTAATTTTACCACATCTTACAAAATTTAATAGATCTTACATATTTCGTAAAAAAAAATTTGTCGACCTTCAAAATTATTATTTATTTTGTTTTCTTAATTCTCTTACTTTTACTAATACAATTTACGGAGTGTTATTAGTTTTTAAATTAAAAAAAGTTAAGATGTAAAATGTTATAAGTTGTTTTTGACATTAATTACGTGATACGTAACAAACCATTTGTATGCATTCCATTTTTTGGTATATAATTATTATAAAAATAGTTGCTCTAATTTGTTTCTTGAAATGATCTCGTTGTACAAAGAAAATATTCCGGCCATTTTTATTAATACTCTTTAAAAAAAATAAAATTTTAACAATACCTCCAATTTTTTTTTTTTTATATATAAATGCCCTGACCGCCAAGGTGCTAGGCGGACCAGAAAATATAGCCGACCGCCCGTCCGCCTGGCGGGTCATTGTCCAAACGATCCGCCCGTCCCCCCGGCAGTCCACTACCCATTCAAAACCCTAACAGACCTGATCCCCCTCTCTGTCTCTCCACACTCCTCTCTGTCTCTCCGCTCTCCTTCTCTCTGCACCACACCAGACCAAGAAAAAAAAAAAAAACTCAGATCCGCCAACATTGCCCCACCCTCTCCACCCTTGACTCCGCTGCTGCTTCGCCACACCTCTCCTCTCTTTCGCTCACTCTCTTCCTCGCTCGGTGCTCCCTTACCTCTCCCTCGCGCCTCGCTTCACTTCTCCCTCGCTTGAACAAGTGAGTTTTTTTTTATTCGATTAGAGTTTAGAGTTTGGGTTAAATGTGATTAAATTGTATAATGTGGTTCGATTTAATTCGATTCGATTAGAGTTCAGGGTTAAATGTGATTAATTAGTTGAATTGATTGAATTACACAAATTGGTCGAATTGATTGAATTGCACAAATTGGTTCGATTTAGAAATGCTATTAAATTGCGGGAATTGCAGAATTATAATAATAGTTGCAGGATTAAATTTCGTGATTATAATTGCAGAATTGCAGAAATTGTGTATTTTTTTTTGAATTAATGTTCTGCAGCATTATATAGTAATTCCGAAATATTTCAGGATCTGTTATGTAAATTTCCAGTATTCTGAACAGTTGTAGGTCAATTTTGGTAAATGACAGGGTTTGTAGTGTAAAATTTTGGGTGGATCCGACTGGAGCAGGTCCGTTCTCGGTGGATCCGACTGGAGCGGGTCCGTCCTCGGTGGATCCGACTGGAGCAGGTCCGTCCTCGGTGGATCCGAGTGGAGCGGGCCAGTCATATGAGGATATGACTAGAGCGGGATTTGAGGATCCGACTGGAGCGGGTCCGTCATCTCAAACCGGGCATAGAGATGGTTGGCACGATCCTGACACTTTCAGTTCTCTTCTATGGACCCATCATGTTAAGCACCGTGTCTCGTTGGCATCTATTGAGGTACGTGATTTTTATACGTAAAGTTAAATAGTACTATAAAATGACACGATTTGAGTCTCACAAATTGACAATAAATACAGGACGATGTCATGCTTACGGTGAGGCACCGCAGGTCAGAGATTCTGTTCGTTGCACATCCGTTGATACAGCGATGCCTCATTAATCTTGGGTTTTATCAGATTGCCACCATGCCGCAGAGTAAGATCGATGTATCTCTTATGCATGGTCTAGCAGAGAGATAGCGACCTGAGACCCATACATTTTATCTTCTTGTTGGAGAGATGACAGTCACAATTGCTGATGTGAGCGCCCTATGGGGTTTACCTATCGATGGTGTCCCCATAGGTGGCATCTCAGATCATCCAGACCTGCAGATGATGATACCGGAGTTGCTAGGGTGTCATCCGAAGAATCTAGAGAAGAAATTGAAGAAGAAGAAGAAGAAGAATGATAAGGATGACTTATGATTTTCTGGGTACTGTATTTCTCTGCTGGCACTTCGTTCTCACTTCTTCCAGAATCGAATACATCCTGAGACTGCTGACGTTAATGCGTTCTTAAGGTACCATTACACTTTTTAAAATAACTTATTAATTCAACAATAATCTCAATTATTTAAAATAACATATTATTTTATATTGCAGGTATATTAGGGCGTATGTGCTAGATTTGTGTGGAGCATAATGTTCGTGGACTCCAGTGGTGACGCGGTCCCAATTATGTTTCTCTCTCTGTTGAGGGACATGCTCTCTCCATCGAGGTGGAACTGGGGTGGAGATGTTCTCGCCCACTTATACAGAGCCCTGTGTCATGCTTGTCTGGTAAGTCTGTACTAATTTTGTTATTAAAAATACGTTGTTATTTAAGGTTGAATAAATACCAAGTTCTTATTTTAAGTTAAAATTTCAAGTGAGGAACAAGCAGCTTCACGAACCGCTTCTTTTGCTCCAGCATTGGTCGTGGTCACATCTGTCGGTATGTTGGCCAGTTATACCAGATCCACCTCTCCGATGGGGAGTGCCTGATCCAGAAAGATGTTCCGCATACGGTGCCATATGAGGCCTTCACCACAGCTGTGAAGAGACTGGTAGAGGGGTTTCTTATGTCCGGGGTCAGCTCGAGATACTCGGAGATGCAAGTATCGATTGGTTTCCATATCGTGCATTCTATCAGCACGGCCTTCTGAGTCAACTCACATTACAGCAGAGACCACTCTGGTATTACTAGGGATCGGTCATTTGTTTCTAGATAGTGGAGTATCACTTTCCCGATCGGGTGTCTCGATAGTTTGGCTTGGATGCTTTCATCCCGGAGTACCCGCTGATGGGTAAGGATGATACTGACAAGTTTCACAAGTAACTACTATCTACTTAATTTCATTATCACTTTAATATTGCTAATGTTTTCCATTTTTCTAATTAATTGTACTTGCAGTACGACGCATACTAAGCCCAAAGTTGACTGGAGCCAGCGTTTCAGCCGGGAGTACGACTGGGCTCGACATCCGGATCAGCACTTATGGAGTCCGCCACCTCCTGAGTCATTGGGTGTTGGTCCCGGGACTTTGAGATATGATGTATGGTTTCAGAGATATGGCATGCCGTCAGTCTACCTTATAGGTTTTATGGCGACATCCTTCGACGTAGACTGATGGATTCATCTAGGAATTACATGCTTTGGGGTCCGGTCAATGCTCACTCGGTAAATATAACTGAAACCTACTTTAATTAAAAATTGTAAATTTTAATTACACTTCTTGTTGTCATAATCATGAAAATATGTTGTGTGCAGGTATTGACAGCCATCAGAGGAGTTAGACACAGCCTGGCCTGCATGGCTAGGGATGCTTGGCGTGCGATAGGATGTCAAATGCTCCAACATAGTGCACCAGTCGTGGAGAGAGGCGGTTGGGACGGCCGCCTCGTTGGCATGCTGCGCGATACTGGGGAGAACATCAATTGGAGGGAGATAAAAGATACACCGCGAAATTCGAATCATGAACGAGTCCCTGTCTACGCCGATGAGATGCCGCTACCTCCTTCAGGTGATTACTCGGTTAATATTAAAAGTAGGACACACACAATCATTTTATTTTCCTCCAATTCTTTGTTCTAACTAAGTTAACGTTCAATTATGCAGGTGATACCACAGGTTGGGAGTTCCACGATGGGTGTTGAATACCCAATGATGGAACGCTTATAGAAATAAATATGGAGTTCTGACAGAGCTTGGCCAGATCAGTTACCGCTTTATATTGTTTATTGTAGAGTTCTATGTATGGAGAAAATCTAACATTATTTAAATTTAGGATGGAGCACCTCTTTGGAGGCCGATGCCGAGTTTAGCGTGGATGCCCTGTCCCCGGTATGTACAGATACAGAGGTGATTGGCTCCCACCGACCATGTTATGGAGATACGATGGAGCACGACTACGAGGCTGGTGGGAGTACAGGGGAGACTGTAGATGGCTTTGTCTCTGCATTATTTGGCGCACCGCCTCCTTCCACGTATCCTCCAACATAGGGCAAGATCCATGGGACATGCGTACACAGCCGGCCGATGCATAGTCATCTCTACCATTTGATCCTTGAGGAGATGGCACAGGTATGCAGCACATGTATACAGAGGTTCAGGAGGATGTGGGAGAGGAAGGTGCAGAGGACGACTTATGAGATATTAGTCCGTAGAGCTAGATACAGAGGCGCCAGCAGCCGCACAGGGATCGCAAAGGCAAAGCAGCTGATAGGTGGGATCCCTTTGGAAAGAAACAACGAGGCAGATGATATCTTTTTTGTTTAGTTATGACTGTAGTATTTTGACTCTGGGACTGTAGTATTATATGTTTGAGACTATATTATTATATTTTTTTCATTATGACTTTTATGTTGTTATCACTTTACACTTCGTTATTTTTATTTACGAGCGTCAAAAATAAGTTATTAGTTACAACATAATTATAACTAATCAAGTTTTAAAACTAAGTAATTCTATCGGAACCGTCTCCTCTAAGTTATAACGTATGTATTTCATCATTTTTAAAACTAAGCAATTCTAAAATCATCTCCCAGCAGACCGCTTGTGGCAGGGGCGGTCTGCTATGGTCTTGACCGCCTCTGCCATGGACGGTCCAATAGGGATGCCTATTTATTCAATTTCTCTCTCTCTCCTCACTCCAAATTCATTATATCACCCACTTCAGAGTCAGAGAGAAGGGAGAAAGAGCTGAAGGCGATTTTCTTGGCGATTTTGTGCGATTTTATGGGCGACTGCAGCTACAGGTAATTTAAATAAATTTTTAAAAAAAAAATTTCAAATATTTTTTAATTATATTATAATTAGTGTATGTTTGTTTTGTTGTATGTTTGTTTTCATTAACCTCGAAGTCAAATGCCGCGTCTTTCGTGTAATACACGCCATCTACACCATTTTGTAGCTTGCCGTCCACATACAGTGCAACTAACATCTTTTACTTAACAAATTACATTTAAAAAATAATTTTATAAGTATTATAGTCATTGTACATTAATTATTATAACGAGCACAATAATAAATGGCTAATTAAAAAAAAAAAAAATACTTGTTGCTACAGTAATACTACAGTCATTCAACAATAATACTAATTAATACTACAGTAATTGACTAATTAGTAATTAAAAATAATTTACAAAATAATACCTGTCGTTACAGGAGACGGGCGGTTGGGTGCAGTTTTTTTTTTTTTCTTTTTGGTTCGAAATGAGGCAGAGAAGGAATGAGGCAGAGAAGAGAGAGAGAGGGAGAGGGGGCTCACGGGGTGGGAAAATATATTAATAGCGGACCGTCCGTGGGGGGGGGGGGGTTTGCTTGGGGAGAGGACCGCCCATGTGGGGGGGGGGGGGGTTCGTGGGGAGAGAACCGCCCGTGGGCCTGACGGTTTCCTTCAATATATAGACCGCCTGTGGGTCTGACGGTCGGGGTATTAATAAAAAAAAATCAAACACACGGGTATTATTAATTTTTTTTTTTTAGAGTATTAATAAAAATGACCGAAAATATTCTCTTTATTATATATATCCTAATTGAACATGCCTAGGATGAAATGCATCTTGGATCCCAAATTAATTTTATAAGCTTTTTATGCTTGTTTTAGGTTTTTTTAGGTGACTTTATAAACTTTATCGATGATTATTTGAAATTAATATAATGGTTTAATTCATAGCATTCGCCTTAAAAACAATATTAAGGAATTTATTTCTATGTCTATTAATTAGTTTTTAAATTATAAAATATATAATCGTAATAATATTATTCTTCTTTTTTTCAAATAAGTTGGAGTATACTAGCTAGAAATAAAATACGTACAACTAGAATTAGCAATACATGAATTTTCCGGAAGGTCATCCATTCTAGGTAGCTTAGATTATTTTTTTACCTCTGACTAATTATATATGAAACCTATCAGGAAATAGACATGAGCATGTGCGTAGAACAAGGACAAAATAAAAATTAATAATGAGTGAGTGAGAGATGAGAATTAATGCGATCGCCTTATAAATGAATGTGCGGTGCGGACCCAGTCGCTCTTTCCAAGAATCTCTTTAATTACAAGTCGTGGCATTTCCACCACTATGTTTTAATATTATTTTAGAATGAGAGACAATTGACGTCACCCAAGACATGGGCCTAACTAGAATTCAAGTCATGGTCTAATTCAAGACATGCATGCATATATATACTGCGGACAAGGCTATAAACCATTTATGTAGTGGATCAAATTCAGTAGATAAAGGCCACAAATGATAATACTGTTTCACTTTTAGATGCAAAAGGGCGAACACAGAACATCTTACATGCCGTGCGGGCCATGTTGAGAGAACGCCACACGTGTTCCGCCTCCGAAGAACTTTATTCAGGATCTTGTGTGCCTTTATTGAAATAGTTTGGTGTTAAAGTGCTTTCATTTTATTTAGGATCTTAGTTTGGAAAAGGTTTGATTTTATATCCGCTATACACAATTCCGCACAGCTGTCGGCTCAGGTCATGAAACTAATATATAATATATAAACTAATAGTTTATTTAATACTAATCTAATCTAATCTAATATTATATTATATTTAATACTAATCAGATATTTTGTTTAAAATTAATTTAATATTTAAACTAACTCTAATTGAGAAGAATCAAATATTTTATTAATATCACTAACTCTACAAGCTCTATTCTCGCTAACCCACCATTTTTATAGGTTAGTAGAATAGAGCTATTTTTGTGCTAATCCAATTTGCTAATTTATATTTGAATCAACAAGAATTGAGAATAGTGGAGCTAATCCAAGATTAGCTTTATTCTTGATTGATCCAAACACTACCTTTATAAGTTGGGGTTGTTCAGAGAATGGACATTTTTATTAAAGTCATAAAAAAAATAGTTTTTACAAATCTAACCAGCGTTTTCATTTTTTTTTTTTAAACTATCCAGACTGTTCAAAAATTGGATGGCCCATATCCATAACAGACCGCCTCAGACACGAACGGTCCATTAGAACCAAACCACCTACAACCTGGACTGTTCACTATGAAATTTCTAAAAGCCCAATTAATTTTCAATCAATATTAAGATTAAGATATGCTCAATATAACATTCTAAAAGCCTGGGCGGTCCATTAATTTTCAAAATTTCAATATAATATTCTAATTTTGTTAATATTTATATATGCTCAGTTTGAAATTCAAGATTAAGATATATATTTTTTAAAATTGTTCTTCTCTTCTTTAAAAAAAATCAAATCTTATATAGATTCTGAGACCTTACAAATAATATTTCGATATTTTTTGAATTGAGCTCGATAAAAATCACTGTTATTAAAACCGGATCGGACAGACTGGTTTGGCCGGAATAAATCAGAACCAAACATGTTTACAATTTGGTTCGCTATTTGTACCGGATATGCAATAGAACCGGTTATAATTAATTAAATCAGCCGATTTTTTATAAAAAAAACAGGAGTAAAAATAATAAAAACCGGATCTGTAATGGTTTTGTGTCCACTACCATGCCATCTATTCCAAATTTGAAAAGTAAGGAGCATCTCAAAAGACAAAATATAGCAACTTTTTAGTAGAAAAAAATGGAATCTAATATGTATTATTACGTGGCTAACTCTATGTAACGTACCCCGATGTATCCGTATGATATTGATACATGTCATACATATTCGCTTGCCTCCGATTAATTGTTTGGCGGTACCCTGTCCGTCCGACGAGCGTATATCATTATTTACAACACTTGTAGATTACCAATTTTCACTATTTTTGAAATTTGTTTTTTATTTTTATGATCTATGAAAGATGGCAATAAATGATAATTTTCAGGACCGAAACACATAAAAGATTTAAATTTTTCTCTCGCTCCGGACTCCAAAATCTACAAGACCGCTGTTCACAATTACCTGTCAGAACCATATATATATATTGTCCTCATAAAAATCCATTTTTTAAAATGCTAACCTGTACATTATAATTACATTACTTATTGAGTTATTGTTACATATGACAAAACCAGAAAATAAATAATTACTTTGAATTTTGCCAATAAGCCCAGTGATATAAAAGTTCCTTTTTGTTAAATTATGAAGTGAAAAAAAAATGAAACTTCGGAATATTTAAGTTGAACAGCCCATTTTATGAAAAAATATTCATCCTAGTTCATACCAGTGTTTTAAAAAAAGGGTCTTAACGGCCGTTTAATCGTTAACGGCGATCAAACCGTTATGAATACACTTAACAGATGCTTGTTTGCGGATGAAAACGATTAATTGGCCATTTTACTGTTTAATTATCTGTTTATTCACGTTTATTCCAATTTATTCCAGTGAATATTTATTTTTCACATTGACATTTTTGTGTGATAATGTGTGATAATTAATTTTATAAATCATGTATTGTAGTTTTATTTGTGCTTGGACGTATATTCAATATTTTTTATATATGTTTTTTCTTCTTACTTATTTTAAAATTGATTAATTCTTCTGTTATTTATATATCATATATTTTTCTTCTAATTACCGATGTAATTTTTTCAATTAGTACGACATATTCATTAATGAAACTTAGTTGTTACCATAAACTGAATTTAGTGATTTTACGTTAGAATATTTCATATCTTTCAAATAATATGTGATTGGTAATTAGAAAAAAATTATTTTTTCATTAAATAAATGTGTTACTTACACATGTAAAGTGCTATGTGTTAAGGAAAATAAATCTAGTGTCATATTATAATGGTGAAATTAAGTTAAATTAAGTTTATTTGATAAGTTCAATGATTTAAATAAATTATTTTTAATAAATTATTATATATATATACATAAATTTAATAAAAACGTTAAATTGTCCACATAATATCGATTAATCGGCTGCATATCCCCACATATGCTTAAAACTCATTTTTGTGTATTCAATGTCCAAATGGTTGATCTGAACCGTTAGATGTGATCTCTATATTGAAATGTGCTTGGAGACCAAATTTTACATTTTTCTGAATTTTTTTACTATTTATTAAGCCACTTTGAAAATCGCTGATCCAACGGTGGCTTAACAAAATAGTAAAATCAGAAGTCATTGTTGGATCAGCGATTTTCAAAGTGGCTTAATAAATAGTAAAAAAAATTAGAAAAATGTAAAATTTGGTCTCCAAGCACATTTCAATATAGAGATCACGTCTAATTGTTCAGATTGACCATTTAAATATTAGAAACACAAAAATGAGTTATAAGCATATGTGGAGATATGCTTATAGAAGCATAGTAGCCAACCCTCTCTCTATATATATATATAATTTTATTTTGAAAAATTATCTTATACGAAAACGGGTAAAATAATGATTTAGTAAGCAATGAACTGATTTAGTACATACATAATTGATCTACTTGTATTAATGCATAATTACCCCTTATTTCCGTTGGAATTTACACGTAGCAAGCAAGGAAAGTTTTACTGCACTGGTTGTATAACGAATTGAACTGATCTACTTGTGTCCCTTGAGCCATTTAGTTTCTATAACGAATTGATCATGCTGTTTATTTTATCTTCACCTGTAATTGGTGAGACATCAGAGGTTGTACTGCATTGGTCATAGAAAACTTACGAAATTTTTTACAAAATGACTTACTCTGATAAAAAGTCAGTCAAAATAGACTCTTCAAACTTCAAAGTAGCTTAATAAATAGTAAAAAATTCCAAAAAATATAAAATTTGGTCTCCAAGCACATTTTAATATGGAGATGACATCTATATATATATATATATATATATATATAATTTTATTTTGAAAAATTATCTTATACGAAAACGGGTAAAATAATGATTTAGTAAGCAATGAACTGATTTAGTACGTACATAACTGATCTACTTGTATTAATGCATAATTACCCCTTATTTCCGTTGGAATTTACACGTAGCAAGCAAGGAAAGTTTTACTGCACTGGTTGTATAACGAATTGAACTGATCTACTTGTGTCCCTTGAGCCATTTAGTTTCTATAACGAATTGATGATGCTGTTTATTTTATCTTCACCTGTTATTAGTGAGACATCAGAGGTTGTACTGCATTGGTCATAGAAAACTTACGAAATTTTTTACAAAATGACTTACTTTGATAAAAAGTCAGTCAAAATAGACTCTTCAAACTTCAAAGTAGCTTAATAAATAGTAAAAAATTCCAAAAAATGTAAAATTTGGTCTCCAAGCACATTTTAATATGGAGATGACATCTCTATATATATATATATATATATAATTTTATTTTGAAAAATGATCTTATATGAAAACGGGTAAAATAATGATTTAGTAAGCAATGAACTGATTTAGTACGTACATAACTGATCTACTTGTATTAATGCATAATTACCCCTTATTTCCGTTGCAATTTACACGTAGCAAGCAAGGAAAGTTTTACTGCACTGGTTGTATAACGAATTGAACTGATCTACTTGTGTCCCTTGAGCCATTTAGTTTCTATAACGAATTGATCATGCTGTTTATTTTATCTTCACCTGTAATTGGTGAGACATCAGAGGTTGTACTGCACTAACTTACGAATTTTTTTACAAAATGACCTATTTCGATAAAAAAAAGTTAGTCAAAATATCATAGATTTAAATTAATTTAAAAATGATGACTATAGAACATCAATGTGTTTATTTAAAGATGATAACTTCTGCTACCACCTTGTCCAAGAAAAACTAATCAACAAAGAAAATGAATGGGAGTAAAACTAAGAGAATGAAAAAATTTATGTTATTGGATTCAGAAAAATATTTTATCAAAGAATTTGAAAAGATAATATTTTGACTTACTTTTTTTTTGTAATGTAAGTCATTTTGTAAATTTCTCTGAAAACTTACAGCACAAGAGAAAGTAATACTTCTGTTTTGTATGGTGGTGGGGAGCTGATTGGGAACGAGTTCACACTTGTCATCATCTCTAGTCTTGTAAGACAGGATATGTCCACTGTGGAGATAGTGTTCAGTGCATTTAATACTTCAATAGTTCAATAGCAAATATAATATTCGTTGAACACACAGCTAGAGCTGCAAACGAATAAAGCTGAATCAAACTTATCTCATTTTGAATTTGAGTTTAATAAGATTCGAACCAAACTGATTTAATTTGTTTTGATAACGAATTAATTTTGAATCGAATTAATTGTGAACTACAAATTTTTCGAATGAAAGTCAATCGAATTACGAACTACAATTTTTTTTGATAAACCTGGTTATACCGGTAATTTATGCATTAATTTTCTCCTCGCGAAACAAAATTCACACGGTTTCCTTTTACCTTTCACGAATTCACACTGATTGATTATGGGCCAGCTTAAGATTCCATTACCTTTTACGCTGTTGGATTGATTAAAATCACGAAGTGGACCTAATCAAATGAAACTTATTCCACTATTAATATGATACGCTGCTCAAACATTTTACAAGTTACCATTATATTAACAATTTTGAGCTCTAATATAAGTTTGGTTTCTGCTTTATTAAATATTGATGGTTGAATCCATTAGTTATATTATTTGAGATTCAAACCTAAATAGTTCGCGAATCAATTTTGAACGAATTATATCCAATTTGAGTTTGATGTGAATAAGATTCAAACCGAACTGATTTGATTTGTTTTAGAACGAACTAAATTCAAATCAAATTAATTGCGAACTTTTTTCGAATCAAACTCAAATCAAATCATGAACTACGAATTTTTTGTGCAACCCTACACTTACACACAGTAGATATTTTTTTGATAAATCAGAACGCTGTACTATTTAATTTAGGGTAATTATAATTTTCCCCACCTATCCATCCCCCATTTATCTCCTAACTAACTAACTAACTTACCATTTTAACTGTAACTATCATTTCTAACAATCTTTATTTCTTTCCTCTTTCTCCTTTTCTCTTCCACCTCTATTTTTTTCTTTCACATCCATCTTCTTCTCCTATCTCCGCCTCCCACCTCCGCCTCCCCCACCTCCGCCTCCTCCCTCCCTCTCCCACCTCCGCCTCCCACACCTCACCTCACCTCCGCCTCTACCTCCCTCTCCCACCTCCGCATCTCACCTCCGCCTTCGTTTTTCCATCAATAAGATCCCTCCCTCTTACACTTTCGCCTTGATTTTTTCCGTCTATACCTGCTGCTCCCGCTCCAGTAAACGTTATGTCGGAGATCATCCGTCACTCCATTCCAATTAAGGACGCCTCTGTCGGGGATGAATACTTCAATGTGTATAAATGAATACTTCAACGTGTATGAATGAAAACTAAAGCACATCTCTATTGGGTCAGATCCATCACTGTCGACCATATCAAAATAATTTTGTATATGTGGATGCAATTAATTCCTTTCATGTCTATGTTTTCCTTCCTCATTAAGTAGCGAGTTTTGCAAAGAACAAAGTTTTTATTTAATGATGAATTAGGCCACTGCATACTAAGTAAATGACATAAAAATAAATTTGAAGAAAATAGAGTTATATGAATGAATACTTGATGTCTTAGATGTTAATACTTCAACGTGTATGAATGAATACTCACGTGACAAGATATTAATACTTGTGCAACGGACAACGCGAAAGTATGTCAACATGTATCTCATTTGAAAGATAAAATTGTGTAGAAAATGTTCGTGGTTTTAGATTTATAAAATTATTTACATATCATCAGAAATATTGGTTAGATTGAACGGAGAAAAAAAAATCCACCTCTAAAAATGTGTAAAAAATGGATGAGTGATGTTTTCAGTTTTTATATTTGCACTTGCACAACGATGATGAATACTTTCTCGATAAGAGATGAATACTTGTGCAACGGACAACCCAAAAGTATGTCATCATGAATTTCATTTGAAAGATAAAATTATTTAGAAAAATATTCGTGGTTTTACATCACCGATCGTCAGAAATATTAATTATATTGAACAGAGAAAAAAAACACCTCTAAAAATGTGTAAAAGATGGATGAATGATGTGTCCAGTTTTTATATTTGCACCTGTTGACGAGGATGAATACTTTCTTGATAATGAATGAATACTTGTGCAACGAACAACTCGAAAGTATGCTATCATGGATCTCATTTGAAATATAATATTATGTAGAAAACATTTGTGGTTTTAGATTTGCAAAATCCTCACCGATTGTCAGAAATATTTCGTGTTCTAAATAGCTAGCTATAACGGCGCTATAGCTTTTCCGGACCATAAACGCTACACTATGAGATAAAAGTGCGCTAACTCAGCTACGACCGCTATAGCTGTAATAGCTGACCACTATTACCGCTATGTGCGACGCGATATTGCTACCGCTATGCTACAAGGGTTTTTTTTTTACAATTTATATGGATTTCTGTTCTTCTATTCTTATTTTTAATTCTACATGGTCTTCTACGATAAGTATACTAAACCAAACTATATGTTTCTGTTTTTATTTGTGCATAATTTATTCTCTCATTCGATATTGAGAAATATTCAAATATTAATTCTTTCTTTTGATTGCTCTTCATATAGTATTCATTTGTAAAAGTGTTATCATTTGTTTCAATTGAAAGCTGATTTTGATTATTAGTATTATTATAATAAATAAAATATTTAAATATGTATACTGACTTCATTTACCTTATAAAATTAATTATTTTTTTTCTATTATAATATGTAATACTATGAAATATGAACTATTAAATAATATTACTTTTTAGATTCTTTTTTTCCTTCTTATTTGCGTAATTGATAAAAAGTATAGACTTAGATTAGTTATGATTTAGTTGTTATCTCAATTCTCCTATTGATTATGTTGATAATTAGTAGAAATATAGAATATAAAATTTGAAAAGGAAAAAACGCTATGTATGATAGCTTCTGCTATAGCTACGCTATTCGCAATACTTTTTTTTCTCCCTGCTATGCCGCTATAAATGCTATTTAGAACCTTGGAAATATTGATTAGATTGAACAGAGAAAAAAAAAACCACCTCTAAAAATGTGTAAAAGATGAATGAGTGATGTGTTAAATTTTTATATTTACACTTGCACAACGAGGATGAATACTTTCTCCATAAGGGATGAATACTTGTCCATCGGATAACTCAAAAGCTATGTTGCATGGATACAGATACGGATACAGCGATACGGCAATTTTCAAAATTCTAAGATACGATACGCCTATTATATATGTTAATTTAATTATATTATTAATTCAATATTTATATTATACAACAGAAAAATAATTTAATAATTTCAACACTTATATTATTAATTTAGTTAGTTAATAATTTAATTAAATGCGATATAGCGTATATAAGTTTCACAAATTAATTCAGTATTTAACAATGGTATTTAATTTAGCGATCCATTACATCTAAATTAAGTGCCACATAAAATCTTTTATCAATTCGTCCGGATATAAAATTTTGTGGGTTAGTCCCACGAGCATAAACAAAACCGAAAATGGGAGTATATGTATCACTTGCATTAAGTTTGCAATTGTTAATTGAAGAGAGAGAGTAGCTGTTAGAAATTGAATATTATAATATAATGAATTGCCCTTCATAACTCTCTCGTGGCCACGTGAAGGCATTGGAGAGGAGAGAAAATAGCATACCCCACACCCCACGTGATTCCCTTTGAATAAGGGTACGAATTGAGACAGCGGAGGAAGTGAAAATATAACAGAACGTATCGCTCCCGTGTCGTGCGCCTAGACAGCCGTATCATTGCTGTTCAATAGGTATCGGAGACCGTATCGGATGTTAAAGGATACGCCACGTAGACCGATACGTCAGCTGGCGTATCGGATACGTATCGTGGTCGTATCGAATGCGTATCGGTATCTGATACGGATACGGAGCCCAATGTAAAGTATCGGAGTAATGTAGCTCAAAAGTATGTTATCATGGATCTTATTTGAAAGATAAGATTATATAGAAAATATTCGTAGTTTTAGATTTGTAAAATTTCTCACCGATTGTCAGAAAATATTGATTATATTGAACGGAGAAAAAAAAACACCTCTAAAAACGTGTAAAAGATGAATGAGTGATGTGTCCAATTTTTATATTTGCAGTTGCACGATGATGATGAATACTTTCTCGATAGGACATGAATACTTGTGCAACAGACAACTCAAAAGTATGTCATCATGGATCTCATTTGAAAGATAAAATTATGTAGAAAATATTCGTGGTTTTAAATTTGCAAAATTCATCACCGATCGTCAGAAATATTGATTAGATTGAACGGAAAAAAAATTCACTTCTAAAAACGTGTCCAGTTTTTTTTTTTTTAAATACTTGATATATTAGGTATGAATACTTTTAATGTTATATATGAATGTTCGATGTGTTATAGATGGATAATTGCGCGCCAGTTGTAAAATTTTTCAAATATTAGGTGGTCCTCAAATAGTAAGTGGTCCCCTAGATAGTTAGTAGTTATTGTAGTAGTTAATGAGTGAAGAATAAATGAGAGATTGTTACGAAGATAGCTTGGTGCTCCCTTTAATTTATTGAAATAAAAATATATGTCTATATATAGCACTTTAGCATACAAATTCAATTGCGTCAATAGATCTTTAAACAACATTTTCTTTTTTGGCTCCGATAATGTACACTTCAGTATTTTAAAAAAATATTATTATCAAAAATTAAACATGCATTCTTTTAAAACATCGTAACATGTGAAACTCTAATTTATTCTGCATTCGTATCGTCTATCATAATAATGTATCATAATAATAATAATGTAGAAAGATTTCTACGGACAGATGTTAAAGAAAGGAAATACTGAGTTAATGAAACCCGAGTCAGTTTATGGTAATATGCATTTTACCAATCAATCAGTATCATTAATTAATATTTTTATTTTCAAAGTTCATACAATTGTTTCGAACCGTTCAACACGATCTTCGTATATTAAAGACCAAATTTTTTATGTATATTTTTTAATTTACTTACTATATTATTAAATAGATAGAAAATCAATTTTCTCCGATGATCCATAATTTAGATCAAGTAATTTTTTATTTATTTAAAAATAACAAAAGAATTCTAAAAAATAAAATTTGATATACAAATACATATTAACATGCATGAAGATTATGTTTAATGAGTATGATAAACCGTTTGAACTTAAAAATGAAAATTTGAATCTGTAGTATAAATTAATATGTAATATGCATATTCACTCATGAGACCCTTAGAAGATAAAAGGGTTATTTTATGTGGTCCTGCCGTGCCAATTGGGTAGTGTAGCACCTACACTAAATTATTTTTTGTACAAAGAAAGACTGCGTTTACTATTATATATATATATATATATATATATATATATATATGCTGCTTATCAATTTCTTTCTGTTCCTTTTGTTATTAATTATTACCGACATATAAAACACCAAACATGTAGAAAGATGCTGTTGAAAGCTTTAATTTTCACATGACTTTTCTTTAATAAGTTGTTGATTCAATAATACAAAAAAAAAAATGAAATTTGTTATTTTATTTTCTTCATTCTTTTATTTCACAATAATATTAAAAGCATAAGAAATATTTCAGCTCTGACATTAAAAATATTATTGTTTATGTCAATACAAAATTGTGTGGAAAATAATATTTTTTAAGAATTATCTTGCTTACTGATGTAATGGGAGAAAACAATTTACATTTGTAAGAAATTTTTACAAATTTTTATTATTTTTTCAGATAGTTAGAAAATCACTTGATATAAAAAATTTGGACCATCCGAATGTAGTAATTTTCTACCTATATATTTGAATAAGGGTAAAAATATTCTAAAAATATATATAAATTTTGGTTTCTAAGTACATATTTCATATAGAAATCATGTTTACCGGTTCGGATCAACTAATTAAAATTTGAAAATAAAAATATAATTTTATATTACAAATCAATCCGTAATTATGATAGCCTCACTCTTAAACCAATTATACCGAAACACCACCAAAATTCGTACTTCGTAGTTCCTACAGGAATTCCAAATTCCTGTCGTCATGAAAGAAAATTGAATATTTGACCCTAGACATCCCGACATTTTTAAAAATACCCAAAAAAACAAAAACAAATTATTAACTGAGTTTTAGAAAAAAAATTTAAAAATGCCTAAATCGTACATAATATATACGGTCCGGAATTAAAATTTCGGACCGTATATAATATTTACGGTCCGGTTCTTTTTTTTTTTCCAGACCAAATATAATATTTACAGTCCGGAATTTGTTTTTTTTTTTTTTTTAAGAGGGTTTAGGGTTTATTGGAATTTAATTTATTTTATATTTGGAGATTATGTTATTCAGTTTGTTTGGAATTTAGATTAGTTTGAATTGTTAAATTAGAGTTTTGTATGAATTTTATTTGTATGAATTGTTAAGTTAGAGTGCTTCTGAGGCCAATTTTGCACCTCTGGTTAACATAGCAGAACATCTTCAAAAATTATGAAAATTGACCGATATGCAGTCTTGACATCGTAGAACAAGACTGTGAAGTTTCATACAAAATCTCAAAACATAAAACTAGCCTTTGGTCTAGTGGAAAAGACACATGGTCTCTATATAAGAGGTCATGGGTTCGAAATCTGGATGAGGAAAATTCTTTATTATAATAACAAGGGTATTCAATAGTTGGATGGCTTGACCTCCAACCTTTACTCAAAAAAAAAAAAAAAAATCTCAAAACAAATCTCGAGGTATCATCTCTCAAAAATTGCTCGAACTGCTGAAGGAGTACTTCTGATCTCAACTTTGCACCTCTGGTTAACATAGCAGGACATCTCCAAAAATCATGAAAATTGACTGACATGCAGTCTTAACATCGTAGAACAAGACTGTGAAGTTTTTATACAAAATCTCAAAATAAATCGTGAGATATCATCTCTCAAAAATTATCTGAACTGCTGAAGGAGTGCTTCTGAGCCCAACTTTGCACCTCTAGTTAACACGTATTGTATAAAACTTCACAGTATTGTTCTACGATGTTAAGACTGCAAAATTGGGCTCAGAAGCACTCTAACTTAACAATTCATACAAATAAAATTCATACAAACTTCTAACTTAACAATTCAAACTAATCTAAATTCAAAACAAACTGAATAACATAATCTTCAAACACAAACTAAACTAAATTCCAATAAACCCTAAACCCTCTTAAAAAAAATAATTCCGGACCGTATATATTCTGTACGGTTTGGGCATTATTTTAAATTTTTTCCTAAAATCCGGTTATTCTTAATAATTTATTTTTCCTTTTTGGTATTTTTAAAAATGTCGGCTAGACATCAGACATGCGCCTGGAAGGCGATTTCGTATCCTCTGAGTTAACTCAAATTTTGAGTTAAGATCTAGACCGTCCGATTCAAATCCACACTAATATTAAATAGCCTCGTGCGTTATAAGTATGGACCAGATTTGTCCGAATTTTGATCACACAGCCAAAAAAATTAACGCAATAGATGCGTTAATGCAGATGATATGGCTGGAACCACCACAAAATAATAATAATAATAAATTGATCTGTTGACTGACTGAATTCCAAAAATTGCAAATTCCCTGTTACATTTTCTTTGTTACGCAACCCCATAATGGCGAGGTGAAAAAATAAAACAAATAATTTAAATAAGTGTTAAAAGTAGGGCTGTCAAAAAAGCTCGCGGCTCGTGGTTCGCTCGCGGCTTAGTTCTAGCTCGTTCGCTAACAGCTCGCTCAGTAATGGACTAAGCTGTTAACGAGTTAGCTCGGTTCTGGCTCGGGCCAAAATAAACGAGCTGAGCCAAGAGGCAACTCAGACCGGGCCAGTTCGGCTCGTTAAGCTATAGTGGATTTAGGGTTTAACCCTGTATAATTTTAAGTCTAGTTTCATTTTTAAAGACGTAATTATGCAAAATTGATGTATTTTTGATCTAGAAAAAAAGGATATAGAGTTCAGTTGCTTGAAGATGTGCCTGCTAGACGATTTCTTAATTTTTTATATTTTTATATTTTTTTAATTTGTATAATAGTAGTTCAATAAAGTCCAACAAGCCAGCTCGTCAGCTCGCGAGCTAGCTCGGACTAACTTGTCACGAGAGAGTTAGGAGTTTTTGGCTCGGGTGACCTAAGTTCAGTTCGCTCGGTCTAGGCTCGGGCCAAAATAAACGAGCCGAGCTAAGGTCTAGCTCGGCCCGAGCCAGCTCGTTTACACCCCTAGTTAAAAGCATATATATATTTCAAATACAATAATCATTTTGGAGAAATTTAGTTATTATGGTAATAGACATAATCGATTTTACGACAACGCCTTATTCAACAATTTGATAATAAAATTTAAACCAGTGATTTTAAAATGATGATCGAACAAGATAAAGAGCTCTGTTATTGAGCTTCTCCCTTCCTCGCTCAATTGAAAGCTAAGAAGGTTATTCGAAAGAGATAAAGGAGAGAGATAGAAAGAGAAACTGCAGCACATTGAACCCCAAACACTACAAGTCAAGTCACTAGATTTATTTTTTATAAGAATTTTGTTTTCAAATTTCAGACATATACGACCTCTCATACGAACGAAGGCGGATCCAGAATTTAAGCATAGGAGGTGCTAAATAATATGATATAAAAAATATATATAACACAATATAACATAAGATGAGAAAATCCTTCACTATTTAAAACCCTTTAATTTAAATATTTTTATAGGGGGGCTTATACAAATTTCAGACATATACGACCTCTCATACGAACAGGGGCGGAACCAGAATTTGAGCATAGGAGGTGCTAAATAATATGATATAAAAATATATATATATAACACAATATAACACAAGATAAGAAAATCCTTCACTATTTAAAATCCTTTAATTTAAATATTTTTATAGGGGGGCTTATACATGTAAAATGAACAATATAATATAATTTTTATATACTTGGTAATAAATAAATTTCAAAGTTGGGATGGCTTAGCACCCCTAGGTATAGGTAAGTTTCACCTCTGCATACGAACAACATTGTCTTCATCACTAAGATAAAAAAATTGATTTTGATTAGCCTGAATTGTTATACAAAAGTGTGAATTTTATTGTGCTAGTGTATAAAACGATGAAAAGTGTGAGCCATTGGGGGGTAGCCCCACTCTTGAATTTTGAGTTTTAGTTGTGATTTATTAATTTCGATCGACTTTGCTTCTTTCTGAATAATTTTTTGCTCCACTCTTGATGTTTAATTTGTAATTCGAATTAAATTTAGAGTTAAAATCAAAATATATTTTTTTTAATTATGATTGGTAATTAGAATTATAAGTTAGAGCATCAAAAATTACAAGTTAGAGTATTGAAAAATATAAGTCAAAATATTTTTTTTATTAAGTATTCAATTAGTTAGTAAATTTAAACTCAATTAGTTATTTAATTTCAATTCGATAATTTTTTGTCTGACGAGAATCTTGAATCTGTCATGTGAACCACGGAAGCATTTAAAATACAAAGTCAATATTCAACAGAAACCAATGGTGATAAAAACAAAATGGTCGTACCAATGCTCCAATTCATTTACAAGAAAATCAATCTGGTGCAAATATTGAAAGTTTAATTGAAGTCCAAATTGTATTTTTTGTTTAAATAAACAAAATATGTAGATACATTCAAGGATTAAAACACTAAATTTTTTCTAAGTTATATGAAATTGTTGTTGAACGGAGGAGTATTGGTTTATGAATTGCTGATTTCGATTAAATTTTATTTATAATTTATTTTAATTTAGAGTAATTATAATATTTCCATCTATCCATTTCCCATTTCATCATTCAACTAACTAACTTTCTATTTTAATTATAACTATAATTTATAACAACATTTATTTATTTCCTCTTTCATCTCCATCTTTCTCTTTCATTTCTATCTTCTTCTTTCACCTCCCTCTCCCATCTCTGCCTTTCTCACCTCCCTCTCGCACCTTTGCCTCTCCCACCTCTGCCTCTCCCACCTCTGCCTCTCCCACCTCCGCCTCTATCTCCCTCTCTCACCTCTGCCTCCGCCTCTCCCACCTACGTCTCCGCCTCCGTTTTTCCATCATAAGTTCCCTCCCTCTCCCACCTCAAAATGGTAAATACGATAAGCTCTCTCCCTCTCCTATCTCTGCCTCCGCTTTTGCCTCTGCCTCTGTTTTTTCCATCTATTTACACTTGCACAATGAGGATGAATACTTGTACAAGGACAACTCGAAAGTATATCATCATAGATCTAATTTGAAAGATAAAATTGTATAGAAAACATTCGTGATTTTAGATTTGCAAAATTCATCACAGATCGTCAGAAATATTGGTTAGATTGAACGGAGAAAAAAAATCATCTCTAAAAATGTGTAAAAGATGGATGAGTGATGTGTCCAGTTTTTATATTTGCACTTGCACGGCGAGAATGAATACTTTCTCGATGAGGATGAATACTTGTGCAACGGACAACTCGAAATTATGTCATAATGGATCTCATTTGAAATATAAAATTATGTAGAAAATATTCGTAGTTTTATATTTGCAAAATTCATTACTGATCGTCATAAATATTGATTAGATTGAACAGAGAAAAAAAACCACCTCCTAAAACATGTCTATTTTTTTTTAAAATACTTGATATCTTTGGTATGAATATTTGATGTGTTATAAATGAATACTTGCGCACCAGTTATAAAATATTTTAAATATTAGATGGTCCCCAAATAGTAAGTGGTCTCTCTAGGTAATTAGTAGTTATTTAAGTAGTTAATGACTGGGGGATGAAATGAGAGATTGTTACGAAAAAACTAAATTACTAATTACACTACAAAAATCTAAATTATACTAAACAAAATACCGGTCGTTGTATGTCTACCGCTGATAGAAAACCTAAACTAAATTTTTGAGGCACTAAATGATGTTTTTTTTGTAATTGTGATGCTTCGGATGCCCAGGGATTTTCTCCCAGCAAAATCTGAATCCGTATCGTCTCCCACTTTTCGAAAAGTGGTCGTACGTACAAATTTAACTTTTCTAGCCAAAGTTATGGCTGTTTAAAGTTTTTTCAAATGCTGAATTTTGAAAATTCATAACTAACTGTAGAAAAATCCAAATAAATTGAAATTTGTATAAATTCTGTGTATTTTTGAATGCTCGACATGTTGGTATAATAATTTTTACAGTTTAGTCCCTGTATCAGTCCAGACTTGCTGATTTACCAGCAGAGGTAAAATTTGTTGTATTACTCTACATGCAAACTAAAACAATTCTACAATTAATAATTACACTGAAAAAACCTAAATTATACTAAGCAAAAACTTAAATCACAGTTTTAAAAAAAATACATGGGAGACCAGATCCCTATTTTGGTCCTAAGAAAAATAGATTTCTACACATTTGGCTGCACAAAAAAAATAAAAAATGCGTGGAGACCGAATCCCCAATTCGGTCCAGAAAAAAAAGCAAAATGTGGAGACCGAATTGGGGATTTGGTTCATATGGTTTTTGTAAAAAAAAAAATAATAATGCTGCTTTGTTAAAATTAATTTAATTAATTATGGTTTATAAAAAAAGCCCCAAAACGATGATAGAGATGGAAAAGTTGACGATCGATTGGCTACTTGTAGAATGCGTAGCATCTGCATTAACTCAAAAAGAAATTTATTGAGTTAATAAATCTCAATCGTCTAATTTTAAACAGAATTAATTCAACCCCCGTTTATGATATAGAGGGCCTTTAATATTAGTGCAGATTTAGTTTGAACTAATCTTAAATAAAATAAGATGAATAAGATTCATTAACTTAAAAGATTTTCTTTTGAGTTAATTAATGCAGAGATACCAATTCGCTACTTGTATGGTAATCAGCAACAGAGAAACAAAAAAAGACAATGCCAGGTGTCAGGTGTGTGAGAGAGAGGAGGGGAATTTTTTTCACAAACCATAATTAATAAATGAAAAATTAGGAAATCAATATGATTGTTTTTTTTTTTTTAAAAACCATAATGACCAGACGGTCCGTCCGGTTTCCATTTTTTTTTTCTCCGGACCGGACGGACCATCCAGTCTCTAGTTTTTTTTTTTTTTTTTTTTCAATTTTTTCATTTTTTTTTTCAAAACCGCCACAGAAGATTGGAGAATTTTTTTTTTCTCCGAACCGGACGAACCGTCCGGTCTACAGTTTTTTTTTTCATTTTTTTTTTCACGAAACCTTTTTTTCGTTTTTTTTATTTTTTTGTTTTTCATTTTTTTTTTCACGAAACCTTTTTTTCGTTTTTTTCATTTTTTTCATTTTTTTTTGTTTTTCACGAAACTGTCACAGAAGGTTGGAATTTTTTATTTTTTAGACCGGACGGACCATCCGGTCTCCTTTTTTTTTTCCTTTTTTCACCAAACTATTTTATTTTTTCTTTGGATATTACTGTTTTCATCATTTTGATGTGTGTTTTTTCTCCAGATATTACTGTTTTCATCATTTTTGCAAAGTTTTTTCTCCAAAAATTACTGTTTTCATCATTTTTGCAAACGAAAATCATTTGTTATCTGTGAATTTTTGACAAATAAATTTAAAATAAAGATAAAGTAAACTTTTAAATTTTTATCAGTCATATTGATTTTTGTCTGTTTCGTGTGACTTTCTGTAAATAATTTTAAAGTAAAGATAAAGTAAACTTTTAAATTTTTCTAAAGAAATAATTATTACTAGTTTGACTCTCGAGAATTTTAATTGGAGACCGAATTAGGGATTCGGTCTCCATGTAATTTTTTTATATAAATATCTATCATCTTCTTTCCTCCAGCAGAAAAAAGATTTCTTCTTCTCCACCATTTTCACCATTTTAAGCTAAAAATCAAGCGCTATCAAAATATTGTATTTTTACAGATCGGCATCTGCATTGTGTTGGTAGCTTTCATCTAAAGATTGTAGTAAGTTAATTTTTTCAATTACGATCATATTTTAGGTTGTAAAATTGAAAATGATATCGACGATTGATTGTGAATTTTTTTTATTCAGATAATGTCTCAAGTGATAATAAATATTTATTATGGACGCGAAATTTCAGGCGCACCGACTTGCACATTTCCTGTAACTGATTTAACGAGTCTTGATGAGCTAAGAAGACATATATATGTTAGCATTCATTTGCTCCCTAGCCAGTTCGATTTGACAATCAAGGCTTGTTTGAACACGGCACCACTTGGCTCAGCAGAAAAATACCAGTTATTTAGTATAGACGAGGAAACGATATGGCACATGATGCTTGAATATGCCACTCCGATACTGAATTTTAAACTTCTTGATTTAGTAGTTGAGTCAGTACCAATTGTTAGTCCGAGCCATTATGACCCATATCCGGGTAGTGTACCTAGAAGTAGCAGAGACACAACGGTGTCTGATTCACCCATATATTGTGATAATCCACCTGAAATACCGATAGTGGATGATTTGGTAACTCATTTTGACGAGCTAAATAATAATACTAGCTCAGACACAAACTCTAGCTCAGACACAAACTCTGACCTTGGTGGCTGGGAAGATGATATGGCTGAAATGGAGGATCAAATTAGAATACAAGATGTAATGAAGGAGTGGGTAAATTCTATTCTCTTTATTAATCGAGAATTGCAGCATCCTTTTCCGACATTTAATGATGATGTGTCGATGCCGTACAAGGATGAAATTTTTTTGGTTATCCACCCAGAATTGACGGTCAATTTTCAGTGGGACAGATGTTTGAATCCAAAGCAGATCTTAAATCCCAGTTGGGTGCATTTGCCCTAGATAATAACTTAGAATTGCAACAAAAATATACGAATCGTACTAGCTATGTAGTTGTATGTAGAGCAGAGGGGTGTCCATGGAGGTTATACGCAAAAACCACTGAAACAGGAAATTGGACAATTGCAACAAACCCAGATGAGCACAATTGTTACATTATTGCTTGTAAAGTAGACAGTCGTCAGCTGACTGCCAGGATGATTGCAGATATTATCAAACCTGGTCTAAAAGAGGACCTGGAGATGTCAATTAAAGCATGTCGGTTTGTAGTTAGAAATCAATACAAAATGGTTCAGCCTTCATACAACAAGATTTGGAGAGGGAGGGAATTGGCTATTGCTGATTTATTTGGTTCTTGGGAAAAAGCCTACGAACTGCTACCTTCTCTGCTTGGTGCAATCCAGATGTCTACCCCAGGCACAAAATACTTAATTGAGCACGAACCATCTACAAAAATGGGTATCCGTATTTTCACCCGTGTGGCATGGGCTTTCGGTCCATGCATTGAATCCTGGCCATATCTCCGACCAGTTATAAGTGTAGATGCTAGACACCTATCCGGTAGGTATAAAGGAAAATTATTCATGGCATGCGCTTATGATGCAGAACAACAATTATTGCCAATTGCGTTTGGGATTGCGGATGAGGAGAGTTCATCCAATTAGGGCTAGTTTATGCAATTTGTACGTGAAAATGTTGTCGGTCCTGGTCGGATATGTGTTATATCAGACCAGCATGCTGCAATCTGTTCAGTGTTTGATAGACCTGATTTAGGGTGGTGTGAGGAAAGGGGTGAAGCAGTTCATCGATTATACTATTATAAAATTTTAATTAATAACACCAGTATAAATTAGCAAACATCTTCCAATGTAACCGTGCACTCTCCCACCGGAAAATGAAAACTATTTGTCTCGGGCCTCCACCTCTCGACGAGAGCAGTGATCAACCCTTTGTCAATTTGACAATGATGGACTTCGACCATCTGATATAATCCTAAGTTCTTCAAACTTTCTTTCATACTTTTGTGGTAGTTAATGTGCATTTGGCAAGCTCCAGGACGCAACCAATGATTAGGCTGGAACGATAATTGTCATGCGAAAAAAGTTTAACCAAAAATTAAATTTGAATTCAGAAATTTTAAAAGTAAATTTAAATCCAAACCGATATTAAACAAATACCGTTACAGTCGCCGCATGTGATTGATGTTGTGCATGAGGCAACTGCAATAAAGGTTCTTCACCTTGCATTTCACCTTCTATTTTTCATTACAATATAAATAAATACATACAAAAAAAATTAACATGCATGACATACAAATCCAATCAAATATTAACAATCATTCTACACTAAAAAAAAAACATTCAACAATTACTACATGCATCTACACTAAAAAATAACTACATGCAAATAAACCTTGCATCTATATAATTATGAAATAAATCATCCCAAAAATACTACATGCATCATTTACACTAAAAAAACTACATGCCCATAAACCATGCATCTACATAAACCATGCAAATAAAAAAAACATTCAACAATTAGTACATGCATCTACACTAAAAAAAAACTATATACAAATAAACCATGCATCTACATAATTACAAAATAAATAATTCAAAAAATACTACATGCATCATATACACTAAAAAAAACTACATGCACATAAACCATGCAAATAAAAAAAAACATTCAACAATTATTACATGCATCAACACTAAAAAAAAACTACATGCAAATATACCTTGCATCTATATAATTATGAAATAAATCATCCCAGAAATACTACATGCATCATTTACACTAAAAAAACTACATGCACATAAACCATGCATCTACATAAACCATGCAAATAAAAAAAATCATTCATCAATTACTACATGCATCTACACTAAAAAAAAACTACATGCAAATAAACCTTGCATCTATATAATTATAAAACAAATACTCCAAAAAATACTACATGCATCATCTACACTAAAAAAAACTACATGCACATAAACCATGCAAATAAAAAAATTATTCAACAATTACTACATGTATATACACTAAAAAAAAACTACATGCAAATAAATTACTACATAAATTATTTTTTTATACTATAATTTCAACATAAACTATTTATACTACTAAAACAATACACACAAACTATTTTTACTACAAAAAGAAAAAATTACACATACATTATTTATTTATACTACAATTACAAAATAAACCATTTATTTATACTACAATTACAACATAAATCATTTATTCTAATCATTTATTCATAATTACGTATTATTTAACAAAAATAAAAGAATTAAATACATACCTAACGAAATTGGTAGATCTGAAGCTCTTATTGTTCTTCTTTCAAAAATAAACAAACTTATGTGATTACAATAAAAATCACACTAATTATGAGAGTTAAAAAACAAATTTAGATGGAGGAAGAAAGAAGCACGCAGGGAGAAAGAAGAAGCAGAGAGAAAGGAGAAGAAAGATGGAGAGAAGGAATGAATAAAGAAGAAACATGCCCACGAATTTGCATTAAAAAACCCAAAAAAATCACTGTGGCACTATAAAACAAAAAAAATGATCTCTACACCATGAGACCGAATGGTTGGGAAGGTTTGAAGAAAAAAAAAAATTTCTCCGATCTTCTGTGGCGATTTCGTGAAAAAAAAAGAAAAAAAAGAAACTGGAGACCGGATGGTTCGTCCAGTCCGGAGAAAAAAAAAATGGAGACCGGACGGGCCGTCCGGTCTGAAAAAAAAAATTCTTCGATCTTCTGTGGCAGTTTCGTGAAAAACAAAAAGAAAATGAAAAAAATTTCAAAAAAAAAAAAATGGAGACCGTCCGGTCTTTATGATTTTTGAAAAAAAAAAAGCAATCATATTGATTTTCTAATTTTTCATTTATTAATTATGGTTTGTGAAAAAAATTCAGAGGAGGGGGGGTTTTGTTAGAGTAGGGGCAGAATAGGGATAGGGTAGGCATGAAATGAAATGAAATGAAATGAAATAAAATAGAGATAAAAAAGTGAATGATTGTGTACGGGAAAATGGAGAAATGGTTCAATTTTTGGCGGTATGCTACGATGATGCATGCATGGAATGGGATTCTACACATGGTCGTCTGATTCTTTTTTTCTTTTTTTTTTCTACAAGAATATCACAAATAAAAGTAGCAGTTGTTAAGACTTTTTTTAGAAACTATAAATAAAAAAATAGATTTTATCAAATCAATTTTATTGCTTTATTTTTAAAAGAAACTATAAGAACAAAGATGCCGCTCTCTTTTTTTTTTGACCAAAATAAAAATTCGGTACTAGTCATTTTTATAGATTTCGAGAAAAAAAATATATTGAAAAATTATAAAAAAATATCTCATACCAAATTGCTATTTTAGTCCTGAAAAAAAAAAATTTCACACCGAAATTACATTTCAGTTCTTATAATCTTGGTAAAAAAAAGAAAGTAATCATGTTGGCTTCATAATTTTTTTTTAATTATGGTTTATAAAAAAAAATTGTTGGAGAAGGCACAAATATCTGGTAAATACGATTTTATTACTTATTTAAGTTCAAATTATCCAGGATCGAGCCGAAGGCTTATTATTTTGCTAATTATTCTAAATTGAGTGAAAGTATATTGGTTAGAAAGTTTACTCAATCTTTTATTTTGTCATGTTAACAATTGTATATATTAAATAGTTTTCGTTTCATTGTTTTCAAAAAAATTATAGCCTTTTCTCAAATATGATAGTTAATTTCGAACAACATATGTGTTTTTGTATAAAGATAGAAGTCTAGCCACTTAACTTTAATTATTTAAAAGATCTTTGTTACGGGTTTTGAAAATGCACCGTTTATTCTCATTTGTGTTTAATTTTCAACAAAATATATAGTTATGCTAGATTAAAAATTTTGAAATTCTAATATCTATGATTTATAGTTTGAAAAATTATTTTCTGCTTTAACAAATCAAAATTATTTGTCTCACCCTTCACTACTTAATATTAATTTATTATTACTATTTTATTGTTTAGAAATCTAAGAATATGACAATACCTGCGAGGGTATCGTCGCGGATATTCTCGTCGATAATCTCAATATTCTTAGAAAAAAAAAAAAAATTATGTTAGTGTATTCTAGCAAATAGTCACTTTTTACCCTCACAAATACTGTTTCATTCTTGTAGTATATAGCTCTCAAGTCTCAATTATATAAAAGTGATTATTACTATTTGCCTTTAAAGCTTTTCTCAATTAAAGATATATATTCTAACAAGTTAAGTTCATGCTTCTACCGCCTTTTTTCACACGACATCCTGTCGATCTGCCTTCTTTTAGGCTTCTCATTTTTCTCATCAAGAATTTTCCTTATTGGAGAAGACATGGATGCAAACGACCTTTCATCCCGGATCCTGCGATTTCTTTTAGGTTTATTGGATGCGGAATCCATTATCGTTTGGTGTGTGCATTAAATTCAACTATGAAGTAGTATTAAAAATATAACTGAACAAATTCTTTATTTCACAAGCCACTACTACGTACATAATACATCATCAGTGTCGATCCTTGTACAGAGCAGACACGGATAATCATTTATGATGTATTTTGTATTAATTACCACAATATGATAAGCTCTCCTGCACAAATGAAACAACATTATTATAGCTCAAAGGACATCATCACATGAGCTTTACTTTCTCTCCACAGCAACAATGATGTTAGTAGTCGACTCGGGGACAATACCTCTTGAACAGTTCTTCTATTATCTCTCCTCCGAAATGGTTTCTTATCATCGATTCGAGGACAGCCCGGTTCCCCCGAGCTGTCAACTCAGCGTAATGACGTTCATTTAGATGCGAGAACTGGATGCCATTGGATGTGTTTTGGGTTATTTCTTCTTGTTTTTCTTCCTGAAAGTATTGATCAGCTAACACTGCATCGTAGCTTGCTTCGAAGAGTTGTATATTTTTTATAGCAAAGGAGCCTTCATTTATGATCTCTTGTTCAACCTCATCCATGGAGGGTGTATAGAAAGGCACATTGAAGGAATCCACCTTTTGTTCCTCAATCAAACCCTAAAATTAATTAATGATACAAAAGTTCAATGATATGCATGTTGGGTTAATTAAATCCAAAAAAGACAAAAAGAATTTAAGTGTGTATACCACAGACACCAAGTCCATGAGAGCTACTGCTAATAGTTCCCACGTAGAGCTATCCTTCTCAGTAGAGGGATCTGATCCTCTCCTAGCCATAAATGTTAGCACCATTACTCCACCTTTCATCATCTCTACTCCTCTGCACTTTAGAAACAAGGAGAACCCTGCTTGAAATTGATTTTTGTAGGCGTCAAATACACTTGAATTATTTGTCTTGGATAAACTTATCCTTCCTTTGTTGACTACGCTTCCCTCTTGGAGCACTTTAGGGACCTTCAAACAAAAGTAAAAACAAAAACGGACAATTACAACGAGAATGTATCAAAGGAATACGTACCTATTTGTTATTTTTGTTCAGACATTTTAACAAATTAATTAAAGACATACTTTTCATCATTTCCTTTTTCTTTTCTTTTTTCCAAACACATTGTCAAATATGATAAAGATGTATATTGACAACTATGTTTTGACTTCATTCAATGCACGAACACTGGAGTTAAAATGAAATGAACACATGACACTTACGCTGCTAGAAAACACATGAGACTTGGAACTCCGGCGGTGGATGACCGAGAGCAGAGCACACGGAGAGAATCGATTGGATGGCGTCAGAAGCCATCAGTATTGCATTTGGCCCGGTGGAGCAGCCCAAATCAGCTATGACCATCTTGTCTGACAGGTGGTCCCGGTAATAGTCTCTCGCTAGGTCCTTCCTTATTGACTTTGTAAAAGATGCTATAACCTTCTGCTTAATTATAGAAATAATGCTTATAAAATATGAACTCTAGCTCATCTTAATTATATATTTGTGCATGTACGTAATTAAGACATATATAAGATTGATTATAAGACTGAAGACTTTGTCAAAGTAATATAATGTCAAGTCAAAATCAAACTTGTATTTTTTTTATGAGAGAAGGAAACAAATCGTACTTGCATGGTTGAGTTGTTAATTGGCATAGCTTGTCTCACCTACACCGCCGTTCATGCGTAGAACTCTTTGAATTAGCTGCACCTGCTCACTTCCGGCCATTTTTCTTTCTTTCTTTCGGCCAAGAAAGAGAACCTAAGCTACCGGGAAGATGCGCTATACAACTCTCTACTCCATATATATAATTATTACGAGAGAGATATATAGAACTATATAACAAAGGTACGTCCTGACTAGACACGTCATGGCACGACACAATTTTGTCGTGGAACAACACATGTCTCATGTTCATTCATGTGCTGAAATTAATATATAATAATATGATATGACATGTCAACCAGTCTGCACAACACAGCACGAGACACAACACGTGACCAAATACAATTACAAACTAGTGACCAAATTAAATAACTTAAAATTTATGTTATTATTTATTCCAAACAAAATTCAAATTCGGGATAATATTCTTTTTACACATAAATTATTTTCACAACATTGCTCCTTTATATTACAATTTCTTATAATTTTCTTATATTTTATTCTTTCTTAATAAACTGAAAATTAAAAAAAGAATAAAAACTTGATCACGTGCATGTAAATCAAATTCAAACCACCAACTTAATTAACTAATATTCATGACACGATATCAACATTAATTCCTACTTGTGCTGAAGCTTCAAATGCAAAAATCTGCCAACACAGCGTACGTAGAGCAGATCGATAAGGCATTAATTAATTAGTCCTCCCACAGAAGAATTTGGATTCGATCGAGTCGCATGTGTACGTGTTGTGCGGAGGCGGATGTAATAAGACAATTGACTCATTGACCATCATTTTAAAATATATATATATTTTTGTAAAAAACAAAATTAGTAATTAAATTAAATAATAGGTGTGTTATATTGGACATATAGATAGCTTACTAATTAAAATTCTTGCAATTATATATAGCACGTCTTTTGCAAAAAATAATAATAATAATAATATATATATAGAGAGAGAGATAGACTAATAAACAATTGATTGCACCACGCTTCCCGTGCAACCAAGTAATTTTTCAATTTATAAAGTCCAAATAATCGATCCAAACAGTTAGATGCCATCTCCATATTAAAATGTGCTTGGAGAACAAATTTTACTATGCTTAGAAACACAAAAATGAGTCATAAGCATATGTGGAGATATGCTTATAGAAGCATAGTAGCCAACCTCTCTCTCTCTATATATATATAATTTTATTTTGAAAAATTATCTTATACTAAAACGGATAAAATAATGATTTAGTAAGCAATGAACTGATTTAGTACGTACATAACTGATCTACTTGTATTAATGCATAATTACCCCTTATTTCCCTTGGAATTTCCACGTAGCAAGCAAGGAAAGTTTTACTGCACTGGTTGTATAACGAATTGAACTAATCTACTTGTGTCCCTTGAGCCATTTAGTTTCTATAACGAATTGAGGATGCTGTTTATCTTATCTTCACCTGTAATTGATGAGACATCAGAGGTTGTACTGCATTGGCCATAGAAAACTTACAATTTCTTTACAAAATGACTTACTTTGATAAAAAAAGTCAGTCAAAATAGACTCTTCAAACTTGAAAGTTTTTGATAAAACAGTCTTGTGGAACCCACCACAATAAAAAAATCTCTCTCACCCTTTTCCGTCTCTTGATCAATTTCTAAGCTATGATTTCTTTCCTCTCTTAATTAATTTCTAAGCTAAGAACATCCTTCTCTACCCCATCTCTGCCTCCTCTCCGTCCCTCTAGTTCGACTCCATCCATCTATGCTCTACACTGACGCCCCTCTAACACCCATCTATACTCTTTGCCTTTTCAGTTTATGATCGAATGATGAATAAATGATATCAGTTGCATAGATGGCATAATTGAGCTTATCAAGGTTTATGTGAATTATAATTGAATTATTGAATTCTGATTGAGTACCTTTGTAACTACCAGTTTATGTGTCGAAATAAGTAATTATTTAATTATAATTAAATTATTTTCTGGTAAAAGGAAGAAAAATATATTGATGGTGATTTTTTTTAAAGGACTTTCAAATATACATTGGGAAAATAACGTTACAAATTATTGTATAAATATACTTTCATATAGTTCGTCTACTATAATTTTTTTGCAATGTATAAAATGGACCCATTTATTAGTTATATCATGTCACACCCTCAACAATTTCAAATTTAGATGGAGATTATAATTGCAAATTATTAACTACCAAATCTCTGACCTTGCTATACCTAACTGTTTGTTATAGTTGCAAAAATTTTTTGAGGGGCATTAAAGGAGATAAAGCACAAAGTACTATAAACACTACAGCAGATCTTATTGTCTTGGACCAATTTTTCGGTCACAGAAAGTCATAGTGTCGGTCGCAAAAAATCAAATTGGTCGCAGAAAGTGAAAAACGGTCGCTGAAGGCATTGTCGCAGACACTTCCAATGACGTCACCGGTTGCTGAATGACGTCATCCGGCTGCTGATAATTTATTTGCGACCAAATTTTTTTAGTCGCTGTTGTTTTTTGATGACGTCATGAAGAGATATCTGCAACCAACAAAACCGGTCACTGATACCTAAAAAACCGGTCGTTGATGCTTCTAACAGCATTTTTTTTGTTTATTTTGTTATTTTCATCAATTACACCAATTGCTAATGTTCTCAATTCTGAGTTCTGACAGAGACTGGATTGCCCTGTCCATCAATAGCACAATCACCCATACATAAACTATCATGCTTAAAATACAATAATAATTAAACCATTAGTAAGAACTAAGAACTGAGATTGTCATTTATAGAACATGTAAAAAATCATGTCTTCAGTTACAAATTTGTTAACTAAACATTTCTAACATAAAACTAACATCCACATATATATCTGATCTCCTCTCTCATGGATTTCATCAACCAGAAGATGGCTTACCCCACTTAAATTTGATTCTTCAATCTACGACAAAAAAAGACAAAAAACTATCACATGCACTTTGTGTTTTTATTTGGTTTCATTAAGGATTCTTTCATGATCTAATATAAACATATACAATTAATCATAATCTAATATAAACAAATTCTCTACGAAAAGCATTTCCCTTATCGAGTTCAAATTCAAACTTTCACATCGACATACCTTTCTAGAATTCCACTGAGTTCTGGACCTTTATAATTTTTGAGAAATTTTAGCAAGCAATTCATGGCCTAACAATCATTTTCATATAAAGAAACAAACATTCTATGTAGTCAATTGACCACAATCAATTTTCAAAGATGGACTGTCAGAAAAGGGTAAAATTGTCAGTCAAATCAGTAGCTTTGAAATACCTTAGCTTTGAAATAACAGAACCGGTCAATCGAAAGAATATAAGCTTTGCTTCTACCCTACACATCAGCTTGTAAAATTCACATTTTTACCTAAAGTAAAAATTACATAAGCATAGACCAAACATAAAGCAAACAGAATCATAAAATATAGTGTTGTGATGAAAATCATAAAATTTTGCTCCTTTATCTTTGAATTACTTATTTTACTGTATCCTCATAATAGCTTGTATAGAAAGGACAAGATTGTACAAAAAATTAATTATTAGAAAGAAGCCAGTAAATGCCAAATTCTTGTATTTGCTTCATATTGACAAAAGTACATAAGAAAAAATTGCCTGAAATAGAAATGGCTACTCAAAAAGCATGTATACTAACTAATTATACTGAAATCAATTTTCCTAAAATCTTTATAACAAAATTATACTAACTAATTATTCAAATAAGACAAATTAGTCTAAGTATACCTCAATAACAGTAGGAGATGCGATTTGCTGATTCCCCTAATCCCTTTACAAATTAAGCAACTTATAATCTACAAGTTCAAACAAGGCATATCAAACAAAGAAATATAAAAGTTCTACAAATAAATCTACAACTTATGCACTAACTTGTTTTTCAAGTGGTCAAATTAGGATTTCTTGTTCAGAACCAAAGAAAAGTTGAACTACAGGCAATAGTCAGCCCATGTGTATATATAATCCAATCCATGTTCAGATTGCAAACATGCCTATTAGAGAATATATGTACATGATATAATAGTACAATACTATTCTTGAGACAAGTTGAATCATTTTATGATCACATCCTATTTCCTTAAATTTTCAGGAAGAAATATTTGAACATGCAAGTTACCACTTACCAGTTGAGTCCCTGCCTGGACAGGAAGAAGGCCACGAGCCCCATTCAAGTTTTTTTTTTATGTTCAACAAATCTGAGAGCAAAATAAGAAATAACACTGAATATGCAACTCTAAGATGATTGAATTAATTAACAAGAAACATTGAATAATATGAGTAGAATTAGGGTGTTCTTAAATATTATTAAATAATATGAGTAGAATTAAATTTTTTTTTTTTAGAATTTGCTTACTATATTATTAAATAGATAGAAAATCAATTTTCTCCGATGATCCATAATTTAGATCAAGTAAATTTTTATTTATTTAAAAATAGTAAAAGAATTCTAAAAAATAAAAATTGATGTACAAATACACATTCACATGAAGATTATGTTTAATGAGTATGATAAACTGTTTGAACTTAAAAATAGAAATATGAATCTATATAGGGCTGTATAAAAAGCTCGTGACTCGTGAGCTGCTCGAACTCAGCTCGGTAACAAACTCGTTCATTTAAAATTCGAGTTAGTCTGACTCGAGTTGAGTAACTCGTGAGTTAAACGAGTTGAGTTTAGGTTGGACTCAACTCGCTCGTTACAACTTGTGACTCGGTTGATTAATGATTTTCTCCGTAACTTTCAACCTATTTCATTTTTCCGACTAGATGTGACTGACCCAAGTTGATTTAACTCATATCATTTGTTCATTTTCGTTATAGAATGTTTGTTAATTCAATATTTATTTCTCATATTATTATATAACAACAATTATCAATTCAAGTGTTCAATATTTCAACACCTTAAACGAGTTGACTAATAATTTACGAGCCAACTTGAGTTACTCGCGAGTTAAATTCGAGTCAACGAGCCAGCTCGGCTCAATATTCTCAACTCGAGTCAACTCAACTTATTATCTTGCGAGTTGAATTCGAGTTATCCATAACTCGAACTAACTCGGCTCGTTAGCAAGCCTAAATCTATAGTATAAATTAATATGTAATATGCATATTTATGATAGACTCACTCATGAGACCCTTGGAAGAGAAAAAAAAGGGTTATTTTATGTGGTCCTGCCACTAGTGGAAAAACAGGAATCAGGATCGGCCTATCTGGATCGGTTATATGAAACAACCGATACTAATATCTATCTGGATCGGTTCTTTGAACAAAACCGATCCTAATAGTCTATCAGGATCGGTTTTTATAAACAACCGATCCTGATAGTTAACTATCAGGATCGGTTGTTTACAACGAACCGATCCAGATACTATCAGGATCGGTTCTGTGTAAACAACCGATCCTGATAGTTCGACTATCAGGATCAGTTGTTTATAAACAACTGATCCTGATACTTAACAGATTTTAGTTTTTTTTTTAAGAAACTAGAAAGATATAATTTTTTTTGATTCCATAGAAAGATATAATTTTTTTTTATTCCATAGAAGAAACATATGAGTTAGTTATACAAAATTGCCCGAATCTAGCACATACCGTTGTTTAGGGTTCTAATTAGATCATAACATTAATAAACGCACAAGGCGAAGGCGAAATGGCCAAGCGGAGAAAGACTAACGAAGGAGGAAAGACTTTGAATCCTCCGTCTTATCATAGTAAAATCAAGGAAGGAAAGACTTTGAATTCTCCATCTCAGAGTAAAACCAAGGGTGGAAAGACTTTGAATCATACATCTCAGAGTAAAACCAAGAGTGGAAAGACTTTGAATCCTGCATCTCCTCAAAATGAGATTAGAGAAGAAAGAGATATAGCCACAATCCATACCGACTTCCTGAAGTGATCAATTTGCTTCAATCTCATGTACTGTCCGTTTAATCAAGTAATTACTTTTTCAATGTTATTCTCTGAAAATTTAAATCTTTCTTCTTTCAGTTTGACAAAAGCTCCATCGAATTTCAAGTTTATTTGGATTATGCCAGAATTTTTTATTTGATATAAGGATGAGGACCGAATTTTTTATCTGATATAATTTATTAAAATAATTGATAAGATAATTTAAGAAATAATTATTTTTAGTATCAATTTTTGGTTATTTTTTAAGAAATATGCTTTTAGGATCGGTTGTTTACACAGAACCGATCATGATAGTATCTGGATCGGTTCTTTGTAAACAACCGATCCAGATACTATCAGGATCGGTTCTGTGTAAACAACCGATCCTGATAGTTAACTATCAGGATCAGTTGTTTACAAAGAACCGATCCTGATAGTATCTGGATCGGTTGTTTACAAAGAACCGATCCTGATAGTGCATATGAAAAGTTAATTCAGTTCCATTATTGTCAGAATCTCGTTTCTCTTCCTCTATCGCCTCTCTTAATTAGTGCAGCAGCTATTTCGCCCTACATTACTTCAGCTATCTCACCTCTCTTTTCTGAGGTACATTTGATCATCTCTTTTCTCAAGTTTGTTATTACTAGTAGAGCACCATCTATTAGCTTTATAATTAATTCGGTTCAAACCCTAAACCCTAAATCCTATATATATATGAGAAGTCAGTTATGATCCGGCCCGCTCAAAATCTAAACCTTATAGCCTTGATTCAGCTCTTTTGTTGGTTCCACAAGCTTTTAATTATAAGTTTGAATACCTAGCATCTTTTCATTTCAAGTTTTTTTTTATATGTGGAGACTTGGATGCACATGCATGCATATATATATATATGCATATATGCTATATATGAGCTAATATATGAGCTACATATGAGTTATTCTTTATATGTGGAGATTTTCTTTATAAGTTTGAATATCTCTTCTTATTTCAAGATTTTCTATATATATGCTATATATATATGCTATATGAGCATTTTTTTTATTTCAAGTTGTAGGATATATAACATGCATGTTATGTACATCTCTTAACGATCGATGGTTTCATTTTGTAGATTGGCTATTATTGAGATATTTGGTGCAGCGATATATTTTCATCTCACTCGATCCGTCATTCAAAAAAGTTGTAAGTACAACCTAGAAGTTTCATGTTTAATTATTTTTGTGCATTAATTAATGTATATTTTTTTTGTAAGAGATGTATTTATATTAGCTAGATATGTAGCTAGAGTACTGTCTTATGAGCCACAACCGCATTATTAATGCCTTTAGGTCATGATACCCGTTCAAAATTAATCCATTAGGGATTAATTTTGAATAGTCCCCGTTTTGGGACTGCTCTCTGAATACTTTGTCTCATTTAGGATGTGGCCACATGTTAGTCGTGTTTTAGCATTTAAGAAAATTTTGGCAGCATTTCCACTTAGTTTCCCGAATCTCGGGAAACTAAGGGGAAATGCTGCCGAAATTTTCTTAAATGCTAAAACACGACTAATATGCGGCCACTACTGAGACAAAGTATTCAGAGAGTGGGATAGGATGGTAACCCGGCCCCATGTAAGCCATATTGTGAATAGAACTAAGCTCTCCAACCTTGTTCTTAATTAATTGTGTTTTATTATAATTGCAGATGGGCCGCAGTTGGATGTACGAAGTATCACGTCTGTCTGATGAATATATGACAGGTGTCGAGGAATTTATCAGAGTTGCTACGGAAGATATGGCGAATAAGGGGAGTGCACTGATGTCGTGTCCTTGCCGTGATTGTAACAATGGTCAAAAATTCTCCAACTCGAACCAAGTGAGGAACCATTTAATCCGTCGTGGATTCAAGCAAGGATATAAGTGTTGGTTATGGCACGGTGAGAGTTTGCCAACCGACATAGGCACTGGTACTGAGCATCAGAAATACCATACCGGTGGAAACGACGGGAATGATCTACGGGGATTGGAAACTGATATAGGTGCTCGTACTGAGGATCAGGAATACCATACCGAAGAAAATGATGATATGGTGGTAGATAAATGTGATAATTTTGATCAAATGTTACGTGATTTAGAAGATGATTTTGATAATGATAAGCAGTATTGTTTATTTGAGAATTTGTACGAAGATTCTAATAAAAAATTGTACCCTGGTTGTTCTAAATTTTCAAAATTGAAAGGTGTATTAAAATTGTATAACCTTAAAGCATCTAACGGTTGGAGTGATAAAAGTTTTACTGGGTTATTACAAACTTTAAAAGAAATACTTCCGGATGGAAACGAGATACCACCAAATGTTTATGAAGCGAAGAAAATATTGTGCCCAGTGGATTTGGAAGTTCAAAGAATACATGCGTGTCCAAATGATTGTATATTATATCGATCCGAGTATAAAGATCTTCACGAGTGTCCAAAATGTGGAGCATCACGTTACAAACCAAAGCAGTTAACCGGCGATAAAAGTGATGATTACAAACTGAATAAAGGACCTCCGGCAAAAGCATTGTGGTACCTCCCCGTGAAACCGAGATTGAAACGTTTGTTCTCAAATGCTAAAGATGCAAAATTAGTGTGTTGGCATGCAGATAACCGAAACAAAGACGGAAAATTACGGCACCCCGCTGATTCTCCTCAGTGGAGAAATATTGACAGAGAGTTCCCCGAATTCGGATGTGACCCTAGAAATCTTAAGCTTGGGCTGAGTGCAGATAGAATAAATCCGCACAGTAGCATGAGCAGCAAGCACAGCAGTTGGCCGGTTTTATTGTGCATTTATAATCTTCCGCCTTGGTTATGTATGAAACGCAAATACATCATGTTGACCTTGCTCATATCAGGACCCAAACAGCCCGGGAACGACATAGATGTGTATCTAGCGCCATTGATCGATGATTTAAAAGAATTATGGCAACCCGGAGTGCAGATATTTGATGCATACAACAAGGAGAAATTCACTTTACGGGCCATGATTTTCTGCACCATTAATGATTTTCCGGCTTATGGAAATTTGTCGGGTTACAGTGTCAAAGGAGAGAAAGCATGCCCTGTTTGCCTAGACGATACAGTCGATGTGTGGCTACCTAATTCATCTAAAAATGTGTACATGGGTCATCGTAGATTTCTTCCTGCCAACCATGCACACCGAAAGAGAAAGAAAGAATTCAATGGAAAGACCGAGAATACCAGAGTAAATTATCCGTTGACCGGTAAAGCTGTTTATTCGCGAGTGAAGGATATAAAAGTTCAATTTGGGAAATTTAAAAAGAAGGTGGTGAGAAAGAAAGGGGCACCGAAAATTAGTTGGAAGAAGAGGTCAATATTCTGGGATTTACCATACTGGCAGCACTTAGATGTTCGACATTGTCTCGATGTGATGCATGTGGTTAAAAATGTGTGTGATAGCCTAGTTGGAACATTATTGAATATTCCGGGTAAGACTAAGGATGGTATCAATGCTCGAAAAGACATGCAATTCCTGAACATACGGTCGGATCTACAACCAGCAGAGAAGGAAAGAGAAAATGGGAAATTTTGTACGTATCTAAAACCTGCAATGCATACGCTGTCGAAAGCAGAGAAAAAAAGCTTATTGGAATGCCTTCATGGTGTCAAAGTTCCATCTGGATATTCTTCGAATATTAAAAACCTAGTTTCACTGGAAGATTTAAAATTGACAGGAATGAAGTCTCATGACTGTCATGTTTTAATGACACAGCTTCTTCCTGTTGCAATTCGGGGCATATTGCCAAAGTGTGTTAGGCAGACCATCACGAAGCTTTGTTTTTTCTTTAATGCCATATGTTGCAAAGTAAGTGATCCCGATATGCTAGATGCTCTGCAGAAGGAGGTTGTTGTCACTCTTTGTCATCTTGAAATGTATTTTCCGCCGTCTTTTTTTGATATCATGGTTCATTTAATTGTTCACCTAATTAGAGAAATTAAGATGTGCGGACCTGTTTTCTTGCGGTACATGTATCCGTTCGAGAGATACATGGGATTGTTAAAGGCATATGTCAGGAATCGATATCGGCCTGAGGGAAGCATCGTAAAAGCTTATGCTGCCGAAGAGGTTATTGAGTTTTGTACTAATTATATGGATGATGTCAAAGCTATAGGCATCCCTAAATCTCGGCACGAGGGTCGACTTCGTGGGGTAGGCACAATCGGTGCGAAATTATTCGAGCCCGATAGTACAATGATGTCACTAGCACATTTTCATGTTTTACAACACCTCACTGACGTTCATCCTTTTTGGGACGAGCATATGACTCTCTTGCGGCAACAGAATCCTAAGAAATCCAACAAGTGGTTAATCAGCGAACACAATAAAAAGTTTGAGGGATGGTTTACATGGAGAGTCGTGCAAGCTCCAGAGGGAGAAAATATTACAGAAACTGTGAAATTGTTGGCTCTTGGTCCAGTCCACGTCGTGAGGACCTTCCAAGGATATGACATCAACGGGTACACATTTTACACAAGAAATCAAGATTCAAAGAGTACCGTGCAAAACAGTGGAGTGACGTTAGTAGCCGTTTCTAGTGATTTGTCAGATCCTAAAGGTGCCGGACCATCGCATGCATCAATGTCATATTACGGATTTGTTGAAGAAATTTGGGAGGTAGATTATAGAAAATTTAACATTCCGTTATTTATGTGTAAATGGGTCGATAACCGTAGGGGGGTTAAAGTCGACGAAGATGGTTTTATTCTAGTGGATTTCAGTAAGGCTGGATACAAGGACGATCCATTTATACTTGCAAGACAAGCCACGCAAGTGTTCTACGTTACTGATCCGGCCGATCGTTCAAGACATGTTGTCCTCTCTGGTAAAAGACGTATCATCGGGATTGATAATGTGGAAGATGAAGAAGCGTACGATCATTTTGATGAGATACCACCGTTTTCCACTGGCATGGCATCTTTACCAACCGGTGAGGATAACAAGACAAGCCACACGCGCAACGATCACAATGAAGGAGAATGGATTGAAGTTCCCACTGGCAATAATCCCTAAACTTTTATTGGTATGTCAAAATATAAAAATATAAAATATGTGATTTATTATTATTTAATATCGTTGACTTAAGAAATTTTTCTTTTTTCAGGATGCATTGAAACACTAGACAATGAAAAACATGCATGGAAGTTATATATTCTTCAATGTTTCTTGTAACTTATTTATTTTCATGTTATATGTAAATTTATTAGCTTATTTTTTAATTTTTTAATTTTTAATGTTACTATTTAGTATATACGTATCATCTGGTAAAATATAACACATACACATTCTGACTTTCATTTTAAAAAAAATATACATGTACACACAAAAATATAAACCACACATATAGGAGAAGAACACCATCTGGATCGGTTCCTACCTCCAGAACCGATCCAGATAGGTATCTGGATCGGTTCTGGAGGTAGGAACCGATCCAAATGGTGTTTTCCCTATATTTGTGTGTACAAATTATGCATTAATAAATTACTTCTCAAAAATTTCAGAAATTTTTTTAAAAATAAATTGTTATAATGAGAAATGTTAAAGAACATTACTCTCTAAAAATTATTTCTAAAAAAATGCTTTTCTTCGTAAATAAATTATCTAGTTAAATGTAAGCTACAAATATTTGTCACATCAAATAAGATTTCAATTAAGAAGCATGAAATTTATTTAGTTTTGAAATTTTCAAACCACTAAAAATAATAAAATTATTTATCAGAATTTATGATTAAAATAATTTAGAAAAATATAACACATACACATTCTGACTTTCATTTTAAAAAAAAGTATACATGTACACACAAAAATATAAACCACACATAGGAGAAGAACACCATCTGGATCGGTTCCTACATCCAGAACCGATCCAGATAGGTATCTGGATCGGTTCTGGAGGTAGGAACCGATCCAGATGGTGTTTTCCCTATATTTGTGTGTACAAATTGTGCATTAATAAATTACTTCTCAAAAATTCCAGAAATTTTTTTAAAAATAAATTGTTATAATGAGAAATGTTAAAGAACATTACTCTCTAAAAATTATTTCTAAAAAAATGCTTTTCTTCGTAAATTATCTAGTTAAATGTAAGCTACAAATATTTGTCACATCAAATAAGATTTCAATTAAGAAGCATGAAATTTATTTAGTTTTGAAATTTTCAAACCACTAAAAATAATAATCAAATAAGTTTTAAAATGTAATTTATATATCAAAATATGATAACTTATTTTTAAAAAAAATATTTAAAAAATCATTTATATATCAAAATATGATAACTTATACATATATCATAACATATGAGGTTGGCTACTATGCTTATATAAGCATATCCTCACATATGCTTATAACTCATTTTTGTGTTTCCAATGTCCAAATGGTCGATCTGAACCGTTCATCTTGTTCTCCATATTAATATGTGCTTGGAGACCAAATTTTACATTTTTCTGATTTTGTTTACTATTTATTAAGCCACTTTGAAAATTATTAATCCAACGGTGGCTGCTGATTTTACTGTTTTGTGCAGTCACCGTTGGATCAGCGATTTTCAAAGTGGCTTCATAAATAGTAAAAAAATTCAGAAAAATGTAAAATTTAGTCTCCAAACACATTTCAATATAGAGATCACATCTAACGGTTCAGATCGACCATTTGAACATTGGAAACACAAAAATGAGTTATAAGCATATGTGGGGATATGCTTATATAAGCATAGTAGCCAACCTCCATAACATATACATTATTTATAAATTATATAAGTTATTTGTAAATTATTTATAAAATTATTTTAAAAAATAACATTCTAAATATCTGATAACTTATACATATTTATTATCATATTTAAATTTAATAGAGTATCAAGATCGGTTCAAACCTGAGAACCGATCCTGATTCCTATCTGGATCGGTTCCTTACTAAAGAACCGATCCAGATAGGCATTAGGATCGGTTCTCATGTTTGAACCGATCTTGATACTTTTTTAATACTTTTTTAAATTTAAAAATAAAACGGTGCCTTTAATAGAGTATCAGGATCGGTTCAAACATGAGAACCGATCCTGATTCCTATCTGGATCGGTTCTTTAGTAAAGAACCGATCCAGATAGGCATCAGGATCGGTTCTCAGGTTTGAACCGATCCTGATACTCTATTAAAGGCACCGTTTTATTTTTAAATTTAAAAACGTATCAAGATCGGTTCAAACATGAGAACCGATCCTGATGCCTATTTGGATCGGTTCTTTAGTAAAGAACCGATCCAGATAGGCATCAGGATCGGTTCTCATGTTTGAACCGATCTTGATACTCTATTAGGGCGCCGGTTCACTTAGCCAAAATTTGGAAAATTTTCAAAACCGTGGCCTCCCTTCCTCTTCTCCTCAAAACTGTGGCCTCTCCTCTCTTCCTCTTCTCCTCAAGCACTTAGCCAAAAATTTCACAAGTTTCAAAACCCTAGCTCCATCGTGCGTCTCTCTTCCTCTCCTTCTCAAAACCCTAGTCCGTCGGCTAGTTCCACCCCGCCGTGCGTCTCTCTTCCACCCCACCGTCGGCTCCGCCTTCCTCTCCTTCTCAAACTCGGGTAAGTCCCCTCTCCCTCTCCCTTTAACAAAATCAATTTAGTAGGAATTGTTTAGAAATTTTGGAAAATTCGGATTAGAAATTGTTGGAGATAGTCTATTATTTGTAATATATATGGTGCATGGTGCATGCCGTAATTATGAATTCTTTGGTTGTAGCAAATAAGTAGACTGAATTGACAGAAATATGCACCTTCATATGATCATTCATATATAGTGAAATTTCTTAATGAGAATATATAGTAGCTTGGCGAGAATACGGCTTGTACCAGTGTTGAATGGAACCTAATTACTAATTAATTACAGTTTCTGGCTTGCTGCAAAAGGCTTACCAAATAGGTGAAAGCAATGTCTGTTGTTAAATACATCTAACATGTATATTACTGAACCATTTATTTGTACTTAATTCACGCGCGAAATAATTAGAAGTGAACCAAATTGTATGATTCTCGTAAACTTAAGAAGCCTCAAATTGTATGATTTCTACAAGTAACCGATGCCCATCTTTCCTACATCTCATTATTCTCAGCTCCAATACCAAAGCATGGTAATAGAGAATAAGAAATTATGCTTTCTTGTACTTCAATAATTAAGCTTGTATTGATGTGTCTAATTGTATTGATGTGGTCATTACTATATATTTCATAATAAATTATGAAGCAGTTAGTTATTCTCTTCTCAATTCTTGCTTCAGATATGGAAGGTGATGGTGACATAGTCTCAGCTAAGAAGAAAAGAAGAGGGCCTAACAAAATTAAGGAGAAGTTCAACGAGAAAGACAAACAGCTGGAACTTGACAAATTTTACAGGCCGGTTGTTACTCGAGATACGATGAGTTTTGCAACGGAATTTGGGATATTGGTAAGAAGGAATGTCTCTCTAAGGTTCCAACGATGGAAAGATGTTCCAGATGAGAAAAAGCAAAAAATATGGGAAATACTTAAGGTAAACAAATTTTGCTGCTAATTTCACAAGATTTCTTTTGATATTAACTAACTCTAAATTTTTTATTTCTATTTGTTTGTAAGGTGGACTGGGGCATAATCGACAACGAAGAGGTGCAGAAATATTATTATCAGAAAATGTCTACTTGTCACCGGAAGTGGCGAACCGAAATGACTAAAGTGTGGCGCAAGGGTGAGACGCCCGATTTTGGTAAGCTCCAGATTGAAGAACAAGACTGGGAAGAATTTTGCAAGTACCGAGAGACGGAGAAATTTGCTGTATGATAGTTACTATGAACCACCTACCTTATGTATAATTAATTAAGAATTCAAATTTTTTTATAATTGAGACTAATTGTTTATTTGTTCAAATTGTAGGATTCCAGTAAGATTGGAACGACGAATCAGGCCCACAACGAGTATCCGCATTTCTTAGGATCCAGAGGTTATACCGGTGAGGGTTTTCAGAGTAGACTCAGAGATGCTATGCAGACGATTGCAAACGAGAAAGCTATTAGTGATCCGTCTTCCCAAGGGTCAACTGGTACTGCATTGACACCAGAGGAGCTTATTGATTTGTCGGTTGAGCATAGGCACGTCACGTGGAAACTAGGAAGACAGAAGCTCTCAGAAGAGACCAATGAACGCTTTTATCCAGACACATACTTACCGGTTATCACCAGAATTGTGAGTATTTAGATATTGTCATTCATTGAAACTTCAACTTTAATTTATTTTGTTATAATATTTATGTGGTCATTTCAGGAAGAACAAGAAGCGGCCTTTAAACAAGGCCAGTTGGCCGTCGTTCGATACAATGATGTTCTGGGAAAATCTCTGCCAAATCGGGAACATCCCGGAAGGGTGAGAGCAGTGGGCGGTCTGCTTCCAATTACAACAGCATTCGGTAAGAGCTCGATAAGGAGGAAACACACTGTTACTTACTCGAGATTCGAAGAAGAATTTGATGCGAGAGTGGATCAAAGAGTGGAGGAGAGAGTAAGAGGAATGGAGCAGAGATTGCGGCAAGAAATGAAAGAAGAAATGAAAGAAGAAATGAAAGCTGAGCTTGCAATAATGCTTCGGCAGACCATGGGCCAACAAGAAAAGACGTATAGCCCAACAGTCGTTCAGAGCAGCTGTCAGTCAGTCAAACCATATGCAAATCTTTCCGAGCATACTGAGGTAATGCAAATTCAGATTTGAATCAGTAGGTCTATGCTTTAATTTCATACATATTTAGATTTTATTCGAGTAAATACATGTATTTGTACAGGAGGAAGAACTAAGGTGCAGACTCCAGGCGAATGTAGGTGGGAATACTCTTGTAGTGGCCGTAGGGACAATTCATGTTCCAGTTGTACAAGGTGGAACAATTCACGGTTTGCCTATGCCGCCCGACCATGCAAGAGTAACGGTGGATGCTATTCGTGATGCAGACTTCATAGAACTCCCCATACCTGTACCAAATGGCGAGCAGTTAACCCTTGCATCGGTCCTCGGCAGTTTCACTGCATGGCCGATGTCCATGATATTGACAGGTTCAGATGAGGTATATTATTATTAAGTTTTATGCCTTCTTAATTTGTATCTATATGATATAGTTATAGTTGATTTTGTATTTTATTTCAATTTATTATGAAATTTTGCAGGAACCACGCAAAGAGGTGCAAGTTTCTGGAGATCGAAAAACAACGAGTCACAGCAAGGTGTTTGATCATATAAATTTTGAAAAGCTGGGACGAACATTCAACCAGCTACGTGATCGATTTTCAGAGCTAGATGGCAGTCCATTCAAAATCGATCCGCCACTTGATCTTTTCTGTTCAGCAGAGTCCATATACGTTTATGCAGATGATTATGCGGCCTTGCTTACACCACGGGAGTGGCTCACTGGACCAGTCATTCAGATATGGATGCTGTGAGTTTAATATTAGTAATAACTGCAGAATTCAGTACTTTTAATTCAAATTTCACAAACTTGAGAACACATGTATGCCTTCTTTTTTTTAGGTATTGGCACAAATTCATCAAGGAGGAATTTCCCGATGAGCAGATTGGTTTCATGGACCCCCAGCGAACAAATGCCACCATGCTGAATGATGACCGGGGAGGTGTTATTCAATACATGAGGAAAGCACTCCAAGAGAATCGGGACAAGAGATTGATCTTTATACCTTACCATCAGATGTTAGTGTTATATATATATTATAATTTTATTATATTTCTTTCAATTCATATAAATTATAGAATATGACATGCTACAAACCTAATATGCAGAAATCATTGGATATTGACCGTGCTTATACCAAGAGATCGTTCCTTGTACGTGTACGATTCCGATAAGAAGAGCAAAAAAATGCTAATGATCACTGCTGCGGTCGAGGAGTAAGTAACTTTCTTAATTTTACGTTTGTTTAGAATTCTAATGATTTTATTATTATATTATCGTTTTAAATATCTCTCGTAAGTACTGATTGTTCAATTTGTTCATATTTCAACAGTGCCTTCATCAAGGAAATGGGTACTTTAACGATTCATAACGATTGCAAGGTAATAGTTTCTATTGAGATATGATTATAAGGACCTAGATGCAAAAATTTGTGAATATCTAAATCATTGCTATATATGCTCATTAACTTACATTTTATTTTTTACAAACTTGTTATATAGTGCCCACAACAACCAGCCGGCTGGGAATGTGCATATTATGTCATGTTGCTCATGCAAGACATAATAAGCGAACAACTCGATTCTTTTCCGAACTTAAGGGTATATATGCATTTATATATTTTTCAAAAGTAATGATAAATTCTTGCTTCAAATATAATAAAATAAAAAATTAATTGTCCATGCTCTTCTAACTTTTTAAAAATACAGGATATTCCCGCTAAACATAATGTACAACGCTTGGGAGATTTGCGGAAAATGTGGGTTAAAATTTTTTTAGATGAGATTAGGCCGAAAATAACTACAACATTGTAGGATGTGTGTAATTTTAATTTGCATTAACATGAATTTTTTGTAATAACTTAGGATGTGTATGATATTTAATTTAGGATGTGTATGTGATAGTTAATTTAGGATGTGTATGTGATAGTTAATTTAGGATGTGTGACATTTCGGATTTGTGATAATTTAGCAAGAATTTTTGCCAGCAAAATATGGACGCTGGTCATTTAATAAAACCATTTTTTTTTATTCAATTTAACTATCTGGATCGGTTCCTAAGCTAAGAACCGATCCAGATAGTAAATAATCTAAATTTAAAAAATTAAAATATAATTAAAAATAAACCCTAAACCCTATTAGGATCGGTTCCTATAGAAACCGATCCAGATAACTGACTATCTGGATCGGTTCTATAATAGTGAACCGATCCAGATAGTATTTTCTGAATTTTTTTTAATTTTTAAATTCAGAAAATAACTATCTGGATCGGTTCACTATTAAGGAACCGATCCAGATAGTCAGTTATCTGGATCGGTTCTATAATAGTGAACCGATCCAGATAACTGACTATCTGGATCGGTTCCATTGAAGGAACCGATCCAGATAGGTGATTATCTGGATCGGTTAAATAACCGATCCAGATTATTGTAGTATCTGTATCGCCTTCATCAGGATCGGGTGTATTCCGATACTAATATGCGTTTATAACCGATCCTGATTCGTTATTTTCCACTAGTGTGCCGTGCCAATTGACTTGAGTAGTGTACCGAACCCACCATGACCTAACTGAAAGGCACCTACACTCAATTATTTTTTGTACAAAGAATCTCTTTAGAAGTCGTGGCATTTCCACGACTACACATTAATTTTTGTACAAAGAAAGACTGCGTGTATCATATTTATATGTTTCTTGTCAATTTCTTTCTGTTCCTTTTGTTATTAATTATTATCGACATGTAAAACACCAAACATGTAGAAAGATGCTGTTGGAAGCTTTAATTTTCACATGATTTTTCTTTAATAAGTTGTTGATTCAATAATAGAAAAAAAATGAAATTGTTATTTTATTTTCTTCATTCTTTTATTTCACAATAATATTAAAAGCATTAGATATATTTCAGCCCTGACATTAAAAATATTATTGTTTATGTCAATACAAAATTGTGGAAAATATATATTTTTTTTAAAGAATTCTGTTGCTTACTGATGTAATGGGAGAAAACAATTTACATTTTTAAGAAATTTTTTTTTTTTTTTTTTCCAGATAGTTAGAAAATCACTTGATCTAAAAATTTTGGATCATCTGAATGTAGTAATTTTCTACCTATCTAAATAATAGTAAAAATATTTATAAATTTTAGTTTCTAAGTACATGTTTCATATAGAGATTATATTTACCGGTTCGGATCAACTAATTACAAATCAATCCGTAGTTATCATAGCCTCACTCTTAAATCAATTATACTGAAACACCACCAAAATTCGTATGAACTATACATATACATATATTATGTACTTCCTACAGGAATTCCAAATTCTTGTCGCCATGAAAGAAAATGGGAGAATTTCATATATACCACTCAAAAATTGTGAAATTACATATTTACCATCTAATTTTTTGAAATTTCATATTTACCATCTAAAAATCTAATAATTCACATATTTACTCAATATAACTTTAGTATATATAAAATATACCCAAAACTCAGATTAATTATGTTTAATTTTTTTAAAACTATAATTAATCATGATTAACTTAGCACTCTCTCTTTCTTTCCTTAGAACCGTTCTCATTTATATCCACTATAAAAAATTAAAAACAAATATTCTAAACTAAGTCAGTAACAAAACACAAATACTCAAACTCAGTTACTACTTTGATAACTAGTTACGATACCAGTGTTGAATTCAGTACAAGTTCTTTTGTTGGAAAAGTTTGAGTGGTTATCTTGTTTTTAAACGCTCAAGCTGAGACTCAAATCCTAATATCGGAGTCTGCTACCCCCTTCTCTCCGAGTTTCAGTGGGAGAAACGAAATGAGGAGAGAGTTTCAGCGGAAATGGAAAATTTATGTCCAAAAAAGTGGGAGGAAAATCTGTGCACAGAAGAGGAAGGGGCAGTGAAAGAGAAGAGACTAAATAACTTATTAATTATATTTTATATAATATTAAACTTAATTAATCTCATTTTTTGATTAATTGGATAAATATGTGAATTATTAGATTTTTAGATGGTAAATATGTAATTACAAAAATTTGGATGGAAAATACATAATTTCACAGTTTTTAAGGGGTATATATGAAATTCTCCCAAAGAAAATTGAATATTTGACACTAGACATGCGCCTGGAAGCTGGAACGATAAGAAAATAATAATAATAATTGATCTGTTGACTGACTGGTCTAGCGCTGAATGAATTCCAAAATTGCAAATTCCCTGTTACATTTTCTTTGTTACTCATCCCCATAATGGCGAGGTGAAGAAATAAAACAAATAATTTAAATAAGTGTTAAAAACATATATTTCAAATACAATAATATTTTTTGAGAAATTTAATTATTATGGTAAAATACATATTCGAGATAAAAAAAATGATATCTTGACAAGGCCTGATTCGACAATTTGATAATAAAATTTAAACCAATGATTTTAAAATGATGATCGAACAAGATAAAGAGCTCTGTTATTGAGCTTCTCACTTCCTCGCTCAATTGAAAGCTGAGAAGGTTATTCGAAAGAGAGAAAGGAGAGAGATAGAAAGAGAAACTGCAGTACATGCATTTTAATTTTCATAAATAAGGAACTTTTTTTCAAATTTCAGACGTGTGACATATCATACGAAGATCCACTTTCAATTGTTTCAAGTATTATTGGGCTACATTTTATTCTACTCTCTAATTACATATACGGTGGTCATGTCACAATTTCCTGATTTGAAATGAAAGTTTGTTGGGCCAATGTTACAACAAGGCCCAATTCACATTTTCTATTGATTGTGTTTGGTCTTCCCAACTTCATTGTTTGTTGTTGCTATTGCTATTGCTATTGCTATTGCTATTGCTGTTGCTGTCAATTAAATACTAAATGTAATCTAATTTTTTTTATCAAGTGCCACTAGGAAATAATAGCATGAATAAGTTACCAAATCAAAGTGTGAAGAGTAACTGATCAGATTTGGAGGCTTGGACCTCTCTTCTTTTTCTGAAAACAACCAAATGATTTGTTGTATATACTGATGTTTTCTGTTTTCTTTTGCCAAGTCTTAAAATACTTATATTTCATGCTAGCACTTAATATATCCTAAGAAAAACAAAAACAAAAACAAAGGCCTATTTACAAAAGTAAAGCAACCCCTCACCAAAAAAAGAAAAAAAGAAAAGCAAAGGCCATATTTACAAAATATTTAGGGAAACACCATTAGGAGCATTCAACTTGATATCTGTCAGCTGCTTCACAACTTCTCTCATTGAAGGCCTCTCCCTTGCCTCTCGAGCCGTGCACCTAACGGCTAGTAAAAGCACTTTGTGCGCCTCCTCCATTTTGGCCGAGCCTATAACCTCGTCCAACAGATCTGGATCACAGATTGCCCCCAGTTTATCACTACTGTTCAAGTTTTCTAAATTTGCATGGACCCAGCCTACCAATTCAGTGCTGTCAGAAGGAGACGATGGTTCAAGTACCTTCTTTCGGGTTAGGAGTTCAAGCAGCACCACCCCATAGCTGTAAACATCCAATTCCGTGCTCCTCTTTATTGAAAATGCTGCTTCTATATTAAAATTTTAAAATAGTGTATAAGTGAAGGGCTTAATTGGAAATGAATTTGAAGCAAGAAAATTCCAAAACCAGATTAAATAAAAAACGAACGTAAAAACACATTAATCAGGTTTAGGTTGTTTATATAGGCTGGCAATGGTTCTGAACCAATTTATACGGTTTCGGACATACTTATAATTAACAGGTTGAGATAAAAATTACGGATAGACTGTTCGATACAAAACAATAATGCTAAACTTTCAAGTTTTATAATCACTCCCTTAGTTGTGAAAGAAAGCAACATAAATACAACTATGGTAAAATACCAGGAAAAAAAAATAAAAAAATCAATGTCAAATTTGTTTCACTAAATATAATGGCCTTACTGGTACATAATGTTTCCAGAACCTCCAATTAACAAATTAGCCCAAGTTAACTGAATTAAGCATAAATAGACTCAATTCCAACAGATCAAACCCCAAATTGTGCAAGTTTTCCTCAATTGATTAGTACCTAACCCCAGATAGTCCAAAGTACTTCTAATTTGTATAATATATATATCCAAAAACAAAATTCTTTTAAAACTAACCTGGAGCCATGTACCCGATGGTTCCCACAGCAGCTGTTGAAGGCGGTGAAAGTGAAACTGAACTATCAATCAGCTTCGCAATCCCAAAATCAGATATATGCGGTTCCCAATCTCTATCCAACAATATATTCTTTGGTTTAATATCTCTATGAACTATCAATGGGTCACAATCATTGTGCAAATACTCCAACCCGTGGGCCGTACCAAGTGCAATCTGGTACCTTACTCTCCACTCCAGCATCTGTGCCGGTACAGCCTCGTGTAGCACATCATGTAAACTCCCATTCTCCATGTACTCATACAAGATCAAACCATAATCATTTCTAATCCAGAAATTAACTAGTTTGACCAAGTTACGGTGCTTGATATTACCGATGGTCTTGATTTCGCTAAGCATGCTAGTATCCACAGTTTGTTTCCGTGTGAACATGATTTTTTTCACAGCATATACATTACCAGAACCAAGATCGGCCTTGTATACTGTCCCTTGGGCCCCTCTACCGATTGAATATTTTTCGTTCAAGTTTTCGGTCACCTTCATCACTTCATTGAATAATGACGGTTCCGTCATTGGCTCCTTGCTTTTCACAGTTTTACGCATGCATAAGAGGTACCAAAGTAAAAGGACAACTAATGCACAGAAGACAAACGAACAGAGAATTACAATCAAAAGCTTGTGATTTTTTTTATTATTATTAGATGAGTTACATGATCTAAGGGTGTTGGGTTGAACACATGTGGAGTCATCAGCAAGACAAGTTACACAGAGACCAGGGTTCCCATAAAATAAACTGGGTGAGGATTTGAGAAATTTCAGCAAGTTATTTGGTACCGGCCCCATGAAAAGGTTATTTGAAACATTTAGTTCTTGCAAAGAGATGAGGCGGGCAAGTGGGACCAAGGCTCCAGAGAGATTGTTGTGAGATAGATCCAAAGTTTGTAAACGAACTAAGTTCCCTAATTCAAGTGGTATGGGACCCGTTAACCTGTTAATGCTAAGATTGAGAGCAATATCCAGATTAGTTAGTTTCCCCAGTGATGACGGTACCTTCCCTTGAAGACGATTTCCACCGAGTTGGAGCTTGATTAGCCTCTCCAATTGAGAGAGGTCAGGTACCTCTCCAGTGAAACCGTTCTCATGCAATACCAGTTGGGAGAGGAATTTTAGGTTATTTAGACCGGGCGGGATCGATCCATTAAGCAAATTGAAGCTCAAATCAAGAATATCCAGCTGGGTACAGTTAGAAATTTGACCGGGTAGGGAGCCAAAGAAGCCATTGTTCGAAATATCTAGAACTCCCAAATTTGCTAAATATTCAATATCCGGTGGAATCAGACCAGAGAGATTATTACCAGACAAATTTATCATGCTTAAATTAGTACATTTTCCGATACTGGAAGGTATTGAACCACTCAAACTGTTAAACCTTAAATCCATGTAACGCAATTTCAGCTCATTTGCAAACTCAGGTATTGAACCAGTTAGTTTGTTGTTTTGGAGTATTAGCCTCTTCAAACTCGAACAATTCCCCACATTTGAAGGTATGCTTCCGTTGAGAAAATTGAAACCCAAATCCAAAACCGACAAATTTTGACCAAAACAAATGTTTGTTGGGATTTCTCCGACAAATGTATTGTTAGTTAAATCAACAAAGAATAAGCTGCTCTTCATTCCCAAATTTTGCGGTATCACCCCTGTAAATTGATTGTCCGCAAGGGAAATTTTTTTCAAATTCTCGAGCTCGGCAATTTCCAACAGGAAATTACCAGTGAACTTGTTCCCGTTGATAAATACCTCTTGAAGACTTTGAATTTTCCAAATTTCAAGTGGAAACTCCCCGGTTAACTGATTTGTATACAGATGAATCCTTTGTAAATTAACTAGCTTTCCCAATTCTCTGGGAACTGGACCCTCAAGTTGATTTTTAAACAATTGAAGCCCGTTCAGAGAAATACAGTTACCAATTTCAGGTGGAATACGACCGGATAAATTGTTCTGATGTAAATAAAGAGCAGAGAGATTGGATAATAACCCTAGAGAGGCTGGTATTTCACCAGAGAGGGCATTACGAGCAATTGTCAGAGTTGTCAGACTGGTACAATTACCCAACCATGGAGGGATCTTGCCATAAAATTGGTTGAAGCATAACACCAAACTATCCAATTGGCACTCATTAAAATAAAACAAAAGCTCCCCACCAAAATTATTAGTATCTATCTCCATGTGCCTCAATCCTTTGATATTATCTAGACTTTTCGGGAGAGGACCACTAAAGTTGTTATTGTACAAGTAAAGATCTTCTAACTCTGTACAATTACCGATTGAATCCGGTAAAATGCCCGATAGAAAGTTGTCCCCGAGCCAGAGATATCTCAAATTTGTCAAGCTTCCAATTGCAGGATCAATTTGGCCAGTTAATTTATTATCATCAAGTAATATTGTATCAAGGAAAGTGCACTGAAATAAGGACTTGGGTATATTTCCACTCAGAAAATTGTGATGAAGGGAAACAGCCCAAAGCTTCTTCATGTTAGAAAACAAATCAGGAATTTCTCCAGTAAGGGAATTACTCGAGAGGTCCAGATATTCTAACCGAGTGCAATTTGCCAGTTCCAAAGGGATTGGGCCTGACAGGTTGTTGCTATACCATTTTAGGGTTTGGAGGTATCTTAGTGTACCAATCTGGGGGCCAAGTGTACCAGAAATGCCATTCTCAGAGAGATTTAGAGAAATCACAGATTTCTGCTTATTACATTGGATACCGCTCCAGTTGCATGGAGTCGAGTCGTCAGCTTTCCATGTAGTGGCTATTGAAGGTGGTAAGGTGAGGTTTTTAGAGAGAGAAAGGAGTGCTTGGCCTTCTGAGTTTAAGCAGAGAGAAGATGTGATGTAGAAAGAAAACAGTACAGAAATTTGCCAGAGTAGAGAGGGGCCCATTAAATCCTATAATTTTTCAAGTAACAAACTAATATCAACTTAAGTTGAAAAAAGAAAATAGAAAAACGAAAATTTGATTTAATTAAAAGTGAAACCAGAAAATAAATAATTTCTTTGAATTTTGCCAATAAGCCCAGTGATATAAAAGTTCTTTTTTGTTAAACTATGAGAATCATATTGTTTAAGTAGTAATGAAGTGAAAAAAATGAAACTTAGGAATATTTAAGTTAAACAGACCATTTTATGAAAAAAATATTCTTCCAGTTCATACCAGTGTTGTGAAAAAGGGTCTTAACGGCCGTTTAATCGTTAACGGTGGTCAAACCGTTACGAATAAACTTAACGCATGCATGTTTGCGGATGAAAACGATTAATCGGCCGTTTTACTATTTAATCATCCGTTTATTCTCGTTTATTCCAATTTATTCCATGAATATTTATTTTTCAAATTGACATTTTTTTTTTATAATGTGTGATAATGAATTTTATAAATCATGTATTGTAGTTTTATTAGTGCTTGGACATATATTCAATATTTTTTATATATATTTTTTCTTCTTACTTACTTTAAAATTGACTAATTCTTCTGTTATTTATATATCATATATTTTTTCTACTAATTACTGATGTAATTTTTTCAATTAATACGACATATTCATTTATAAAACTAAGTTGTTACCATAAATTTAAAGTGATTTTATGTTGAAATATTTCATTTCTTTCATTTCTTTCAAATAATATGTTATTAGTAATTAGAAAAAAATTATTTTTTGAATTTATTTTTTTATTAAATAAATATGTTACTTACACATGTAAAGTGATATGCGTTAAGGAAAAATAAATCTAGTGTCATATTATAATGGTGAAATTCAGTTTATTTGATAAATTTAGTGAGTTAAATAAATTATTATTATATATACATAAATTTAATAAAAACGTTAAATTGTCCACATAATATCAATTAATCGGCCGCACACCAATTAATCGCTTGGCGGTATCCCATCCGTCCGACGAGTGCATACCGTTATTTACAACACTGGTTCATACAACTAATAAAAAATAAGAAAACAACAGTAGTTTCCTATCATCGCTTAATTATAATTGTAGCTCAAAAGTAGAAACTTGCATGCCAACAATTGTATGGTTAAAGTTAATAGAAAATAGTATTTATAAAGTATAGAAAATTCGGGTTGGAGTGCAAATTTTAATTATTTATGATCAAACTTACTTATCAACTAAATATGTTCAACTCAATAAAAATTTGAGAAGAGTTCGGATTAAGGAGAGGAAAGTATGAACTTTGAGCTTTTGAGGTTCAAAGATGAAAACTTGCAAACTTTTTAAGGCCGTAGAGAAATTTATTTTACTTTATAAATTGAAGGACACAAAAAAAAAAATTGTCTAGAAAAAGAAAGAAAATGTAATGAAGTCAATAATAATTAATGACACAGGATTAAACCAACTATTACAAGCTCAAGTAACGCCACTTAGCATCACATTCGACGACAACAACAACAAGAAGCTTCGGATTTAGTAAGCACAGAACTGATCTGTTTGTATTAGTGCAAGGAAAGTACCTGAAATGGAACAGAGGTGTAGGGGTTTGCGTTTGAAAAGGAGGCAGCTTGTTTGCGCTTGAGGAGAAAGAGATGGCAGTCTGTTTCTATTAGTTCACACTTCACCGTGTGGCCTCCTCTCTGTCCCTTGAGCTATTTAGTTTCTATAACGAATCGAGGATGCTGTTTATTTTATCTTCACCTGTAATTGGTGAGACATTAGAGGTTGTACTGCACTGGTTATAGAAAACTTACGAAATTTTTTACAAAATAACATACTTTGATCAAAAGTCAGTCAAAATACATTCTCTTCAAATTATTTGACAAAATAACCTTGTGGATCTACTCACCACAATAAAAAATCTCTTTCACTCCAGTTTACTCTCACCCTTTCCCGTCTCTTCGCCACTCCAAAAAAATTATAATTTCTAAGCTAAGAACATCTTCTCTGCCCCCCACTAGTTCTACGCTGTCACCCCTCTAACACCCATCTATGCTCTATGTTTTTTTAATTTTTAATCTAGTGGCAAAGGCATATGATCTTTATATGGGAGGTCATGAGTTCGAAATTCAAATGAGAGAAATTATTTATTGTATTACAAAGGTATTAAATAGTTGGATGGCTTGGTCTCCAACCTTTACTCAAAAAAAATTTTTGATCGAATAATGAATGAGTGATAATTAAATTGAAACCTTTGTAAATACCATGAGATTAGTTTTATATATGGCATAATTGAGCTTATCAAGGTTTATGTGAATTATAATTGAATTATTGAATTCTGATTGAGTACCTTTGTAATTACCAGTTTATTTGTCCAAATAAGTAATTGTTGAATTATAATTAAATTATTTTTCTGGTAAAAGGAAGAAAACTGTGCTGATGATATTACGTTACGAAATTTTTACAATTAATTTTAAAGTGATTTAAAAACAAGAATTGAAAATCGTGCTAATAAAATAAAAGTTTAAACCTTAATTAAGGTTTTCGTAGATAAGTAAATCAAGTGTGAATTGAAACTGCGTCGAAAATACGAATTTCTGAAACTTTATAGGCTCAGTGCATCCGCACTGGTGGTGAGTGTGGATGGATGATCCGCACTGACTCCAGCTATTTTTCTGAAATTTGACTAAGTTCTGAGTGCAAGTGTCTTGACCCGCACTGAATTTCAATGTTGACGCATTATGCTCGGACTTTTCTTGATTCAGTGCCGTTTTGATAAAAATCTGACTAACTACTGAGTGCGTCCGCACTCATGAATTTTCTGTGATTTTCTGACATCCTAAAATCTGTCCAAGTGATGAGTGCGGGTGACTGACCCACACTGAATATGAGTGCCCCCGCACTGGAGTATTTTCTTGTGTTTTCTGAGCTTTTTAATTATGTCAAGTGATGAGTGCGGGTGGCCGACCCGCACTGAAAACGAGTGCGTCCGCACTCAGAGAGACTTTTAATCAAAAACTCATATTTTCTTTCTTTTCCTTTCTCTCTTTCTCCTCCGTCCCTTTCCCCTTTGTGTGTGTGTTTCGCCAAAAGAAGAAGGAAAAGAAGGAGAGAGCCCCCTTCCCCTCTCAAACCGCCTAAAGTCCCGAGAAATCGAAGGTAGAAGCGAGAAATTGGCCGTAGACCTCTCCTAGCCCTTCCGTTCGGTAATTATTTCTTTTCTTTTCTCTCTCGAAATCTCGGATTCTCTCGATTGTTCGGGTTTTCGTTTTAAACCTGAGATTTGTGTTTGAAATTCTTGTAGACTAGTCCTTTGAGCTTCCTTGTTAGTTATTTGTCGATTCTTCTCTCGATTTCGTCTCAATTTTGGGATTTTCAGTTTTAGGATTTTCGGTACCAAATCCGAAATTAGAAAATGTGGTTGATTGATTAGGCTAACCCAATCAAATAGACTTGTAATCGGTAGGGTTACCTTTTAATCTCGAAATGCTAGTACGTGTATCGGTTAATTCGAATTTCGAGTGAACTAGTAAATGAATTGTTACCAAATTAAGATGGTATAGGATTTAGAGGACCTAATTGCAAAGTGCGTGATGATTAAGAGGTGTTAAGTAAGGAAACTGATAAAAATGGTATATGAATTCGGTTAAGAAAATATGAAACAACTCGTGTCACCCAATTGAACATCCCGACCATTGAACCAACCCTAAACCAACTGAATACGTGTAATATAGGTGTAGGCTCGGTCGAGCAAGACTTTGCGGGGCAATTCGAGACGCATGATCCATAACTTTGCGGTACGCTCGTCGTAATCAGATGAGGAATTCTTGGACTTGTTTGATGTTTTATTTTCATAAATTAAATTATTTCTCGATTGTCATGCTGAATGCTTGATTGTTGCATAATTTTTGGAATTCATGTGGTATGTTGATCGTTGCATAATTGGAATGGTGTGAGTTATGTGCATAACCCAATCATATTAGAACCGAATTCTTGTGACATAGTTGATTTGTATATTCATCTGGTTGCCAAATTGAATTGTTATTATGTGATCTGATTATGGTTGAAAGTCACCGCAAATTATCGATTGTGAAGATTATTGTGAATGAATTGGTGAAGTTGAGCTGTATAGCTGACTTTGACCCTGTGAACAAAATTGCAATGTTGAGCTGTATAGCTGACTTTGATCTCAGGATCCTGCTGGCACATTAGGTGAATGACCCTCATAATTTTTCAGTACCGGTTGGGACGAGGGGTGGGTGACTATATATATATTTATATGTTGATTGTGATTGTGGGTGACTCGTGTATAACGTCTGTGGCTCGGGAGTATTATCCTATGTGATAATGCATTTGGAAGGTCAATTGAATATTACGATATCTTGAGTTCCGAAGTGAATTTTCATTATATGATTTCAAATCAGACTTTAGAAAATGGTTAAGCCAAAGCACTGCAGATGGGTGTCAGATAAAGGGTCCAGCTAGGTAGAATGTCTGTAGGTGGTAGTAACCCTACAGAGAGGGTCAGATAAAAAGGGTCCAACTCGGTGGAACATTTGTAGGTGCTACTAGCCTTATTAAAATGAGTTAAGCCTGTTATGTTCTCGTTTGAACTTCATTTTGGAAATCACATTAGCTTTATTTCATTTGATTATCTGTTGTGAAGCATATGCATTCATTTATATATCGTGGTAGAATTTTGAATATGATTTCGTATGGATTTTATTTTGTGAAAATAGAGTCCAATAACCTGATTGTGGCAAATTCGCACTGAGAATGAAATTCTCACCCCTCCCCCCCTTTTGGGTTCTTTTACAGGTTTTGGTGTGACTGGGTCTGGAGAGGCACGCGAGTAGTAGGCCCCCGGTATATGTCACATTTACCTTAATCGTTGTTTTGTTATTTGACTAGAGATGTATATATTTATATATATATATTGATTTTATTGTATAGCTCTCTATGTCATACCTGACGGTTGGTATCCGTATGAGATACCTTTGATATGTTATACTTTTACCAGTCTCGTGTACTTGGATTATTATATATTACTTGTTTTATATATTTTTGTCGTGTATTTCTGAGTGTATGTTGAACTGCCTTGTAAGTATACACGGAGTTGTATGCTTATGGCGGGAGACTGTTGCGACCCGTGACCGCGGGGTGTGACAGATGATGATTTTTTTTAAAGGACTTTCAAATATACTGTGGGAAAATAACGTTACAAATTATTGTATAAATATACTTTAATAGTTCATCTACTAGAAAAAAAAAATTCAATGTATAAAATGGACCCCATTTATTAGTTATATTATGTCACATCCTCAACAATTTCAAATTTAGATGGAGATTATAATTGCAAATCATTAACTATCAAATCTCTGACCTTGCTATACCTAACTGTTTGTTATAGTTGCAATTTTTTCTTGAGGGAACTAAAGGGTATAAAGCACAAAGTACTATAAAAAAAAGGTAAAAATAATGTGCTTCACTTTGCTGATACGAGGGAAAATAGGTAAAATATTAATTGAGTACATTCTGATTTTTTAATCTAATATAACCTTTTAAATTTTATTTGTTTTAACTTTTTAACTTTGTTCCATATTTCATTTGATTTGTTTTAATTTATTTGATAAAAATAGTGTGCTTCACTACCGCTGGTACGTCTCTGCGTACTGATGCTGGTACGCTAGTGTTAGCTGGATGATCGAAGGTTGCTAGATTATGTAGTTAATTTGTTGTAATTTTTACTTAATGTTCAAGTTTGGAGTAGCAACCTAGCTTACTTTGTGGATACTGCAATGACATTTTAAATTTAAAATAATCACACTGGCATGCAGCTGCTGCCAATTTTTTAAAATAAAAAAAGTTTGGAACTTGTTATATCTCGAACTTTTTAAACAAATTTAATTTGCTAAATTAAATATTACGCTCAAATTTAAATTTTAGTTAATTAAGTAACCTTTCAAATTTTGTCTGATTAATTTTAAACGAATCTAGAATTTAAAATATAGACGAACTATGAATTATGAACACTCAAATTATAGAAGATTAGAAGTAGAACTAATTATGGAACTAATAATAATTGTATAATAATTCAAGAAATTCGTAAATCAAAAATCCGTTCCAAATCGTAAAAGTTGGAAGATAAAATAATATGATTCTTATAATGAAATAAATAAATTCTAATTAATGAGAATAAATATACAGATTTTCGTACGAATAATATTATATAAAAAGTTACAAATTTCGTTCGTTTATACACTATAGAATTGAATTGGATAATTATATATATATATATACAAATTAATATCAAATTATTCAAATTCTAAAGTCAAATTATAAACACTTAAAAACATTCTTATGAAATCAATTGAAAAATTTACGAAACTCGATTCGAATTTTTATTACCGTAACATAACACGTCTTAAAATAATCGATCGAAATCAGGATTTTTAGAACCATTGATCTTGATCCAGCACGAATCTTGACTTCATCTCATGCCTTGCTTTTTGAATGAAATTGAAAATGGAGATTTAATCAAATTGAATGAAAATTTCGGTTCCGTGTACATATCTCTCCTGCCTCCCTTTGTCTCCTTTTCTTTCCTGTGTTCACCGACAAGTGGACCCCATGAAGCCCTCTTCTTCCCTCCCCGTCTCCTTCTCTGTTTTGCGCAGGAAAGGGAGAAACCCTCCGTCTCTCCTCTCGCTGCGTCCCAGACCCCACCCGACCCTCTCTCCCTTTTTCGTTCCTTCAAGGAGAAGGAAATGGAGGGGGTTACGGATTTGGATTTCCCCCGCTCTCACTTTTGCGCCGTACGAGCCCGTCTCGTCGGCTGTCAGAGGACCACGCCCCTCTTGCGACTTTCGTTGCTCTCTCTCTCTCTCTTTTGCCTTACTCATGTGTTGAGAAGAAAACCCCTCTCTTGATTTCGATTGTCGGTTGAGTGTGATCATTGCTGGCTTTTGGTTGTTCTTGAGGCATTCTAGAAACGAGCATTTCGAATTTGTGTGCAATCTGTTTAGACGGCTGTGACGCAAGCCAAGCTGGGAACCGGCTGTTTTTCATCTCCATCTCTTCCCTTTGCCTAATTCGGGTAATTCTTGAAATGCTCGTTTAATCGATTGGATTTTTGCCTTAACGGGGTATTAGATTAAAATTCACCTTGCTTGGGATGTTGATTTTTCTGGCAAGGTGCTGACTTGCTGTCTTGTGCCTGGTGTCGTTTTGCCTCGGACCTGCTGCCTTTCTTTGTTTCTGGTGTGCTGTTCTGTCTGGTAAATGTGTAGGTGTGCTAGTGTGCTTTGCTGGCTATGTGATTGCCTCTTGACCTGCTGTCTTTTTCCTTGTTCCTGGTGTGCTGTTCTGTCTGGTAAATGTGTATGTGTGCTTGCGTACTTGTGTGTTTTGCTGGCCTTCGAGCCTTGGGTTACTGGTAGTGCATGGCACTGGTACAGGGACCTTGCTGAAAATTTTAAGGTCCAGGGGTTGTTATGCAATTACCCCAAATTGGTAGATTAATTAAGAGAGAGGACCAAAGTGTAAAGTGGTGAATTTTATATAAATGGGCCATGTATATATATTTATGTGAATGTGACTTGAATTGAAAATCGTTTCAATTCGAGTCAAATAGGCCGAAAGGTATAACAGAATGGATGGATTAAATGACGGCTTTTAATTAAAACTATTAAATTTTTTAAAAAATTTATAAAAACTTCGTTGTTAATTAATAAATAACAATTAGTTAGCAATGAAAATTATTAATTTATGCTTAGATTCGAGACGACGAATTAAATGTAAAATTAGATTAGTTATAAAATAACGAACTGTGTGACTTAGAAATAATTAATTATAAATTAAGATTAATGCTAAGCTCGATGGCATGAAAATAAATAATCAATACCTGACTAACCGGTTCAGTCAGACTGACTGAATCGATAATTTATATAAAAAAATGAATTAATCAAGAATTCGACTTAAACGCAATAATTGGGGCAAGGGTTAGTTTAAGTTAGCGTAGATTTTAATTAGTTGTAATTACGTAATTTCATATCAGCAGATTCCGTACGAGTTCGATCATTGGGCTGATCCGATTGACCCACAGTTCGGAGCATACGCAGAGCCCGCTGATTTCGCTGAGGGTTAGCCACAGAGACTCCAGCCCTACAGGTGTGGGAAATTTGAATTATTCTTTTTGTGGGCGTACTCTTACCAGTCGATCCATCTGACCTGACATCTATACTTTATTTTTAAGTAGATGCATTAAAACTATAGAGCATGTTTATCCTTTCTGCACTATAGGTAGAATTACATAATCCATGAAGAACCTGAATTTACTGTATTTTAGGTGTAGAGTAATTATATATATAAATTATTAGAATATTAGGTTATTAGTTGTCTTCTTCTCGTAGAGGACAATATATTATTATTTTACGTACATGTGCATGCATTGGTGAGGGCTGAGCAGAGCCGAGTGATTTCGTTTCATCTTGGTGTCACTTGGCATGGAACAGCCCGACAGCCACTGAGCCGAGGATCACTTGATCCTTGGATGGCTTTAGGATTTATATTATATATATAAACTTTGATTACGTATCATTTTCGATCATTTTACTATTTGACGTGAGCAGTTTCGATCTCGAGTTCTGTAGCACGATACGATTCGTGATTTATTCCTTCCCTACATTAGGAGCTACTTTGCCTAGAACGGGATTCCAAGCCGGGTAGTGTTGGGTAGAATCTTGTGCGGGATTTCAAGACCGGCGAGTCTTGGGTAGAATCTTGTACGGGGTTCCAGCACCGGTCTTGGGTAGAATCCATGTGTGGTGTTCCTATTGGTCTGGCTGGACGGTAGAGTTTTCTCCTGCTCATGAGGGAAGAGATTAACTTTTTACGACTTGCATTGTATGATTTCTCCTATTGGATATGTCTGGGCGATGAATCGTAGGCGAGATGACACACTGGATTTTTGATATAACCATCGGCTAGTGTGTTAGTACTTGTGGGCAATGCTCGATGTCATTAGGCAACGTGTATCATTGCACTCTGAACACAGTCCTTGGATTATATTATTTGGATCTTTTGATCCTATTGGCACGGCACGGGGTGATATACTTGACCTGTATTATTATTATTATCATTATTATATTTTGGGCACACAGTGCGAGGAGTACTGGATTCCGACTTGATTTTTATCCGATATTATACTTTGATTTTATTTTGGGTTATTCTACATGTTGGCATAATAGAATAATCGCATCATGGCATCATTAAAACGTATTATAAATTTTATTAGATATTAATATAAGTTCATACATATGCATATTTTAAAGTTTATTCATTTTATAATTAAAAGTGCTTTGATCGTAAAGGATCCCTGAGGAGATAATTTTGGGTCACATACTGGGCGATTCGTCGCTCACCCACAAGTTATTTCGTGGGTTTTAGGTACAGGTTTTGGCGATCTGCAGCAGGAGATGTCAGGAGCTGTCTCCGAGGACCACACCACTTTACTTAGTTAGGATTAGGCTTTTGATTATATTTACGAGTCTCGTACTTCGTGTGTTATACATATACGGGCTCGATAGATCATGCATCCCCTTCTGTAGTTGATGTTATTTGGATCCGAGATGGATCGAATTATATGTTGTGTATGTTTATTTATTCGCTATGTGACTGATGCTTGATATTTATATTATTATATTTCCGCTGCTGTTTGATTTATTATTTTTATGATTAGCTTTGCGTGTTTAATAATTAATTAAGCACGAGACGAGGTTGATTACACCTTAATTCAGAATTTCTAGTTTGAGGTGACAGAACTCAATTGGAATTTTGTTAGTCTTCATTCACATATTGCTTCACATTACCAAACTCTGTTATGAAATCAGAAGCATGTGTTATCTCAATATATTTGTCATATTTCGTAACCAATGACAGAGCTAAAACTTTATAATAGAAAGGGGGTCAAACTATATTTATTGTTATTCTATCATCTCTCTTGCAAAATTCATATCTTAAAATTTAAGTATCATGAATATAATTAATAGCCATCGTTTAGCTAAAATTTTCATTAAAAATAAAAGTGAACTTTTTATAATATTTTTTTCAACGATTTTTGTATGTATAATATGTGATAGGTTTGCACATATATGTCATAAAATAAAATTCATATGCTTCCGTCTATAAAGAGGTAAAAAGAAATAACTTTTAATAACAATAAAGAATCATAAACTTAAATTAATTTAAAAATGATAACTATAGAACATCAATGTGTTTACTTAAAAATGATGACTTCTGCTACTACCTTGTCCAATAAAAACTAATCAACAAAGATAATGAAGGGGGTGTAAAACTAAGGGAATGAAAAAATTTATATTATTGGGTCCCACATGATTACTTTATCAAAGAATTTGAAGAGAGAATATTTTGACTTACTTTATTTCAACTATTTTTTAATGTATAATATGCGATAAGTTTGCACATATATATCATAAAATAAAATTCATATGCTTAGTCTATAAAGAAATAAAAAGAAATAACTTTTGATAACAATAAAGAATCATAGACTTAAAATAATTTTAAAATGATGACTACAGGACATTAATGTGTTTACTTAAAAATGATGACTTTTACTGCCACCTAAAGAAAAACGAATCGACAAAGAAAATGAATGTGTGTAAAACTAAGGGAAAGAAAAAAAATTATATTCCATAGAATTATTTTATCAAAAAATTTAAAGAGAGAATATTTTCATTACTTTTTTTTCTTTTCTTTTCAATGTAGGTCATTATATAAATTTTTCCGAAAACTTACAGCACAAGGGAAAGCAATACTTATGTTTTGTGTGGTGAGTGGTGACGAGTTCACACTTGTCAAATCATCTCTAGTCCTCTAAGACAGGATATGTCCACTGCAGAGATAGTGTTCAGTGGATTTAATACTTCAATAGTTAAATAGCAAATATAATATTCTTTAATCACACAGCTGGGGCTGCAAACGAATCAAACCGAATCAATCATATCTCATTTTGAGTTTGAATTTGAATAAGATTCGAACTGAACTGATTTAATTTGTTTCATAACGAATGAATTAATTTCGAATCGAATTAATTGTGAACTACAAATTTTTCTTGCAGCCCTAGTTATACCGGTAGTTTATGCATTAGTTCTCTTCTGGCGGAACAAAATTCACACAATTTTTTTTTACCTTTCACGAATTCACATTGATGGATTATGGACCAGCTCAAGATTCCCTTACATTTTACGCTGCTGGATTGATTAATTCAAATCACGGTGTGGACCTAATCAAATGAAACTTATTTCATTATTAATATGTTACGCTACTGAAATATTTTCCAAGTTACTATTATATTAATAATTTTGAGGTCTAATATAAGTTTGATTCCTGCATTATTAAATATTTGATAGTTGAATCCATTAGTTGCATTATTTGAGATTCAAACCTAAATAGTTCTCAAATCAATTTTGAAGTAATTATATTCAGTTTGAGTTTGATTTGTTTCATAACAAACTAATTTTAAATATAATTAATTGCGAAATTTTTTCAAATCAAACTCAAATCGAATCATGAACTACGAACTTTTTGTCCACCCCTACACACAACAGATAATTTTTTGATAAATCAGTACGCTGTACTGTTTAATTTATTGAAATAAAAATATATGTCAATATATAGCACTTTAGTATACAAATTCAATTGCGTCAATAGATCTTTAGACAACCTTTTCTTTTTTTGGCTCCCATACACTTAAGTATTTTTTAAATATTATTCTAAAAAATTAAACATACATTCTTTTAAAACATCGTAACATGTGAAATTCTAATTTATTCTGCATTCGTATCGTCTATCATAATAATGTAGAAAGATTTCAGAACATTTGAATCATATCTTTCTACGAAAAAATGTTGGTAGAAATATTAAAAAAAAATTATCTAAAAAGAAAGCAAATACTGAGTTAATGAAACCCGAGTGAGGTTATGGTAATATGCATTTTACCAATCAATCAGTATTATTAATTAATATTTTTATTTTCAAAGTTCATACAATCGTTCTGAACCGTTCAACATGATCTTCATATATTAAAGTCCAAATTTTATATTTTTTTTGTTAGAATTTTCTTACTATATTATTAAATAGATAGAAAATCAATTTTCTCCGATGATCCATAATTTAGATCAAGTAATTTTTTATTTATTTAAAAATTAGTAAAAGAATTCTATAAAATAAAATTTGATCTACTAATACATATTCACATGAAGATTATGTTTAATGAGTATGATAAACCGTTTAAACTTGAAAATAAAAATATGAATCTGTAGTATAAGTTAATATGTAACATGCATATTTATCATAGGCTCACTCATGAGACCCTTAGAAGAAAAAAAGGGTTATTTTATGTGGTCCTGCCGTGCCAATTGACTTGAGTAGTGTACCGATCGAACCCACCATGACCTAACTGAAAGGCACCTACACTCAATTATTTTTTGTACAAAGAATCTCTTTAGAAGTCGTGGCATTTCCACGACTACACATTAATTTTTGTACAAAGAAAGACTGCGCGCGTTTACTATATGCGACGTGTCAATTTCTTTCTGTTCCTTTTGTTATTATTACCGACATGTAAAACACCAAACATGTAGGAAGATGCTGTTGGAAGCTTTAATTATAAAGCATTTCAATGTAAATTGATACCGACCATAATTGACCTACTGTGCCTAACTTTTCATTGTTCTTGTTTTAGGCAATTAAAGACCAATGAAAAACATTATTTTTATAAAATACTTAATAAATAATAAAAACAATTAAAAAAAAATGTAAAATTTGATCTCCAACCACATTTTAATATAGATAACATGTTGAACGGTTTGAATCGACTGTTTAGATTTTGAAAATTGTAAAATTGAATTGTGGTAAGATGTTGTAACTTTCAAATATTGTCCACATTTTAATATATATAGATATATATATATATAGAGGAGAGTTCAAATGCACCCAAATTTTTGTGCACCCAAATGCACCCTATCTTTTATCTCCGTTTTCAAAGTCAAAACAGTTAATCCGAACCGTTATATGCGATCTATATATTAAGATGTGCTTGGAGACCAAATTTTATATTTTTTAGAATTTTTTTACTATTTTTTTAGATTTATTGAAAATAAATTTTAAATTTCTAAATTGCATGAAAAATGGTTTAAGAATATCTTTAGTTTTATGAATTACAGTGATAACATGAATGTTTAAGAACTAAGAATGAATAACATAAATATTTAAGAACTAAAAATAAATAAAATATTTTTTGAAGAACGAAACAAAATGAATAGAATGATTTTTTAGGAGCTAGTTTGAAATTCTAATATGAACACAAAACTAACATCAGAACAAAAAAATATAAAATCACCCTCTCATTCCTTCATACCAGTACCGATACTGGTACCAATATCCTCCTTCCTGGTTCCCCTTGTCCATGTACTTGGCAATTTTCCATCAGGCATGATATCCCCTTCCTGGAGCTCGAGCTTTCTTTTTACCGAAAAAGTGAAAATTTATGTTTTACCCAGGAGTCTGTCAAGTCATGACCTACTGAGTCATAAATTCCATTTAAAACCTGATCTGCTAACCCAATCATAAACATATCAGGTTAGCCTTGCCTAGTGGGTTTTGCACACTATAACATTAAAAGTAGCGATATTAGGAATTGCCAGATTGTTCTCTCAATTCTTCAACAGCTTGTAATCTCTCAGTGGTTCTCTTGAGCTCAGCCTAAAGAGCTTCAATAGTTTGTTTTGGTTCATTTTCGACGGCTAGTGTATTCACCATTCTCAAAACCTTTGTGTTTGAGCTTGAGTAATCACCATGACCTAACAGTTCAGATTAAAATTATATAAATGTTATTTTTTATTGTTTTCGATCTCAAATTCTTCTTTGTTCTTTGATTGTTATGGGCCTTTTTACAGTTTATGATAGTGTAGGCTGGTTCTTGCAACTTCCTCTCAAGGAGAAAATAAAACAGAATAAGTAGATACCTTCAAATGAGAATTTACTTACCTTAGCATTAAACTTGAGCAATAGATATTTTCTGAGTGTGCATCCTCTCATCTTTATTGTCTGATGATTCTGACATCATAACTTCAACAAAATAAAGGAGAAACAAAGAAAGCAGTTAAACGGCTGCTAACTCAGACTCTGTACAAATTGATAAAGATAAAATATCATAGTTAAAAGAGTTGCAATTTAACAAAAGAATTTTTTTTTTCCTGTTTGAAAAAGATTTGCAATGGCATCACCTATTCACTTTATAAAATCAGTAGTGTGGTGTATGCAATTACAAAGGTATGTATACAATAACACAAGCTTTTTGAATTTTATCTGGTTGTTCTTTCAATTGGAGACTCATTTGTGATATAAATAATTTTTCACTCACTGTGCTAAATTAAATTTCATCTCGTGAATGGTAGCCATCTAAAAATACAAAATAGACAAGCTGATCCCAAGGTGATTTTTTTTTTCTTTTCGAGAAAACAGAATAAGTAGCTTAACTTCTTAAAATTAATGGTAAGAACCTGCTCATATAAGGGAGGGCTTTCAACAGAGAAAAATTGTAATTATGAGTCTCCATTATAACTTTAGAAAATTGGTACTTATCATATTCTTTCAAAGGAAATGGAGTATGAAAGGGTCTGCAACGAATAAAAATACTCTCTTTTGGATAATTTTTACTATTTCCACAGCAACTCACAATTTTTACGGGTAGAATAAAATAACTCAAAACACAAATTTCAAGTTAATCAAACAAACACAACAACACTTCAGATTGAACATAAATTAACCAAAAATATAAAATAGTTAACTATCAGAAATTTTTTTATCAAAAGAAGGTCTTGACCAGCCTGAGTCGGAGGAGCAGGCTTGGAGGGGAACTTCGAGGTGGCCAGGGCAGCCGGAGTGGGCGCCGCTGCTGGAGCCGCTCCTGCTTCACGATCAATAGTGAAGGGGTCATTGTCATCGTCGAACCCTAGCTGCTGATCAGCTTCACCCTCTCTCGCTCTCCCTTTTCTTTCCCTCTTTAATTTGTTCCGGTTCGCTCTTTCGAAGAAGAAGAAAAGAGAGAAAAGGAGAAAGTGAGAAAACGCGTGGGAGATGCGTCGGTCAGAGAAAAAAATGAGATTTAAACGTTTCATTTCTCATGTAGCTTTCATGTGGCGAGTTAATTTATAACTAAAATTAGTTTTCTATACGTTTGGTAACATATAACAGATACATGCAATCAAAATTAGTGATTAATGGATGATATTGAGATATACTTTTGATAGGAGGCTGAGATTTAGTGAATGAACGGCTGAGATTTTGTCTGGGTGAATAGGTGATTGGAAACCAAATTTTTTTACGTGCTATTATAGTAGCACTGATTGCCCCGATCGCCAGGCCCACGGGCAGCCCAATTCCCATAGCAGACCGCTCGGGCCAGGGGCGGTCCACTAGGGACTAGACCGCTTTGGGTCCGAGAGGTCCTCTTTTTTATTTTTTTTTAGAGATCTTAATATTTTTTATTTAAATAATTTTGTGAAGAAATTTTTTTCTTGTTTAGAGTGTATGCCAAAAAATAAGACATTTGATATATTTATGAAGTGATGTCATAACTCTTTATAACTTTGATTTGATTTGTCAGTTGGATATCACAAGTCTAAAGATAACACTAATTAAGGACTTGGCATTGATTCTAAAAAAAATATTTTATTCAAATATACACAAGAAAATATAGTTAGATTGCCTCAATGATATACATAGCCCAAGCGGCCGCATTTGCGGCGCATGCATCGCATTTGACCTCTGTTGGTAAATCAGCAAGTTTGAACTGATACAAGGACAAAACTGCAAAAGTCATTATACCAGAATGTAGAGCATTTAAAAATACACATAATTGATACAAATTTTAATTTATTTGAATTTTTCTACATTTAGTTATGAATTTTCAAAGTTCAGCTTTCGAAAAAACTTTAAACATCCATAACTTTGGGTAGAAAAGTCAGATTTGCACATATGATCACTTTTCAAAGGGGGGAGAGGGGAGACGAGACGGATGACCCCTGGGTGTCTAATGCATCAGAATTTCAAAAAACGTCGTTTAGTGCCTCAAAAATGCAGTTTAAGTTTTCATTCGACGGTAGGCATACAACGATCGGTATTTTGTTTTGTCAAAAGCCTAAGAGATTATTCAAGAATTATCTATATAATTATTTTAAAATGCATTTACTATTTATTGTATTCATTTGTCTAACTCCGAGCAAATGATATATGTTGACAATAATTAAATAATTCAATTATTCTTTAAAAAAAAAATTGACATCATTGAGGCATTCTAGCTATATTTACTTGTGTATTGAATAAAATAAATTATTAAGAATCAATGTCAAGTCCTTAATTAGTGTTATCTTTAGACTTGTGATATCCAACTGACAAATCAAATCAAAGTTGTAAAGAGTTACGACATCACTTCATAAATATATCAAATGTCTTATTTTTTGGCATATCCTCTAAAGAAAACTTTTTCTTCACAAAATTATTTAAATAAAAAATATTAAGATCTCTAAAAAAAAAAAAAAAAAATGACCGCCCGGACTCCAGGCGGTCTGGTCCCTAGTGGACCGCCGCTGGCCCGGGCGGTCTGCTATGGGGATTGAGCCGCCCGTGAGCCTGACGATCGGGGCAATTTTGAAAAAAAAATATAATGCGAGAGCATTAATTTTTAAAATTATCTTTTTTTTAAGGGTATTAATAAAAATGGTTATTTCTTTAATAAGTAAAAAATGAAATCTCTTATTTTATTTGACAATAATATTAAAAGCATAAGATATATTTCAGCTTCACAATAATATTAAAAGAACAAGATAAAGAGCTCTGTTATTGAGCTTCTCCCTTCCTCGCTCAATTGAAGGCTGAGAAGGTTATTCGATCGATCGAGAGAGAGAGAGAGAGAGAGACTGGACCTATCAATGAGCCATCTCACGAAATTAAAATCTCCCACCAATATCCATTTAGATTGAATTAAAGCGGCCAACTTCGATAATTCCATCAAAAACTCTGGTTTTAGAGCATCTTCACTGGGGCCATAAACAATCAGGTTTTTTTTTCTCTTCTTCTTCTTCTTCTTCTTCTTCTTGATCCTTTTCCTTTGTCTAGTTGTTCTAACACCGGTTTTTTATATTTCTGAGGCATAGTCGGGATATCCTCAGGGTTGTAAATCGGACCCTGAGATACTTTGAGAACCCTAATCGGCATGGTAAATTGTAAATTGTAGACCACCCCCCCCTAATCCACTTTCAATTGTTTCAAGTCTTATTGGGCTACAGTTTATTAATCTATGCTCTAATTACATTACATATACAGTTATTTTGGGTTAAAAAGATGACCTAAAATTATCATGTCACATTTACCTGCTTTAAAATATTAGTTTTTGGGCCCTATGACAACAAGGCCCAATTTACATTGGAAGCTAGCTAGGCCTATGCAAAAGGTCACAACGTAATTAACACCTTGAATTTGCACGAACCCTTCCACTAGCTGGCTTATTAGTAATCTGTGTGCGTGGGTGCTCATTTTGGTATTGGCAACTTCATTCTTGGTGTCTTGTTATCTTGTTATCTTGTTGATTATTAGTTTTATTCTATACAATCAGTGACCTGACCTGACCTCCATGATTTATTAGTTCATTTTTCTTCTTCTTTCAACTAAACATAGTGTAGTCCTTTATGTACAAGGTCAACATTTTATGATCTAGTAAATAATTCCAATTAATAAAATTTGAAGGCTTTGATCTCCCATCTTTTTCTCAAAACAACCAAATGATTTGTTGTACACTGATGTTTTCTGTTTTCTTTTGCCAAGTCTTAAAATACTTATATTTCATGCTAGCACCTAATTATCCTTAAAAAAAAAAACAAAGGCCTATTTACAAAAATAAAGCTAGCCCACACAACAACAAAAAAAAAGAAAAGAAAAAAAAAATGCCATATTTACAAAAGTTTTAGGGATTCATGTTTTTTTGGAAACACCATTAGGAGCATTCAACTTGATATCTGTCAGCTCCTTCACAACTTCTCTCATAATAGGCCTCTCACTTGCCTTTCGAGCCGTGCACCTAACGGCTAGTAAAAGCACTTTGTGCACCTCCTCCATTTCGGCTGAGCCTATAACCTCATCCAACAGATCTGGATCACAGATTGCCTCCAGTTGATCACTACCATTCAAGTTTTCTAAATTTACATGGACCCAGCCTACCAAGTCAGTGCTGTCAGAAGGAGACGACGGTTCAAGTGCCTTCTTTCGGGTTAGGAGTTCAAGCAGGACCACCCCATAACTGTAAACATCCAATTCCGTGCTCCTCTTTATTGAAAATGCCGCTTCTATAATAAAAGTTTTAAATAGTGTATAAGTGAAGGGCTTAATTGGAAATGAATTTGAAGCAAGGAAATTTCAAAACCAGACTGTATAAAAAAATGAAAGTAAAAACAACACCAATCAGGATTTGGTTGCTTGTATAGGCTGGCAATGGTTCTGAACCAATTTATAAGGTTTCGGTCATACTTATAATTGACAGATTGAGATTTAAAATTATGGATACTGTTCAATATGCAACATAAATACTACAAGGGTAAAATACTAAGGAAAAATACTCAATTTAAAATTTGTTTCACTAAATATATTGGCCTTACTGGTACAGATGTTACCAGCTCCACCAATTTAACAAATTAACCAAAATTAACCAAATTAAACACCAATCGACTCAATTCCAACAGATCAAACCCCTAATTGTGCAAGTTTGCCTCAATTGATTTGTACTTAACGCCATATAGCCCAATATACTTTTAATTTGTATAACAAATACAAAAAAAAATAATTCTTTGAAAACTAACCTGGAGCCATGTACCCGATGGTCCCCACAACAGCTGTTGAAGGCGGTGAAAGCAAAACTGATGACTGTTCAATCAGCTTCGCAATCCCAAAATCAGATATATGCGGTTCCCAATCTCTATCCAACAATATATTCGTTGGTTTAATATCTCTATGAACTATCAACGGATCACAATCATTGTGCAAATACTCCAACCCGTGGGCCGTACCAAGTGCAATCTGGTACCTTACTCTCCACTCCATCATCTGTGCCGGTACGGCCTCGTGTAGCACATCATGTAAACTCCCATTCTCCATGTACTCATACAAGATCAAACCATAATCATTTCTAATCCAGAAATTAACTAGTTTGACCAAGTTACGGTGCTTGATATTACCGACGGTCTTGATTTCACTAATCATGCTAGTATCCACAGTTTGTTTCCGTGTGAACATGATCTTTTTCACAGCATATACATTACCGGAACCAAGATCAGCCTTGTATACTGTCCCATGGGCCCCTCTGCCGATTGAATATTTCTCGTTCAAGTTTTCAGTCACCTCCATCACTTCATTGAATAGGTAAGAAGATTCCTCATATAATGACGGTTCTGTCATTGGCCCCTTGCTTTTCACAGTTTTACGCATGCATAAGAGGTACCAAAGTAAAAGGACAACTAATGCACAGAAGAAAAACGAACCGAGAATTATAATCGCAAGCATGAGCTTGTGATTTAATTTTTTATTGTTAGATGAGTTGCATGACCTAAGGGTGTTGGGTTGAACACATGTTGAGTCATCGGCAAGACAAGTTATGCAGAGACCAGGGTTCCCATAAAATGAACTGGGTGAGGATTTCAGAAATTTCAGAAAGTTATTTGGTACCGGACCCATGAAAAGGTTATATGAAACATTTAGTTCTTGCAAAGAGCTGAGGCTGGCAAGTGGGGCCAGGGCTCCAGAGAGACTGTTGCGAGATAGATCCAAAGATTGTAAACGAACTAAGTTTCCTAATTCAAGTGGTATGGGACCCGTTAACCTGTTACTGCTAAGATTGAGAGCAATATCCAGATTAGTTAGTTTCCCCAGTGATGATGGTACATTCCCTTGAAGACGATTTCCACCGAGTTGGAGCTTGATTAGCCTCTCCAGTTGAGAGAGGTCAGGTACCTCTCCAGTGAAGCCGTTCTCATGTAATACCAGTTGGGAGAGGAGTTTTAGGTTATTTAGACCCGGTGGGATCGATCTATTAAGCGAATTGAAGCTCAAATCAAGAATATACAGCTTGGTACAGTTAGAAATTTGACCTGGTAGGGAGCCAAACAAGCTATTGTTCGAAATATTTAAAACTCCCAAATTTGCTAAATATTCGATATCTGGTGGAATCGAACCAGAGAGATTATTACCAGACAAATTTATCATGGTTAAATCAGTACATTTTCCAATACTGGAAGGTATTGAGCCACTCAAACCGTTAAAACTTGAATCCATGTAACGCAATTTCATGTTGTTTGCAAACTCGGGTATTGAACCAGTTAAATTGTTGTTTCGGAGAATTAGCCTCTCCAAACTTGAGCAATTCCCCACATTCAAAGGTATGCTTCCATTGAGGAAATTGAAACCCAAATCCAAAACCGACAAATTTTGACCAAAACAAATGTATGGTGGGATTTCACCGGAAAAGCTGTTGTTCGTTAAATCAACTGACAATAAGCTGCTTTTCATCCCCAAATTTTGCGGTATCACCCCTGTAAATCGATTGTCTGCAAGGGAAATATTTCTCAAATTCTTGAGGTCAGCAATTTCCAAAGGGATATATCCAGTGAACTTGTTACCGTAGATAAATACCACTTCAAGACTTTGAATTTTCCAAATTTCAAGTGGAAACTCCCCGGTTAACTGATTTGTAAACAGATAAAGCCTTTCTAATTTAACTAACTTTCCCAATGCTCTGGGAACTGGACCCTCAAGTTGGTTTTCATACAATTCAAGCTTCTTCAGAGAGAAACAATTACCAATTTCTTGTGGAATAGGACCAGATAAATTGTTCTGAGATAAATAAAGATCAGAGAGATTGGATAATAACCCAAGAGAGGCTGGTATTTCACCAGAGAGTGTATTATGAACAATTACCAGATTTGTCAGATTGGTACAATTACCCAACCATGGAGGGATCTTTCCATAAAATTGGTTGAAGGATAACACCAAACTATCCAATCGGCACTCGTTAAAATAAAACACAATCTCACCACCAAAATTATTTGTATTTATATCCATATTTATCAATCCTTTGATATTATCTAGACTTTTCGGTAGAGACCCACTAAAGTTGTTATTGTACAAGTAGAGATCTTCTAACTTTGTACAATTACCGATTGAATCTGGTAAAATGCCCGATAGAAAGTTCTGATTGAGCCAGAGAAATCTCAAATTGGTCAAGCTCCCAATTGCAGGATCGATTTGCCCAGTTAATTTATTATCATTAAGGTATATTGTATGAAGGAAAATGCACTGAAATAAGGACTTGGGTATATTTCCACTCAGAACATTGTCATAAAGGGAAACAAATGAAAGCCTCATCATGTTAGAAAACAAATCAGGAATTTCTCCAGTAAGGGAATTGCTCGAGAGGTCCAGAGATTCTAGCCGAGTGCAATTGGCCAATTCCAAAGGGATTGCGCCTGACAGGTTGTTGCTATACATTTCTAGGGTTTGAAGGTATCTTAACGTACCAATCTGGGGGCCAAGTGTACCAGAAATGCCATTCTCAGAGAGATCTAGAGAAATCACAGATTTATGATTATTGCATTGGATACCGCTCCAGTTGCATGGAGTCCAGTCGTCAGCTTTCCATGTAGTGGCTATTGAAGGTGGTAAGGTGAGGTTTTTAGAGAGAGAAAGGAGTGCTTGGCCTTCTGAGTTTAAGGAGAGAGAAGATGTGATGTAGAAAGAAAACAGTACAGAAATTTGCCAGAGTAGAGAGGGGGCCATTAAATCCTACAATTTTTCAAGTAACAAACTAATATCAATTTAAGTTGAAAAAAAACATAGAAGAAAGATTCTTTGATCCAGCACAACTTAGAAAGTTTGAAATCTTCACAATTCTTGTCAGAACTCAGAACCACATAGATCTTGTCCTCATAAAATCCAAATTTTTTTAAATGATAATCTGTGCATTATGATTACAATATTTATTGTTAGATATGACAAAATATATATAAACTCCAAAAAAGTTACTCTTCTAACTCTTAATGAAATTAGAACTAATTAGAAGTGAACCAGAAATTATGTTTTAATTCTGTCAATAAACCCAGAAATATAAAAGATCTTTTTGTTAAACTATATGAACCATGCATATAGTTTTAGTAGTAATGAAGGGAAAAAATAAAAATTTGGAAAATTTAGGTTGAACAGCCCATTTTATGAAAAAAACTTCATTATTCACACAACTAATAAAAAATAAGAAAAACAAAAGTACTTCAATATCATCGCATAAATATAAGTGTAGTTCAAAAGCAAACACTTGTATGACAACAATTGTAAGGGTAAAGTTCATAGAAAATAGTAGTTATCAAGTATAGAAAATTAGGGTTGGAAAGCAAATTTCAATAATGATTAATGACACAGGATTAAACCAACTATTACTGCCTAAAATAGAAGTTGATGCATAAATAAAATGTGGCAAGTAACGCCACTTAGCATCAAATTCGACAGCAACAACAACAACAGAACTGATATGTTTGTATTAGTGCCTAATTACCCCTTATTCCCTTTGGAATTTACATGTAGGATGTAGCAAGCAAGGAAAGTACGTACCTGAAATGGAAGAAAGGAGTGAGTAGGGGTTTGCGTTTGAAAAGGATCAAGGCAGCTAAATTGTTTTGCGCTTGAAAACTTGGCTTGAGGAGAAAGATGGCGCAACGGGCAGCGGGTAGATTAATTTAAAGTTTAAACCGGACTGAGCTGAGGCTGAGGCTGAGGCTGAGGCTGAGCTCACGACAGAGATGGCAGTCTTTTTCTAGTTAGTTCACTTCACACTTTCACAGTGTCGCCTCGCCTGGTACACTGCTCATCTATTCAGTTTCAGTTTCTATAACGAATATATATAGGATGCTGTTTATTTTCTCTCCCTCTGTAGTCTGTAATACGTGAGACATCAAAGGTTATACTGCACTGGTCATAGAAAACTTACAGCACAAGGGAAAGCATTACTTGTGTTTTGTGTGGTGGCTGGGACCTGTGAGCCGACTGGAAACGAGTTCACACTTGTCAAATCTCTCCAGTGCTGTAAGACAGGATATGTCCACTGCAGAGACAGTGTTAATGCATTTAATACTTCAATAGCAAATATAATATTCTTTAATAACACAGCAGGGACTGGAGTGGAGTGGAGTGGAGTGGAGTGGAGGTTTATTCATTATGTTTGGCCAATCAAAGCTTTGATTTGGAATTGGGTAGAGTTTTCCGTGTGAATGGAGAACATTAATGAAGAGAGAGAGAGAGAGATGGACAGAAATTACTCTTGAAAAGTGCACCCTGTTCTGTTTTGAACTTTTGATCATTCTTGACCATTTTTCATTTTTCATTTTTCACCTCCTTCTGAGTTCTGACAACTTTTAACCTCGCATTGTAATTTGTAATCAACTCAGATGTTGTTGTATCGGCTACTTTTCGTATTTTAATTCAGATTGAGGTGCTGTTCGGCTGTAATAAATATTTTATTGCAATCTTATTTCTATTTCTATGCTCATTCTTCTCCGTTCACCGAACAGGATCTAATTGTGCAATTTAAAACTAGCAGCAGAAGAATATGATTTAAAATAATAAAGTCGTTTGATTTAATTATTATATGGTTGAAATTTGAAAGCAAAACAGTAAGACTTTATTTTATTTAAAAAAAGAATGTGATAGCAACTGTTCATGCAACTTATATATGTACCTAATTTCATAAAGCACTTGTATTGGATGATGGAGGAATAGGAAATTTGAGTCGTGAATTATTGTAAGTGTAGTAGTACCGAACCCACCATCAAAGGCACCTACACTAAATTAATTAACCTGTCAGTGTCAGTGTCAGTGAAAGAGATCAATGGATTAAATCTACCATGGGGCATGTGATTGGGACTTGTCTAATTGTCTTCTTAGCCAAAGTTTGTTTGTTTCGGATAAATTAATTAATTAATTAATATACCATTTGAATTGAATTGAATTGAATAGTTCAAGTATTCAACACTCAACAACATCATACTTGAATTCAAATGCCCAAATCATGTCAACCTTCTTTTTAATTATTTTATTTTATACTTTCAGCCGAAGCTCTCAATATCACACCATTTTCTCATGACTAAATATTAAAATTTGCAGAATCAATAACTCAAAATTTAAAATTCTACATATATGTGTTTTCATAATTTCGATTGTTAAATTTTTCATTTCCCAAAACGAAAACTTAAAACTTCTTCCTTTTTAGTTTTAAATATTGCCAAGTACCAATTTCCAGAATTAAAAATATTCAGAATCTGAAAACATTGTTTGAAATTTAAGTCTAAATTTTCAAAAGTTCTTTTTATGAGCTTCAGTCGTTCTTCTAAACTGAGGATGTGATGTATATATATATATTTAAGTACAAATAATTTTTTTTAGTATGAGGTTATGTGTACAAATTTTTCAAAATGTGATTTTTACATGGGAGCAATGTTTTTTGTTTTTTTTGTTTTTGTTTTTGTTTTTTTGTTTTTGTTTTTGTTTTTTTTTTCGTTAGCAAATAATTATTGGGATATTATTTCAGTAGGTGAGGAGTTTGACTTGTTACAATACTCCTTTGAGTCATGTTTGGTTGTGGCCTAAAGGGTGGAATAAGATGTTTAGGTTTCGTTATTTCACCAAACGTACCTTAATTGAGCCGGACTAAGATGACATAAGCTGATCTTTAGACCGGCCTAAATTAAACCATCTCACATCTCACATGGTGGTTTAACTTTATTCCATCTCGTAGTCTAACTTGAATGATTATAATAATATTTTATTTGTATATAATTAGTTTATTATTATTAATAATTATTATTAGTATATAATTATATAATTAATATCTTATATTATTAATATATTAAATAATTTATTATATAATTAATATCTTTTTATTAATAATTAATATTAATATATTAAATAAATATAATATAATATTGTAATATATTATAGTTATTAGTAATATATTAATATTATGTAATTAGTATCTTATTAACTATATATAACTATATAATTAATATTCTATATTGTTAATATATTCAATAATTATTATAATAATAATATAATATATTAATATTATATAATTAGTATTTTCTGATTCATAATTATTATTAATATGTAACTATATAATTAATATGTTATATTATTAATATATTAAATAATTATTATAATAATATTATAATATATTAATATTATATAATTAGTATTATATAATTAGTATTATATAATTAGTATTTTCTTATTCAGAATTATTATTAATATGTAACTATATAATTAATATGATATATTGTTAATATATTAAATAATTATTATAATAATAATATAATATATTAATATTATATAATTAGTATTTTCTTATTCATAATTATTATTGAGGTTGGCTACTATGCTTATATAAGCATATCCCCACATATGCTTATAACTCATTTTTGTGCTTCCAATGTCCAAATGGTCGATCTAAACCGTTCATCTTGTTCTCCATATTAATATGTGCTTGGAAACTAAATTTTACATTTTTCTGAATTTTTTTACTATTTATTAAGCCACTTTGAAAATCGCTGATCCAACGGTGGCTGCACAAAACAGTAAAATCAGCAGCCACCGTTGGATTAATAATTTTCAAAGTGGCTTAATAAATAGTAAACAAAATTCAGAAAAATGTAAAATTTAGTTTCCAAGCACATATTAATATGGAGAACAAGATGAACGGTTCAGATCGACCATTTGGACATTGGAAGTACAAAAATGAGTTATAAGCATATGTGGGGATATGCTTATATAAGCATATGTGGGGATATGCTTATATAAGCATAGTAGCCAACCTCATTATTATTAATATGTAACTATATAATTAATATGTTATATTGTTAATATATTAAATAATTATTACAATATTATATAATTAGTATCTTAGTATTAATAATTATTAATAATTATTATTAATTTATAATTATATAATTAATAATTAATATTTTTAATATAGTAAATCATCATTATAATAATATTATAATATATTATAGTTGTTATTAATATATTAATATTATATAATAAGTATCTTATTATTAATAATTATTATTAATTGATAATTATATAATTAATAATTAATATTGTTAATATAGTAAATTATCATTATAATAATATTATAATATATTATAGTTGTTATTAATATAATAATATTATATAATTAGTATCTTATTATTAATAATAATTATTAATATATCATTATATAATTAATATTTTATATTATTAATTTATTAAATAATTATTTTAATAAGATTATATAATTATTATATTTTTATTTTTATTTATCATTAATTTATAATTATATAATTAGTATTTTATTATTATTAATAATAATTATTATATAATTAATATTTTATATTATTAATATATTAAATAAAATTTATAATAATAATATAATATATTACAGTTATTATTAATATATTAATATTATATATTTAGTATCTTATTATAAATAATTAATTAATTTAGGCTTTCAAAATTTTAGTCTTTCACCAACTCTAACCAAAGAAGAAATACTTTAAGTTATAATTTAACTTTAGACCTCAATCAAATATAAATAATTTACATTGGTCTAAATTAGAATAGTTATTTAGACTTTCTTAACTTCAGGCAACAACCAAAAACCACCTTGATGCATATTGCTTTCAATCCGAAAATTTTCTTTTAGAAGGCCAGATATACATACTAACTTTTAGAAGGCCTCAAATAGCCCAGATATTTTTACTAACATTTCGAAGGCCTCAAATTCTAGAAATAAACTTTGAAACCTAACAGTTTTAATAATTCAAATGTGAGCCCATTTTGTTTTCTTTAATAGGCTTGCTTTAAATTTACTGTTCTGAGATTAAATCCAAAAATGGAGAGAATAAACATCCATTTTGGTGTCACTGTATTTCATCTGTTCTTTCTATATCGTGTGTTGTTGAGTTGGTGCAAAAAAACAAGAAAAAGTTTAAATAATCTCTACTCTCTTAATCCTGCAATTGTATTAATGGTTGTGTTTTTACCTTTAAAATTGACCAAGGTAGGATTTCAAACATCCTGTGTAAATATTTACTTTTCATTATTTTCAGAGGGCAAAATTTGGTTTCTTCTTTTCTTCTCAAAATATTATGTGATACAGTAATCAGATTGCATGTCCAATCTCCCTTTAAATTACAAGGAGAAAGGAGATGAGTTGCAATAATAGTAAATTTGTACAAATTTCAGGCCACCTTATAACTTCTTCTTTTATTAATTGGAACAACAACTTACGATGTTAACAGCCGAAGAGAAAGAGATTTGTGCGTGCATGTACGCAATGCGAGAAGCGAATAAAGATGGAACATCCAAGAGTGCATTAGGATTATATTTCAAAAATTATTCTATCTGATCCAAACTAAATCATATGACATAACCCTGAATCAGGTTCTTTGTAGCATAAAGGTTTTACTTTAAAGCACTAAGCACTACATGACTATAATTAACCTAAAGAAATCATCATAAAGCAACTTTATAAAGATATGGGGGAAAATGCGGATTAGGTTCTGCTTTACAATGGATGATTATGCACAAGTCTTTTTCAGATTAATTGGATGCAGTAATAATGTGGATTGGTAATGAGATTTTCATGATAGAGAGATCTTTAATTGGAAGCAAACAGTACTACATCTAGTTGTTTTTGGATATATCTAATGAATTTGTGATGTCATGAAAGTTTCTTCTTGTTTCTCAGTGGCAAAAGGTGTAGCCTTTACTGGTCTATATTTACCAGTTAAATTAATATTATGTGAGCATTAAAAAAAATGATCGACAAATGTAATATGTTACAATAGCTATTTAATTTCAGTTTATTTTTAATATTTACAAAATTAATTATCTCTCACATACTATTAGATTGTTAACTTCATTTTCAGCAAACCTAAGTGGTTACTATCTTCATCTCCACATATATTTTTTAAAATTGATTATGATTGCTATAATGGGTTGCTCTTTCTTAAGCTCAAATCTTATAGAGGTACTAAAATGTATAGATTCAAGAAGTTGAAAATTAAATTTTGATGATACATCTATGTACTCAATCAAGCCTTTAATTGGGTAGAAATTTAATTACTAGAACTGTACTGTAATTATTTAGTTAGCATCATGGCATAGTAAGTATGCAATGCATTATATCATGCAAAATGGTTTTAGATTGCAATTGATGAATATGATGGAAGGAGCCAGAGCATCCATTTAATGTTATGGATGCTTGTCCACAAAATGTGCTTCGGTTTTGACAGTCTAAACACCGACAAGAGTATCACGACAGATAGAGAACGGTCTTCTCAATCAGGAGAAAAAATATTTTGTGGTTCCAAATAAGACCTTGATGTTGCATCCCGCAATATTCGGTACGTGATGTTGAATCTTGAAGCATTTCACTTATCCACTTGTGATAGCTCCATATTCCTTAAATACATTTGCTGTCTCTGTACATAAATATAGATAGGAATGTATCTCTTGAAATGCTTCTATGTCATTTCTTTCTTTGAATTAATTTAAGATGAAAAAACAAGCAGTATCCAGGAATAAGCAAGCAAACGATTGATGCTATTGGTATCATTGTAACATTGATACCTTTACTATGTTGCTTCAAATTAGGATATTCTTTTCTCATGTAGACAAGGAAATTTTTTCTAATCAAATTTAGAGGAATCTTTATAATTTTTGCATCTTATTCGCCTATTGCACATGTCAATTTTAAGTTTGCATCTCTGTGAAGCACTTATTTAGAGGAATCTCATCCCATTGGATGATTAATTAACTAGTACTTCATTTTCAGCACACCTATGTGGTTACTTACTATCCTCATCTCCAAAAAAAAATTAAATTGATCATGATTGTTATAATGAGTTGTTGCTCTTCTTAAGTTCAAATCTTAGAGAGATACTGAAAAGTATAGATTAATAAACTTCAAAATTAAATTTTGATGATACACGGATTCAATCAAGCCTACAACTATAATTATTTAGCTAGCATCATAGCATAGTATGCAATTAATGCATTATATCATGCAAAATAATTATAGATTAAATTGAAGAATATGATCGGAAGGATCGTACACCATCCATTTAGATGTCATGGATGCTTGTCAAAATGCTCTTTGGTTCCGACAATCTAAACACCGACTAAGAATCATGCCAGATAGAGAACAGTCTTCTCGATCAGGAGAAAAAATAAATTGTGCCTCCAAATAAGGCTTTTATAATGCATCCTGCAATATTCGGTGACATTCATCCTTCAAACATTTCATTTATCCACTTGTGACAGCTTCATATTCCTTAAATATATTTGTTGTCTCTGTACATATATATATAGATAGGTATGTATCTCTTAAAATGCTTCTTTTTCATTTCTATCTCTGTTTTAAATTAAGATGAAGAAACAAGCAGTATCCATGAATAAATAAGCGACCAGTGATGGTATTCATATCACTATATATAACATTGACACCTTTGCTATGTTGCTTCAAATTAGGATTCTTTTCTCATGTAGACAAGGAATTTTTTCTGATCAAATTTAGAGGAATATATAGAATTTTGCATCTTATTCGCATATTGAACATGTCAATTTTAAGTTTGCATCTGTGTGAAGCACTTATCCACATATTGAGAATAAATATATATGATGGATAAAATCTTCACAAATACACATTTCAGATACCAAACAATATATCCTGTTCTTGGCCAAGTTGTCTCCACTGCAATTATGAAATATTCTTTTCTCATTAATCTGTTGTAATTTGTAATATTCTCTCAATTGAATTTGGAACCTCTTAGAGGATTATAGGAATCAGGAAACCTTTTGCAGAGTTTAAATTCATTGGGTATTCTAGTATGAAATCCGAATAACAAGTCCTTGTGAATAAATTCAAATTGATGTTTAGTCCACTGAAAATTTGGGACAGAGTGTTACTATATATGTGCTTCAAGTAGCACAGCCTCATGATCAGTAACAGTACACATCTCCACTTGGACAATATTCCTTAATTGTTTATACAATGTAACCAAATAATATTATTGGGATGCATATGTGTAATTTTGCTCCTATAATAATTAAATTTGTGGATATTTTCTGGCAGTGGATGACCAACAAATTGCTTTTAGAAAACAAAAAACTCACAGCTATAAAGTAAGGCATAATTAAGATTTCTAAAAAAATTATGACACAAATTAAATATGAAGGCTGAAACTTGTGAAACCTTCTCTATAGAGTTGTTCTTACATTTAGCCTGATCTAGCTAGCTTCATTTATGTCATGCATGCATTATATCATGAAAAATAATTTTAGATTGCAATTGATGAATATGATGGAAGCAGCCGGCAGCATCCATTTGGATGCTGATGCTTTTCAAAATGCGCTTCGATTCTGACAGTCTAAACATCGACAAGATAATCACGCGAGATAGACAATGGTCTTCTCGATCAGGAGAAAAAAAAAAATTGTGGCTGCGAATAAGGACTTGATGTTGCATCCCGCAAATATTCGGCAACGTTGAACCTTCAAACATTTCACTTGTCTACTTGTGATAGCTCCATATTCCTTAAATTCATTTGCTGTCTCTGTACATACATAAATATAGATAGGTATGTACATCTTGAAATGCTTCGTGTTCATTTCTTTCTTTGTTTAATTAATTTAAGATGGAAAAACAAGCAGTATCCATGAATAAGTAAGCGATCGATGATGCTATTCGTATCACTATATATAACATTGACACCTTTGCCATGTTGCCTCAAATTAGGATATTCTTTTCTCATGTAGACAAGGAAATTTTTTCTGATCAAATTTAGAGGAATCTATTGAATTTTGCATCTTATTCGCATATTGAACATGTCAATTTTAAGTTTGCATCTGTGTGAAGCACTTATCCACATATTGAGAATAAATATATATGATGGATAAAATCTTCACAAATACACATTTCAGATACCAAACAATATATCCTTTTCTTGGCCAAGTTGTCTCCAATGCAATTATGCAATATTCTTTTATCATTAATATGTTGTAATTTGTAATATTCTCTCCAATGAATTTGGAACCTCCTAGAGTTTTATAGGAATCAGGAAACCTTTTGCTAAGTTTAAACCCATTAGGTATTATAGTATGAAATCCGAATATCAAGATCTGGTGAATAAATTCAAATTGATGTTTAATCGACTGAGAATTTGGGACAGAGTGTACAATGTGCTTCAAGTTGCACAGCCTCATGTACAGTAACAGTACAGAGAACTCAACTTGGACATTATATTATTCCTTAATTGTTTATACAATATAACCAAGTAATATTCTTGGGATGCAATATATGTATTTTTTTCTATGGTAATAAATAACTTCTGGATATTTTCTGGTAGTTGGTGCCCAACATATTGCTTTAAAATTTGAAAAGAAAATACATTAAGGCATTATTTTGACTAAAACATTAAACAAATTAAATATGAAGGCTGAACTTGTGAACCTTCTCTAGACTATAAACAAGTTCTTATACATTTAGTTAAATTTAATTATTAACATTTCATCTTATCTTCATCAATAATAGAGAATTACTACATGCATGTATATATGTTATTAGCCCATTTATTGCTTTCTGAATAGGTACTGTAATGATCTTGCAATCGCATTATGTAATGATAATTAAAAAGAGACAAATTAACATGCACAACAAGTGTCTGTATTTGCTCCTGTAGTTATATATGATGGTACATCAACTATAGGCTATAGCATGAAATCCCGACCGTTCTACTCGGATCGAACGCCACAATGTGGTGTGATTTTTAGAGGTACATTAAGATTCATCCGATATTCCTAACAAACGGTCGAGATCACATGCTAAAGTTCTATAACAGAGCAGCTATGGCAGCAGAGATACTTCAACTAATCAATTCAATTTCTCTTATCAGGAGAATTGTGGATCAGCATACTGAGTTACAAGTTCTGTCTCTTCTCTGAGAGAAGAGGTCTGGTCCTTTCATTTCATCAAAAGAACATCTCTTATTGGAGTTTTTGCACTGAACTCTGTTGTTTTAGCCATAGTAACAAATTTGTAATTCAAGAATATTAGATATAAGATCAATAAATTCGATTCGGATATAATACGAGTATAATTTGAAAATAGTTTATTGTTTTATAATGTTAGTATATCAATAGTTATATTTATCATTGTAAAATAAATATCATAAATTATTAATAAAAATAATAATTACCGTGCTAATTATTCGTATAATTTTATAAATTAAAATAATTTGTAAAGTATTGAAAATAATAATAATAAGAATAATATTTAAAAATCTCATTACTATAGTTTTGACAAGAGGGAAAAGTGTAAATTATATAACGTTTATATGGATTCTACATGAGGCATAGCCACAGAAGATCTTGTGACATGAATATTTTTTGTTGTACCACCACTTGCAGGAATTCACCAGGATCCACCAGTACCATGGTCAGGCTCTATTAATTGAGGCAAACCGAATCATTAAAAATTTCTGATATTCTTTCACCACCTCTTGTCTTGCCTCCCAAATTGATGTGTTTAACAGTTTAACTGATTGATAGTTTGATACCCACAATAAAGATGATGTGGCACTTCATCATTGGCCTGACGGCCACTTGTACAGTGCTACTATTATGACGAGAGAGAAAAGGATACAGGAATTTAGGGGTGAAAATTAACGATGCGTATCCTCTGCATTAACTCCAAATTAGGAAATCTTTTGAGTTAATGAATCTCAACCGTTTGATTTTAAACGGAGTCAATTCAGATCCTTCCTAAACATAGAGGGTCTTAATATTAATATTAGTACGGATCTAATTCGCACAAATCTTAAAGCAGATTCATTAACTCAAAAGATTCCCTTTTGAATTAATGCAGAGGATACAAATTCGGTGAAAATGGTATGGATAATATCCGATTTGTATTCGATTTGTATTCAAATAATTAGATATCGATATCCGATATTTGAATATTCGTGCGGATATAATTACTTATATGATTTTACATTTCAATTATTTGTATTTAAATAATAGATATATGTCATATATTTTAATAATTATTATAAAAAAATGTTATTCACCATTATATTTAGATAAATATTATGAACTTTAGTATTTTTTTACTTTTAAAAAAAAATATTTTAATAAATATCCGATATGATCTGTATCCAACTGATAATCGATCCGTACTCGTATTTGAAAAATTAAAAAAACAATATAGATATGGGTTTTACCACTATCTGCTCCGTATCCACTCCGTTTTCACCCTAATAGGATGCGTTTATTGAGAGAAAAATTAATATATTTAATTGTTTGAAATAGCAAAATAGTTCATGGATATTCAAATAAATATTCATGTATCTAACTATAAAATAAAATTCGAAATAGTTCGCTAATATGAATGATTGAGGTTATGTTACTTTGCAAAGCATAGATCAGTTTGTGCTATGGATTAACAGTTAATTCGACTAGCTCAACATAATTTCTATATGTAATTAGAAAGAAATTTTGTATATTAGTTTAGAATTTATTTACTTTTTTTTAAATATATAAAAAATCATTATTTTTAGAAGGTTAAAAAAATTTTAGATCAAGTAATTTCTACAAATCTAAAAAATAATTAAAAATTGTAAATAATATATACATAGCCTCACTCTATATAAATTAGCTTTATTTCTCTCTAATCCAAACATAATCATAATAAAATTAGGGCGGACATTCCTTGACAGCAACTATATATGAATTTCTCAAAAAAAAAATAAAAAAAAAATAATAATTAGGACGGACAGTATGTGGTGGTGAGAGATTGATCTTAAGGTTGGCACGGACTCACCACGGCGAAGGAAATTTAGCAAATTTAATAAGATTATTAACCAATTCAATTGTTTCAAATAGCTTTAGTTTTTTTCATTGAAATAACAAAACAACAAGACTTCACGGCACAAATATTCATCCATCTATATATGGAACAGAATTTGGAATAACAATTAGATGATTTTATAGTGGAACATAATTTGGAATAACAATTAGATAATTTTACAGGTAGCTCAATATATAGATTTTCATACTTTCTATTTTAATCAAAAGAAACATATGTAATAGCTATCTTGTATATCGTTGGATTAATGCAATCGCCTATGGACTTTCAAAAAAAAAAAAATTTGGAATAGCACACTAGCGCTATTTCTCTATAATTCAAACATACTCATAATAAAATTCATAGAGTCGGATTAGGACAGTTAATATCTAGTCACGGGAGCTTTATCAGATGGTTAAGAATTTGAATTGGAACGAATCTAAAAAATATATATACTTTTTTAGCATGATCCCTAATAGTTATCCGGATGAAGAAATTGTTTTATTGTAATAACAAGGTATTAATTAATTGAATGATTTGACCTCCAACCTTTACTCATTATATTAAAAAAAATAAAATTATCCCTAATAGTTTGGCATCTCAATTTGGTGTACAGAATCATGAGCCGAATCTGGGGACACAGACCTCTAACAATTGTTTAGATAATTAGATGTTCATCGGATATAAAAAAATAGATGTGATGAATATGAGATTCAATTCAAGTTGATGAATTTGATAGGAGGCATTTGAGTAATCAAAGATTCAATTTGAAGGCCCATTGGAGCGATGATTCCTGGATTATTTTTCATCCTTAGGCAAGATTATATATTCTGGATAAATTGTTAACACTAAAACCTCTTCACATGGATAACTTTCATGAAGAGATGCTTAAACCTTTATATGTGTGATATTATGATACTTTGTTTTAAATTTTTAATAGGTAAATTGCTGATTTTGAAGTGAAAATGAGATAACTTAAGTAAATTAATTGCTGATACTTAGTGTTCTAGCCACTAGTTACAAGTACACATTTAACATTTTATAAAAAGACTATATAAATACTAACAAAAAAGTTTCATTATATATTATTAAACTAACAAATTTATAGTGAGTTTAAGGTCGTTTTACTAGCTAGAGAATGTCAATATAAGGAAGGAAGATCTAAGAAGGTGATATTATTCGTTAAAGTGTGGAGTGTGATGGAAGCCAAGAAAAGGTGCTAATCCCACTTAGTGGGTAATGAATTCTTACAAGTGAATTATTAAGTTGATTATAAGGACCCTATTAACCACTAACAATGGGTAGTTTTGATTAAAAAAAATGTTGATAGTGTGGCCATTTTTGTGGAGAACAATACCGGCAAGCTATCGCACTCGAACTCACAAAAGGTAACACAAGTGTAAACGGTCATATGTTTTGTGGTTTGGAGAGAACGTTGTTCAAAAGTGTTTCAAGAAGAGAGAAACTCTGAAAGTGAAGATAAAGAATCACTACTACAAAAAATATTTTTGCTATCGCCCATTTATCATCGGATGTGCTTTTGCACATATAGTGCACGTCACGAGTGACAGCGCTGTAATTACTTTGAACTTTTTACTGTCTGTTCTGGATAACCAACCGATTGCATTGATAGCCCCCATCTTTTACCATCAGTTCATTTTAACCAACAGTTGGTAAAGACATGCACTACACCATCGGTTGGTTAAACCAACCGATGGTGTTAATGGGTTCACTTTTAACTACTGTTGGTTATATGAGCAGTTGGTGTTGCATAGATCAACACCAACTGTTTATTATATTGAACAGATAGTGATGTTCTAAATATCAAATTTTAATCCAAGTCTCAAATTTTTAGATCAAAAATCTAGACCTGATCAAAAAATTTCATTCCAGCTCCCTCCCAATCAAAAACCTAGACCTCTTCTCCCACCGCCTCTCCTCTCATCTCCTCCCCTCCGCTCTCTTCGCTAGTTCTCTCCACCGACTCAAACCTCTCTCTCACCTCATCGTTGTCATAGACCCTCTCCGCATCATTCCTTTCTCTCTCTCGAGCTGCCTCTCTCTCTATTGAGCATCGAGCCCCAAACCTCACTCCGTTGTCTCTCTCTCTAAGTCGGAGCACTGAGCACTGTACTAATGTAACTTGATGTAGTGTTTCTTTTTTGGTTTTTTCATTTAATTTTATTTTAAAACTTTATAAAATTAGACACTGCTAGTATCTTCATTAATGAAATCTGGAAGCTATACTTGTTCATTTTTACTTAAAAAGATGTTGGTAGACATGTTTTTTTTAGTTGGACCTCCGGCATTTTACAAGAAATAATAAAAACATCAAATTTCTAGAAGAATATTAAAGATATACCTAAAAGTGAAATTGCAATTTTATTTTTCTATTCGGCATTTTTTTCGAGTTTTTCTTATTAGAGTTATATGATGTCAAACCTTTTCTATTTGTCAAGTTAAATTAAAATTAAAATAATCAGATATGAACAATTAACAGAAATAAATATTGGTAAATACAAATTAACAGATAGAAAGAAAATCACTATTTTCATATGTTCTAGAATATTTAGATAAGGTGATTTTCTATCTATATAAAAAAAAGTAGTAATATATATTTTTTGAAATATATTAAATTTGATCTGTAAAGAATATGAAAAAGATCATATTAAACAGGTGGAATCGACAATATATGTCTGAAATTATAAAACAGTAGTATAAATTCATATAACAGAGATCTACATGCATACGCATTGCAATTAAAGTTCATAACCTTGCATGCATGCAATAGATAATCAATAAAATTTGAACTGGTTGGAATGGAGCCTCGCTCATCTACTGGAAGGTGATTACACGAGGTGGTGCTGTGACTTGCTCATCAACTTGGGCACCCATTCCATTCCATTTTAGTGAGGGAGGGAGAGACAATTGCAAGTAGGAGAGAATATTCCAAAAGCTATATAGCACCAGTGACGAGTGACGAGTGCAAGCAGAAAGGAAAGGGACTGCCAATGCCAAATGCCAATCTCAGCTCTCTCTCAGGTGTAATAAATAATTGGATTGTCTCAACTCTCAACTCTCAACTCTCTCTCAAGGTAGAGACGTCTATCATTTAACTCTTCTTTTTTCCTTAACAGATGGTTTATATGAAATATATAAATTGCTTAATGATTAAATTTAATGCAATTTAAAGATAATTATTTGGTGATGAATTAAAAACAGTTAATTCCAGACCGTTTTAAGTTTCAAATCATTTGATGTACGGTCATGGGCGAACCCAAGGTTCATCGAGGTACGCACTTGTATCTACTTCTGAACGGAAACAATGCCTACCCTTGAATAGCACTTGTATCTACTTCTGAACAGAAACAATGCCTACTCTTAAATTTAATTCATAGCCAAATTGAAAGAAAATTACACAAAAGCAAGTCAGTCCATACCGATTCGTGTAAAAAAAAAAAATAGTTTGATTTTCTAATTCACTTAGAAGAATCGCTGATTTGCCAGGAGAAAAAAAATATGCTACTAAGGATCTAAATATATATCATGTCGTAACTAGTCATGCCGTGACTTGAATCACATAACGTGCCATGACTAAATTTGGAATGATAGTCATGGCATGTGAATGATCACAACACGTTAATCATGCCATGACCAAGGCATGTCGTGACCACATATGACATATTCAAATGTGATCGGTCATGTTTGGTCATGCTTAACTATTTTTTTCATAATTTATGTTAGTTTATTCAAAGTTCACCATTCGATCAAGATCTAACGGTCCTAATTATACGTGACAATGTAATGTGCCGTGATCAAATCTTTTGCGTGACGTGCTGTGTCATGTCAAATTTTTGAAAAATGACCATGTTGCATGAATAGTTACTACACGGGACACGCGAGTCATAACATGTGACCGATACACATGCAATATCATGCCGTGATGGAACTGTGTTGTGCTGTGACTACATCGTGTCATGTCGTGAGTTTTTTAGATCATTATCTGCTTTTCTACTCTAATTCATCAGGAGAAAAAAAAATTATGCTCTTATTAGTATTTTGTGCCTACTCCTAACTAGAATTCTGAATTCGCCCCAGTGTACGGTGAAACATATATCAAAATTTAAGTTACTTGATCAATTTTAAACTTTATTTTTAAACATATATTAAATTTTGAGTCACTTGATCAATTTTATTTTATGTCATTTCAGGAAGGATCACACAATAGTTATTTTTCATAATTTCATAATATACTTTTAGAAAATATATAAAATTTAGAAATAATATTAAAATTACTCTTTTAATATGGAGTACTTGTGACATTATGAATTTTATAATAAATATTTTATACTGACTGATTGAATTAAGGCGTTAAGAATCGAATAATAAATATAGAAAAACGGTCCAGTGCGGATGGATGACCCGCACTGCGGGTGGCTTCACCCGCACTGGGACAATTTTCCTTAACGAATTCCTGTGATTTTCACTGGGTGCGGATGGTGGTGCGGATGGGCACACGCACTGCGGGTGAGTTCTGTACTCTTCTGAAAATTTCGCTAAGTACTGAATGCGGATGGGAGCACCCGCATTGAGCTCAGTGCGTCCGCACTAGGCTCGGACATTTTTCTGCGCCGTGAGTGCGGCTGGACGGATCCGCAGTGCGGATGATCGGTCCGCACTGGGATGTGTGTTTGCTATTTGCGCTGTGAGTGCGGCTGGACGGATCCGCAGTGCGGATGAGTGATCCGCACTGGGGTGTGTTTGTTATTGCGTAATGGATGCGGCTGGATGGATCCGCAGTGCGGATGGTTGGTCCGCACTGGGGTCTGTATTTCTGTTATTCTTGTTATTTTGAGGGACCTATTTGCAAAATGGATTAAATAAACATCTTCTCTCTTTCTCTTTCATCTTTTTAATAAATAAAATATTTACACAAGGGCCTATTTGTAATAAACATTTTCAAGTTGTTAATAACTAAAAATGGAGGGGTATATTTGCAAATTTCCAAATATTAATCAAATACCTTTCTCTTTCTTTCATTTTCGGTGGAAATAAATCGTAAGGGTTAGGGTGGCCGAACCAAGAAAAGGGAAAGAGAGAGAGAGAGAAATTAAACGCGGAATCTGATCGAACTGACCGGAAAATCGAGATTCGAGCTGAATTGACGATCCTTGATCGATTAGAAAGCTTCAATTTGGTATATATTTCTCCCTTGGTAATTTCTTGAAAATCCTAATTTATTCGATTTATTCGATTTGTCATGATTTCGGTTGAAATTTGTAATTAGGGTTTCGTAATCGAGTTCTAGCTCGATTAGTTGTTAATTTGTGATAATTGATACGATCTATCTTCCTTTTCTCTTGGAAACCCTAATTTCATTTGATTTGTTATATTTTGGTGAAATTCGAAGTCGAATTTGATTTGAAATGTTATAACTCGATAATCGGATTGATTTGCTTGTGGAATTCGGAATTGAACTAAGGTTTTGGGGTTGGATTGTAATGGAAATGAATTATGATAGTTTCCTGTGAAATTCGGGAAATTCGGGAATTAATCGAGTTATAACTTCGTAAAACATATCGATTCATGTTGTTTATTCAGAACCACCGATTGAATTGGAATTCGAATTAGGATTTGGTAATGGTATTAATTATCGGATATTAATCGAACGCGTTAATCGAATTTAACGTGTAAAATAGGTGGTAATCATACGAGGCAAAGGATTTTTGGATCGTTCGAGACGCCTGAGCCTTAGTCGAGCGTGCTATTACTCAGGTGCGGGGTTTCTGGACTTGTTTGATATTTTATATTCAGAAATTAAACTGTGTTTTGATTCATATGCATTGCATTGCCCAAATAAAGTGAAACTTGAATTGTTTTATCTGATTGATTTGCATGCTGGTATGGTTATTATTTGTGTTGATCTGAATGATCTGATTTTTGGAATTAAAGTCACCGTGCTTTATATCACCATCGGTTGGTGGATATGGTATTATTGTCATCCACCGTGATGACGTCACTCAGGGAGTGAATCCGGATTTTGTCAAGTCTATGCATGGACTGTGACGCTCAGTGTTCTAAAGCTTTAGATCGTCTGACCTTCGGCAGTTCCCAGTACCGGTTGGGACGAAGGGTAAGTGACTTTGTACTATGATTTTGGATGTGGTGACTGTGTATCGGATGGCATTACCCAGGGGGTATTGCGTTTGGATGGTCAGTTGGATTTATATGGATTTCTGGATAGGAATTAGAACCAGACTTTTAATTAAACAGTTAAGCCTGTAACTACAGATGAGTGTCATGAGAAAAGGTTTTACCTGGTACAGCCGTCTGTAGGTGTCTGTAACCCTACAGACGAGTGGGAACGAACTGGGGTCCAGTTTGGTGGAACATCTGTAGTTACTACCAGATATTCTGAAATCGAGTTAAACCAAATATTGTGTGCTTGAATTTCATCTTGGCAATTCCTGAATTGTGATTTCATTTGGATATATGTTGTCGGGTTTGTGTATTCATGTTTATATATGATTATAAACTGATTTGAGCTATATTTGTGTTTACTTTTTGAATATAATCTGTGATTGCAAGTCCAGGGACGATTTGTGGCAATTTATCGCACTGAGAATTCAATTCTCATCCCCTCTTTTGGGTTAATTTTTCAGGTACCGGTTCGGTGGATCCGAGAGAGACACGAGGTCGGTAGGCCTGGGTTTCACCGTTGCTTAGCTGTCTGGTATTGTGACTAGAGACATGTATAGATTTATGTTTTGATTGTATATATATATGTGTTCTCTATGTCATTTGGTGATACGTATCCATTTAGATACGGATTTTGTATGATATTACCTGACCAGTTGGGATTTGTGAACTGTTTTTCTTAGTTATTTGTTGATTTTGTTGGTGTGTTTTACTTTCTATTATATCGTACTTGCCTTGTAGGCATACGGGCAACTGTATGTCTACGGCAGGAGGCACCTGTCGCGCCTCGTGGGGCCGCGGGGTGTGACAGGTCTCCTTTGGTGGTATCAGAGCATGGTTTAGAACCTGAACCAGACTTGTTTGGATACGAGAGTGGTATACGTATTAATGGGGTCGTCGCGATTATACGAATTCCGTATGATATATCGAATATTATAAACTAACTGTGTTTATTCAGAAAATGGAAACACCACACCGAGGTAGAGGCAGACCTCGGAGGAATCAGGAATTGATTATCGAGCCGGCTGTGGATCAGGCTGGAGCTGGTCCAGCTGGTGCTGAGGGAGCTGGTGGCGCTGGAGGAGCGCCAGGTAGAGACCGGGACATAGATGACCGGCTGATTGCGGCCTATGAGAGAGGTCGCCAAGCGGAGATGCGGGATGCAGCACCGGTGGTTCGCGGTGGTGCACCCGAAGAGTTTAGAAGGCTATATGATTCATTTCTGCGCTTGAATCCGCCGCGCTATGATGGAACCGGCGGGTATGCGGCAGCCGAGGAATGGCTGGCGCAAATAAATGCAAAGCTGAATTTGTGCCGCGCACCTGAGGATGACAAAGTCGAGGTAACTGAGCAGCAATTGGAGGGTGACGCAAGGTTCTGGTGGGACGGGGCCCGACGCAGTTATGTCGGGGAGGAAGCAAGGATTCCGTGGGAATGGTTTGAACAGCAGTTCAACCGGAGGTTTCTGAGCAATATTCAACGTGAAGCGTTGCGGAGAAAGTTTCTGGAATTGAGGCAAAATGGGCGTCCGGTGGGGGATTATAATAGTGAGTTTCTGGCGTTGTCGCGTTATGCATCAGACATTCAGAATGACGCGGCAAGGTATCACAGGCATTACTTGGATGGTTTGGATGGAAATATCTCGATGATTGTTGATACTCCGACTGCTACGGAGTTGCAATCTATGATGGATCATGCAGAACAGATAGAGATGCATGGTAAGCGGAGGAAAGAGCAACTGACCGAGAGAAATGTAAAACAGAAGGATGCTCAGAGTGGGCAAATGTCGAGGTCGAGGGGAGGACCATCATTTGCTAGACCCCCTCGGTCGAATATGGTGCCGAGACCCCCGTTTAGACAGACCTCTATGCCGGGTTTTAGACCGGTGATTCCTTCGCAATGGTGTCGATCGTGCAATCAAGCGCACGATGAGGTTGAGTGTAGGCGCAAGACTAGCGCTTGTTTCATATGTGGTAGCGCGGGACATTGGGCGAGGGAGTGCCCGAATGCGCTTATGAGGATGCGAGGCGCTGGTAGCGCGGGAGGATCCGCTAGCGTTGGGCGCGGAGCGCCAACGTGGCGTGGACGTGGTGCATCTCAAGCTGGCGGGGCTAGCGCTAGCAGGGCTAGTAGCGCCGGTAGTGTCGGCAGGGTTAGCGGTGCCGGCAGCGTCGGCAGGAACGATGGCAGGGCGGCGGCGAATGCGCTTAACATTGCTGGAACTTCGCGCAACGCTGCAACTGCGCTGGGAGATGGCCAGACTGACGTCATGACAGGTATACTCTCTATATCTGATCAGGATGCGTATTGTTTGATTGATACGGGGTGCAGCCATTCTATTGTGTCGAGGGAATTGGTAGAAAAAGGGAATTGGCCAATTGAGACGTGTAATCAAGTTGTAAATGTTCAAACCCCGTTTGGTTCAACCGATCAAGGAATCACTTTATGCCGAAACCGAAAGATTAAGATAGATGGAAGAGAGTTCGAGGCGGACTTGTTGGTGATGGAGATTACCGGCTACGACGTGTTATTGGGTATGGACTGGTTGACGAGACACGCTGCTACGATTGATTGTCCGCATCGTCGGATTCATTTCGCGAATTCAAGAGGTATGTCTTGCATACTCAATTGTAGAGAAATTGGGAAACTAACACCGTGTATTTCGGCTGTAGAGATGAAACATTTGTTAGAATCAGGGTGTGATGCTTACTTGGCGGCCGTGGTTTATGCGCCTGCGGCAGTTCCAGAGATCAACACCATTCCGGTGGTTTCAGAATTTGTGGATGTATTTCCGGAAGAGATTTTAGGGTTGCCACCTGGACGAGAAGTGGAGTTCGGTATCGAACTGGTACCGGGCACAACACCGATTTCAAAAGCACCGTATCGAATGGCACCGGCAGAACTAAAAGAACTCAAGGCACAGTTGGAAGATATGTTGGAGAGTGGATTTATCAGACCTAGCACGTCGCCATGGGGCGCGCCAGTGTTGTTTGTCAAGAAGAGAGATGGAACATTGCGGTTATGCATTGATTACCGCGAGCTGAACAAGGTAACTGTGAAAAATAAATATCCGTTACCTCGGATTGACGATCTGTTTGATCAGTTACAGGGATCCTCAATATATTCAAAGATTGATCTGAGAACAGGGTATCACCAGCTGAGAATACGGCCGAGCGATGTGGATAAGACAGCGTTCCGTACAAGGTACGGGCATTATGAATACCTGGCTATGCCGTTTGGGCTGACGAACGCACCGGCAGCGTTCATGGATTTGATGCACCGTGTGTTTCACGATCTATTGGATTCTACAGTTGTGGTGTTCATTGATGATATACTGGTGTATTCGCGCTCGCGAGAAGAACATGAGGTACATCTTCGAATTGTGTTGCAAAGATTGCGTGAACATCAGTTATTCGCAAAGTTTTCGAAATGTGAATTTTGGTTGGAGGAAGTTACCTTTTTGGGGCATGTGGTTTCTGGAAAAGGGTTAGCGGTGGATTCCGAAAAGATTCGGGCTGTGACAGATTGGAAAAGGCCGGAGACAGTTACTGAAATTCGCAGCTTTCTGGGGTTAGCCGGGTACTACAGGAGATTTGTACTCGGGTTTTCGCGGTTAGCCGCGCCACTTACAAAATTGTTGCACAAAGGCGTGAAATTTGATTGGGGTACCGCGCAAGATAAAAGTTTTGAGGAATTGAAGAGTCGGCTGGTATCCGCGCCAGTTCTTGCTATGCCGACTACTGATAAAGAGTACACAGTTTACACTGATGCATCTCGATTGGGTTTGGGTTGCGTATTGATGCAGGATGATCATGTAATTGCCTACGCATCTCGGCAATTGCGACCGCACGAGCAAAACTACCCGACGCATGATTTGGAGTTAGCGGCAGTGATATTTGCGCTAAAGATTTGGCGGCATTACTTGTATGGCGTGAAATGCCGAATCTATACTGATCATCAAAGTCTGAAATACATCTTCACGCAAAAGGAGTTAAATTTAAGACAAAGGCGGTGGTTAGAATTGATGAAAGACTATGACTTGGATATCCAGTATCATGCAGGAAAAGCGAACAGTGTAGCAGATGCATTGAGCAGAAAGAGTCAGGTAAACCTGGCGTTGGTGATTACAAGTGAAACGCATCTTCTCGAGGAAATGCGCAGAATGGAAATACATGTTGGCGCGTCACGCGAATTAGCGTTGGAAGTTGCATCTAAATGTAATAGAAGTGAGGTTGGGACTAGCGCAACTGCAATTGCGTCGGTTGTGCTAGCAGCGGTTGAAATCCGATCGGAATTACACGAGCAGATTCGTGCAGAGCAACAGAATGATCCGAGATGTCAGAAATTCAAACTGCACTATGAGTCAAACGCAGATTCACCGTTTCAAGTTCAAGGAGATGGCATCTTGCGGTTTCACGACCGCATTTGTGTACCAAGTAATTCGGAGTTGAAAGATCTGATTTTGTCAGAGGCGCACAATTCGGGATACGCTATCCATCCGGGAGAGGTAAAAATGTATCAAGATCTAAAGAAGTATTTTTGGTGGCCAAAGATGAAAAAGGAAGTACAAAGGTACGTGGAAAAGTGTCAAATATGTCAGCAAGTTAAAGCGGATCGGCAGAGAAAAGCAGGATTGCTAAGACCGCTGGAAATACCTACAAGGAAATTTGAATCAATCACGATGGATTTCGTAAGTGGATTTCCGAGAACTGTCGGAAGGTATAATACAGTTTGGGTGATTGTGGATCGGTTAACGAAGATAGCGCATTTCATTCCGCTTCGAATTGAGACATCTGGGCCAGAATTGGCGGAATTGTTCCTAAAGTATCAGTTTAAGTACCATGGTTGCTCGCGCAATATTATTTCTGACCGAGATCCTCGGTTCACTTCTCATTTCTGGGAGAGTTTTCAAGAAACAATGGGTACCAAGTTGAGATTCAGCACTGCGCACCATCCTCAGACTGACGGTCAGTCTGAGCGCACCATTCAGACGCTGGAAGACATGTTGCGCTCCTGCGCGCTATGTTTACAAGGTTCGTGGGTTGATCATTTGTATCTGGTGGAGTTTGCGTATAACAACAGTTATCATTCGAGCATTGGTATGTCACCGCAGGAGGCGCTGACAGGACAGCAGTGCCGTACTCCATTGTGGTGGGGACCAGCGGGTACCTATCCACCTACAGGGCCGCAAATGTTAGAAGAAATTGCTGAGAAAACAAAGATGGTTTTGAGTCGGCTCAAGTCGGCTCAAGAAAGGCAAAAGAAATATGCGGATGTTCACCGAAGACCGTTGGAATTTCAAGAAAGTGATCACGTATGGCTTCGAGTTTCGCCTGTCAGAGGCGTGCATCGATTTGGTGTTTCGGGCAAGCTAAGTCCTCGATATATTGGGCCGTTCCAGATTTTGCGACGAGTTGGACCGGTTGCATACGAGCTTGCACTACCACCAGCGTTGGACCGGGTTCATCCGGTATTCCATGTATCACAGCTACGCAGATATGTGCGAGATCCGTCGCATTGTATTGATCACTCGGGTTTACACGTACAAGATGATCTGACATATCAAGAAGAACCAATGCAGATATTGGATCGAAAAGAGCAACGACTACGAAGCAAAGTGATTCGGCTCGTGTTGGTAAAATGGGGACGCCATTCCGATAAGGAAGCGACGTGGGAGCTCGAAGAGAGCATCCGAGAAAAGTATCCGGAGTTATTCGACAATTAAGGTACGAAATCAAGTTCAGCGGACTGAACTTCATTTTAAGGGGGGGAGAAATGTGACATTATGAATTTTATAATAAATATTTTATACTGACTGATTGAATTAAGGCGTTAAGAATCGAATAATAAATATAGAAAAACGGTCCAGTGCGGATGGATGACCCGCACTGCGGGTGGCTTCACCCGCACTGGGACAATTTTCCTTAACGAATTCCTGTGATTTTCACTGGGTGCGGATGGTGGTGCGGATGGGCACACGCACTGCGGGTGAGTTCTGTACTCTTCTGAAAATTTCGCTAAGTACTGAATGCGGATGGGAGCACCCGCATTGAGCTCAGTGCGTCCGCACTAGGCTCGGACATTTTTCTGCGCCGTGAGTGCGGCTGGACGGATCCGCAGTGCGGATGATCGGTCCGCACTGGGATGTGTGTTTGCTATTTGCGCTGTGAGTGCGGCTGGACGGATCCGCAGTGCGGATGAGTGATCCGCACTGGGGTGTGTTTGTTATTGCGTAATGGATGCGGCTGGATGGATCCGCAGTGCGGATGGTTGGTCCGCACTGGGGTCTGTATTTCTGTTATTCTTGTTATTTTGAGGGACCTATTTGCAAAATGGATTAAATAAACATCTTCTCTCTTTCTCTTTCATCTTTTTAATAAATAAAATATTTACACAAGGGCCTATTTGTAATAAACATTTTCAAGTTGTTAATAACTAAAAATGGAGGGGTATATTTGCAAATTTCCAAATATTAATCAAATACCTTTCTCTTTCTTTCATTTTCGGTGGAAATAAATCGTAAGGGTTAGGGTGGCCGAACCAAGAAAAGGGAAAGAGAGAGAGAGAGAAATTAAACGCGGAATCTGATCGAACTGACCGGAAAATCGAGATTCGAGCTGAATTGACGATCCTTGATCGATTAGAAAGCTTCAATTTGGTATATATTTCTCCCTTGGTAATTTCTTGAAAATCCTAATTTATTCGATTTATTCGATTTGTCATGATTTCGGTTGAAATTTGTAATTAGGGTTTCGTAATCGAGTTCTAGCTCGATTAGTTGTTAATTTGTGATAATTGATACGATCTATCTTCCTTTTCTCTTGGAAACCCTAATTTCATTTGATTTGTTATATTTTGGTGAAATTCGAAGTCGAATTTGATTTGAAATGTTATAACTCGATAATCGGATTGATTTGCTTGTGGAATTCGGAATTGAACTAAGGTTTTGGGGTTGGATTGTAATGGAAATGAATTATGATAGTTTCCTGTGAAATTCGGGAAATTCGGGAATTAATCGAGTTATAACTTCGTAAAACATATCGATTCATGTTGTTTATTCAGAACCACCGATTGAATTGGAATTCGAATTAGGATTTGGTAATGGTATTAATTATCGGATATTAATCGAACGCGTTAATCGAATTTAACGTGTAAAATAGGTGGTAATCATACGAGGCAAAGGATTTTTGGATCGTTCGAGACGCCTGAGCCTTAGTCGAGCGTGCTATTACTCAGGTGCGGGGTTTCTGGACTTGTTTGATATTTTATATTCAGAAATTAAACTGTGTTTTGATTCATATGCATTGCATTGCCCAAATAAAGTGAAACTTGAATTGTTTTATCTGATTGATTTGCATGCTGGTATGGTTATTATTTGTGTTGATCTGAATGATCTGATTTTTGGAATTAAAGTCACCGTGCTTTATATCACCATCGGTTGGTGGATATGGTATTATTGTCATCCACCGTGATGACGTCACTCAGGGAGTGAATCCGGATTTTGTCAAGTCTATGCATGGACTGTGACGCTCAGTGTTCTAAAGCTTTAGATCGTCTGACCTTCGGCAGTTCCCAGTACCGGTTGGGACGAAGGGTAAGTGACTTTGTACTATGATTTTGGATGTGGTGACTGTGTATCGGATGGCATTACCCAGGGGGTATTGCGTTTGGATGGTCAGTTGGATTTATATGGATTTCTGGATAGGAATTAGAACCAGACTTTTAATTAAACAGTTAAGCCTGTAACTACAGATGAGTGTCATGAGAAAAGGTTTTACCTGGTACAGCCGTCTGTAGGTGTCTGTAACCCTACAGACGAGTGGGAACGAACTGGGGTCCAGTTTGGTGGAACATCTGTAGTTACTACCAGATATTCTGAAATCGAGTTAAACCAAATATTGTGTGCTTGAATTTCATCTTGGCAATTCCTGAATTGTGATTTCATTTGGATATATGTTGTCGGGTTTGTGTATTCATGTTTATATATGATTATAAACTGATTTGAGCTATATTTGTGTTTACTTTTTGAATATAATCTGTGATTGCAAGTCCAGGGACGATTTGTGGCAATTTATCGCACTGAGAATTCAATTCTCATCCCCTCTTTTGGGTTAATTTTTCAGGTACCGGTTCGGTGGATCCGAGAGAGACACGAGGTCGGTAGGCCTGGGTTTCACCGTTGCTTAGCTGTCTGGTATTGTGACTAGAGACATGTATAGATTTATGTTTTGATTGTATATATATATGTGTTCTCTATGTCATTTGGTGATACGTATCCATTTAGATACGGATTTTGTATGATATTACCTGACCAGTTGGGATTTGTGAACTGTTTTTCTTAGTTATTTGTTGATTTTGTTGGTGTGTTTTACTTTCTATTATATCGTACTTGCCTTGTAGGCATACGGGCAACTGTATGTCTACGGCAGGAGGCACCTGTCGCGCCTCGTGGGGCCGCGGGGTGTGACAGTACTATATTATAACATCAGTGTCATTTCAGTCTATATAACACCAACTCCAAAACCTATCGAGTCAACTTCAAACGGTGAATCCAAACCTTTCAAACCGATCTTCTTCATTAGTTGTGTGTTTATATGCAAAATTTATAACTTTTTGAATTTATTTGATATCAAGTCAAGCGGTCAAATGTGTGAGTTTTTAAGTTAATTTTAATACATTCATTTTTCAATTTTTTTACCGCTTGATTTGGTACTAAAATAACTCGGAAATATAAAAAGTTTGCATGTAAATTCATCACTCATAAAGTAAATTAGTTTGAACGGTTTGAATTAGTCGTTTAAAATCTATTCAATCAATTTTAAAGTTAGTGTCATGTGACACCGATGTTATACTAGCCGGACTCTTTAATATGTTATTGGACATATATAAATTTCTTAATGATTAAATTTTAATACAATTTAAGTATTATTTGGTGATGAGTTAAAAACAGTTAATTCCGGACCGATTTAAATTTCAGATCAATTGATGTACAGTGAAACATATATAAAAAAAAATTAAGTCAATTAATTTTAAACTTAGTTTTCAAGAAAGTCTTTAAAATGAATAATACTAACATTTTAGAAGATAGTCTTTAAGTTATCATTTTTTAAAATAAAGTTATTATTATCGTTTATTAAAAAAATCGAAAAAAAAAAAGCAATTAGTATAAAAGTAGAACGGCTCATTTGAGATAATTAAGACCACCTCCAAATCGAATCTTTTTTTCGAAAACTGTCATATCCACAAATATATAGTTACGTCATCCAGATATTTAACAAAATATTGATGAATTGATTTTTTTTTTTTTTTATAGTTTACAAAAGTTATTTAATTAGAGATATATTCCCCTGTTCATGACTTCATGATACCTCCCTTTGCACTGATTTTTTCCGCAAAAATATTTGTACGGTTGAAGGGTCCCACTCAGAATAAATGTGGCCCCATCACTAATGTGTTTGCCACTTAAATTTGTTTTATATTAGGATTAATTAAAGGAGAAGTATAAGTTTAATAATTAGAGTTTATTTGTATTATATACATAAGTAGCTAGGTAACAATGATAAATTTTTATGTAAGTTTTATCAATTGACCATATTTTAATTGATTAAGAAGCTTCCTTATTATGTACCAAGTGTTGATAGAAGAGCTTTTATGTTTTCATTCAGGTTACATTTTTTTTTTGTTTTTAAAAAAAATTATGTTATCAGAGAAAAGGCCAGTTATTGAAATTCTTTATTTTTCAGTTGTTTGGAAATATAGAACAAAAACATTAATTCATCATTATTTTATCATTATCGTTATTGTTATATTTTAAGTACAAATTCGTAGACACAAACACCTCAATAAATATTCCTCAAATTGAGGTTCTAATTTAATCAGTGTATAAAAAGTTGATAATGGAACATATGTCACTACCATCAGCAATAGCAAATTTTAAGAGGGAACAGGGATGCACCCCACCACCCTCCTGTTGCAAAAAAAGTTCCTTTTTTCATCTATAATTTTCATCCATTTCAAAAAATATTTTGTGCTTGTATCTCCCCCTATTATTAATAATTTAATACAATTCAAGCAATTTACATATGTAGATTTTTAATATAAATTGTCTAATTTGCAAAAAAAAAAAAAAAAAAAATCTTATTTTTCCATCCGTTTAATAAGATAATAAAACACTTTTTTTTTTGAGAGAGAAAGATGAATGTCTAAGAATTCCAAATTTAAATATTCTTAAAATATGCTCATCTGAATTTAAAATTCATAATATTAAAATACAGTTTTCAAAACACGATGTGAGAGAAGATAAAGGAGAAATTAATATAGAAAAGAGAGTAATGGAAGGGGGAGGAAGAATGAGAATGAGAAAAATAAAATTCACAAAAACATTTCATTAACCATTTTGAAATAAAAATATTTTATTTGATGATTTTATTTATAAAATTACTCAAATTATTATAACATCCGGTAAATTTAATATTTTATTTTCTTAGAATTGTTTTGGACTTAAATGTGAAATAAGAAAACTTAAAGGTTTGAAATGTAAAAAGGTAAGCTTTAAAAAAAAAAATGACCAACGTGGCAACTAGTGCCACGCGGCCCAACATGGGTGACCTTCCTCTCCCATAAAAGAAAGAAAAATAAAAAGAAATGAAAGAAGAAAAAAAAAAACAGAAAACCAAAGAAGAAAAAGAAAAGGGAAACGGGAAGAAAAGGAAAAAAAATGGAAGAAAAAGAAAGGGAAAAGAAATATTATGATAAGATTTTTATTTGATTAAATGTTCGGATTGGAATAGTCATTGTAACTCGAATTGGAATTATGTACTGATTTCGATAAGGTAATCAAATTTCTTTATAATATGTGTTTTCGAGTTGTGTGATCAAATTGGATGTTTGAACTGGATATTGGATTATGTGAGCATATTTAATGGGATAGCGAAACTGATATTCAAATTTGATTTGTAAAATGATATAATTGTGTATTCTGAAAATTTGTGAAATAATATTATTATGTGAAACTTTTAAATGGATAAAATTAAATAAAAAGAATTAAGGCAAAGATAAAGTAATTAATAAATAGATGTCATTCGTTTAAAATTGGTACTTTTATCAACCAAGTATAGATCATAGGATGAATATAAGTGTGATTCATATAGTATATATAAATTTAGTTTGATACCACACGACATAGTATGACTTCAAAATTTAATATAAGATATTTATAGATAAACCGAACTAAGTGATTGAATAAATACATATTAGGGATTTAAAATGAAACAAGCAAAAATTGTACTGTTATACAAAAATATTATAAATATTAATCATAATATATGTATTGTATTTGATATAGGCATAATTAGCAGATAAGATTGGTGATACAAAGGGTTCAAGAAGGAAAGACTATTAGTGACCTCGTCTATTGCCCTACGATATTAGGTGCGAGATTATTGGATTAGTCTGAGATTCATGACTAGGAATTAAATCGTAATTCGCTATGCATTTTGAATATTTGATTAACTGCATTGATTGAACTGTTGCATCATATGCATAGCCCAATATAATTCAAACTGAATTACAGGTAAGTCTGTTGACTGTCATATTGATATCGTTGATCGATTGGTTGATTCTTATTGCAAATGATTGATTGAGACCACAGTGATTGAATTGAATACTGTAATCCTTGAACCTCCATATAGTGGAGAAAAATGATTAATATATCGTAAAGTCTAGTTAGCTACTAGACTTTACTCTAGGACCCTTATGTGCATATGGTGAATGACCCCAATTGAACCCAGTACCGGTTGGGTAGGGGATATTGAATAAATTGTGAATTATGACTGTGAGACTAATGAACTGTGGTAACTGTCTTATCACTGATTTTCTTTTCGATAATGACAGTATTGTGATATTGATTTCATATTGTTTCTGTTAACAAGTTGTCAGAATAGTTAGAACGGTATAAGCCCTGACATGTCAGATACATGTTATGATATCTATCAGTGTTACCATACTAGAAATTGTAAAGTTAAGAAACCAAACGTTACTAGACTTAATGGTTGTAAAGATTAGGTCTCAAATGTTACCAGACTTAAAGAATTAAAAGATTTTGACCCAAATCATTTATTCTGATAAGATTCTTAGAGTTCTGATTTCCTTTATATATAATTTTTGTTATTCAATTGGATACTGTTATTGAGCATTTGCATTCGTCATTATGAAATGAACTGTTTATTTCTCGTGTGGTGATTTCATTCTGAATATGAATTTCCTTCAAATTCAATAATCTGAGTGGCAATCAGCACTGAGAAATAATTTATTATTTCTCACTCGTTTCTCCTTGTGAGTTACAAGTTTATTATACGAAGATAAAGAGCGCTTCTGGATAATATTTGACAGCAGGGCCACCTAAAGGTATGGAACTTGGGTTTATTATATCTGACAGGGTGCAAAGAATATATCTCTAGCATTATCCACTATAAAATGTTAGATAATTATTGTAAATAAATTGAGATGTGGCAAAAATAATAGATGCTATTGGCATAAAAAGATTCATGCCTTATGTTATGTTAATTGAATGGTAAATAGATGTGGTAGAAATTGTCGCACCTCTGGATCGGAGGTGTGACGATTATGCTCTCTCCTCCTCCTATCCATTAATTTAATCCGCCAATCAATATGGTGATACGAGTCTATTTGTATGTGGACTAGTTCATTATTCCTTCAACTATGTTTTAGGTTTTACTAAGACTAGCGCTGCTTTGCTCCTTTCCATTGATTCAATAAGAGCTCAGCGTTCTTTACTTGCTTTGAATGCCTATCTGTGACTTGCCTATGACTTTTTAGTCTTGCCAGTGCGAGTAAGCAGATCCAAGGTGTATTTAGTCAAAGCTGAAAGGACTAGAGTCTAGAGGACTGCTTTTAATTTAAAGAGCAAAATCTCTTATTGGATAGATTTCTAGCTATATTCTCGTTTGACTCTTCAGGTGGTAGTAAATATGTACGAAAATTGTGGTCTGTTTTTAAGTCCCAGTAACTCAGTCTTTCTTCTTCATCATTGCCAGTTTCCGTAGGAGGATAAAAGATTTTTCACTCGTGTCATCTGCTATTTAAATAATAATTCTTTTAGCGAAAAAGCGAACGATTTATCATTCGGATTTGGAGTATCCTTACTTAAATATTCAAATTAATTTAGAACACATCAACCATATTTGAAATAAAACTGTTACCTTAGCTTTTTAGCTTTTTTTATAACTTTATTTTTATAAGTTACATTACACATATACTAGATTGTATTTTCTAGTCAATTTACTCCAATACCCAATAAGTCATGCTAATTAATATATTTATAAATTGCGGCATCCAAAATAATTATCTTGTTAAAAAATGAGATTTGCTATGGTTGAAAAAAGGGTTTAACATAAAAGGATAATATTATTTTCGCATAAACTTTCTTGTTTTCATGTTTTTTTGTTTTTTTTTGTTTTTTTGAAGTGAGTTATTCATATTGCTAAATATGTAGGAGGAGTAGGACTCTTTGCAAAATGTGTGATACAACACACAAATAACAACATTTGGAGCAAACAAAATAAGTGTGATCTTAAAAAGAAGTTGTAATTCTTTTGACCACCAGTTCCACTAATTAACTACATTCAAATATTTACAAAACCAGCAGTAAAAAAGTGACATTGAAAATTCTTAAATCTCATGATCTACACATGCAATCAATCATTGTTCTTTTACAAAACCATCCAGCAGAGAACTTTAATTTTTAGGACAATTTGAAACATAGATGCATAAACCGATACATAATATTAATTAATTACTGGTACCTCGATCACCCTATTATATTAATTGTAATATAGATTGTCTAATATGCATATATATTTGTTCTTCTTTTTCCATCTGTTTAATAAGTTTTTTTTTTTTATGAGAGAAAGATGAATGTCTAAGTCATTCAAATTTTACTATTCATAAAATATATATGCTCATATGAATTTTGAACCCGTAATATATAGTAAAAACCAGTTGCCAAAATACAATTGGGAAAATAATATATAAATGAGAAAGATAAGAGAGGAGGGAGGAATTATTATTATTTTTTTTTAAATTTACATATAGATTTTATTAACAAATTTGAAACAAAAGTATTTTATTTGATGATTTAATTTATAAAATTGCCCAAATCACATCGCATGCATCCTCATGTCCATGAAATAAATCCGGCCGCCAATAGAATTTTCAAATTTAGACTCCATTAGTCCAATGACATCAATCATATTAAATAAATTAAGATAAAAATTACAATTGTGGATACATATAGAATACGTTAGATTTAGAGACAATAATCAATTGTAGTGCTTTTGTAGTGTTTCTTTAATTGCTTGAGCAGGAGGAGAGCTAGGACTGGCAAAAAAGCTCGTGGCTCGTGGTCCGCTTGGTATTCGCTCGTGACTCGATCGGTAACAGCTCGTTTTGTTAGTGGATCGAGTTAAAATTAGCTCGCTCGCTACATACTCGAGTCAAAATTAATGAGTTTGAGTTTGGCCTAGCTCGGCACGAGCCAGCTCGGTCATTAACGAGTTATTTAATATACATAGTTTAATAGTTTAATCGGATCTGTTAACTTTAGATTGGGGATATTATGGTTTGTGGATGTTATAGCCAGTGTTATGGCAATTGCACTTTGGACTGTGTTTAAATTGATTGGTAATTTTGTATGAAATATGTGTGAATTAATTATAAGTAATTAAGTTAATTTGTATGAATTTGTTTGATTTGATATGCATGAATTATTCTGTGAATATGTTTGTATGAATTTAGAATTTTGATATATTTGTATGTATGAATTTAGCTGTAAACTTAATTTATAGTAGTTGATTTACTTAATTACAATTGAATTAAGAGTATTTCTCAGTAATTAGTCATATAAATATTATTTTATTTTAGCCATAGTTGATAAGTTGTGTTATCAAAATTTAAGATATAGCAGGAAAGAAAAAATATAAATTTATAAATCTGCCAAGCTAGTAACGAGCTAGCTTGGCTCGCTCGGACAAGCCACGAGTCGGTCTTAAGCAATAGTTTTAGCTCGGAACCTAAAATTCAAACTCGCTCGCTCAGCTTGATATACTAACAAGCCGAGTACGAGAGTGACCTAGCTCGCTCGTTAACAGCTCGTTGCCACCCCTAGAGCAGGTGCTATGAATTTCAAAGTTGTAATGAATAATGAATTGAAATAAAATAAAATGTAATGAATAATGATGGCTAGGGAGGTGTAATTAGGGCTGTCAAAAAAGCTCGCGGCTCTAGCTCGTTCGGTAGTGGACCGAGCTGTTAACGAGCCAGCTCGGTTCTGGCTCGGGCCAAAATAAACGAGCTGAGCCAAGGGTCAGTTCGGCTCGTTAAGCTATAGTGGATTTAGGGTTTAACTCCGTATAATTTTAAGTCTAGTTCCATTTTCAAAGGCGTAATTATGCAAAATTGATGTATTTTTGGTCTGGGAAGAAAGGATATGGGTTTCAGTTGCTTGAAGATGTGCCTACTGGACGATTTCTTAATTTTTTTAAATGGGCTTTCTTATTTTTATATTTTTTAATTTGTATAATAAAACCCAGCGAGCCAGCTCGTCAGCTCGCAAGCTAGCTCGGGCTGGCTTGTCACGAGCGAGCCAGGAGTTTTCGGCTCGGGTGACCTAAGTCCAGCTCGCTCGGTCCAGACTCGGGCCAAAATAAATGAGCCGAGCTAAGACCCAGATCGGCCCGAGCCAGCTCGTTTACACCCCTAGGCGTAATGTGTATGTAACCCACAACGCGCGTGAACCCAATTTGACTCGTAAGATTTGGGAAATCCCATAGAGGAGGTAGCATAATTGGCTAGAAAAATGTTATAGAGTTGTTGTACCCAAAAATTGAGAATTCGATTCTCTCTCACGACTTTACAGCCTTTGCAAAGATTTTCAAAAAAATAAAAAATGATTTGGGAAATCCCTATTCTATATATAATATATTCCCTCCCTGCATCTGCATGAGATCTAGACTTGAACAGTATGCTATGCGGTACCATAATCAGCCCTTAATTTTAATTTTACCAACAATTAACCATGCATGCACCTTACTCTTACAACAACAGCTAGTTTTGATTAGTATTGACTGACAACTGGGCCCTGCCCGCAAGTTGAGATATTATTTTGCATTAGTGGGAAATGCAGAAGCTATTGAAATCCAAAACGAAAATTAATTCTTGATTTAACCCCAACAAGCCAAATCATGTGACTCAAACTCACTCAACTGCTCAAAAGATATGAATATGTAACTATGGCCCATATCACCGACTCAGATCCCCTCCAATTAGAGCTTCCAACTTACAAGAGAAACAGTGGCAATAATCGCCTTTACTTTATTTGGAGAGGATCCCAACTCTGTCTAATATCTCACCCCTATCCCTATTATTATGCCTCATCTTAGTACATAGTCTATGGCCCCATTCTTGCTACTCTGAATCTGGTGCAAAAGTAAAACACAAATATCTAGACTTTATAATTGTAATGATTACAAATAGAAGAAGAAAAGAAGAAAATCCAAACAAAAGTTTTCAAGGAAATTAAAGCTAGGTCAAGGCCTCATTGAAAGATTTGAAGTAAATTAAATAATTGGAAGATGAATTAATGCTCAAATGTTAAGTTTAAATGCTGTTAATAATTAACTTATGGTATTTTTTTCATATAAATACCGGTAGCCTCAATTATTTATCCATTAAGCTAGCTAGAGATAAGGTTTATCCTTGATTGTCACTAATTATTCCCAACCAAAACTTTAATTTCATTTTCTTACAATTTTATTTCAGTAAACAATGTTGTTATCTTCATGCTTTATTGTCTTTTTTTTTTTTTCCTTTAAGCATTATTTTTGTGCTCTTAACTACTTAATTACATACATGTTTACATTAATAAAGCTCAAATAAAATGGATCTACTTAATTGCGCTACATTCATTGTTTTCACCTACAAACCGCAGGTAGTTACACTAGTGGAAAATAACGAATCAGGATCGGTTATAAACGCATATTAGTATCGGAATACACCCGATCCTGATGAAGGCGATACAGATACTACAATAATCTGGATCGGTTATTTAACCGATCCAGATAATCACCTATCTGGATCGGTTCACTATTAAGGAACCGATCCAGATAACTGACTATCTGGATCGGTTTCTTAATAGTGAACCGATCCAGATAGTTATTTTCTGAATTTAAAAATTAAAAAAAATTCAGAAAATACTATCTGGATCGGTTCACTATTATAGAACCGATCCAGATAACTGACTATCTGGATCGGTTCCTTAATAGTCAACCGATCCAGATAGTTATTTTCTGAATTTAAAAAGTAAAAAAAATTCAGAAAATACTATCTGGATCGGTTCTATAATAGTGAACCGATCCAGATAGTCTGTTATCTGGATCGGTTTCTATAGGAACCGATCCTAATAGGGTTTAGGGTTTATTTTTAATTATATTTTAATTTTTTAAATTTAGATTATTTACTATCTGGATCGGTTCTTAGCTTAGGAACCGATCCAGATAGTTAAATTGAATAAAAAAAAATGGTTTTATTAAATGACCAGCGTCCATATTTTGCTGGCAAAAATTCTTGCTAAATTATCACAAATCCGAAATGTCACACATCCTAAAATTATGTTTCATACACATCCTAAATTAATTATCACATACACATCCTAAATTAAATATCATACACATCCTAAGTTATTACAAAAAATTCATATTAATGCAAATTAAAATTACACACATCCTACAATGTTGTAGTTATTTTCGGCCTAATCTCATCTAAAAAAATTTTAACCCACATTTTCCGCAAATCTCCCAAGCGTTGTACATTATGTTTAGCGGGAATATCCTGCATTTTTAAAAAGTTAGAAGAGCATGGACAATTAATTTTGTATTTTATTATATTTGAAGCAAGAATTTATCATTACTTTTGAAAAATATATAAATGCATATATACCCTTAAGTTCGGAAAAGAATCGAGTTGTTCGCTTATTATGTCTTGCATGAGCAACATGACATAATATGCACATTCCCAGCCGGCTGGTTGTTGTGGGCACTATATAACAAGTTTGTAAAAAATAAAATGTAAGTTAATGAGCATATATAGCAATGATTTATATATTCACAAATTTTTGCATCTAGGTCCTTATAATCATATCTCAATAGAAACTATTACCTTGCAATCGTTATGAATCGTTAAAGTACCCATTTCCCTGATGAAGGCACTGTTGAAATATGAACAAATTGAACAATCAGTACTTACGAGAGATATTTAAAACGATAATATAATAATAAAATCATTAGAATTCTAAACAAACGTAAAATTAAGAAAGTTACTTACTCCTCGACCGCAGCAGTGATCATTAGCATTTTTTTGCTCTTCTTATCGGAATCGTACACGTACAAGGAACGATCTCTTGGTATAAGCACGGTCAATATCCAATGATTTCTGCATATTAGGTTTGTAGCATGTCATATTCTATAATTTATATGAATTGAAAGAAATATAATAAAATTATAATATATATATAACACTAACATCTGATGGTAAGGTATAAAGATCAATCTCTTGTCCCGATTCTCTTGGAGTGCTTTCCTCATGTATTGAATAACACCTCCCCGGTCATCATTCAGCATGGTGGCATTTGTTCGCTGGGGGTCCATGAAACCAATCTGCTCATCGGGAAATTCCTCCTTGATGAATTTGTGCCAATACCTAAAAAAAAGAAGGCATACATGTGTTCTCAAGTTTGTGAAATTTGAATTAAAAGTACTGAATTCTGCAATTATTACGAATATTAAACTCACAGCATCCATATCTGAATGACTGGTCCAGTGAACCACTCCCGTGGTGTAAGCAAGGCCGCATAATCATCTGCATAAACGTATATGGACTCTGCTGAACAGAAAAAATCAAGTGGCGGATCGATTTTGAATGGACTGCCATCTAGCTCTGAAAATCGATCACGCAGCTGGTTGAATGTTCGTCCCAGCTTTTCAAAATTTATATGATCAAACACCTTGCTGTGACTCGTTGTTTTTCGATCTCCAGAAACTTGCACCTCTTTGCGTGGTTCCTGCAAAATTTCATAATAAATTGAAATAAAATTCAAAATCAACTATAACTATATCATATACATACAAATTAAGAAGGCATAAAACTTAATAATAATATACCTCATCTGAACCTGTCAATATCATGGACATTGGCCATGCAGTGAAACTGCCGAGGACCGATGCAAGGGTTAACTGCTCACCATTTGGTACAGGTAAGGGGAGTTCTATGAAGTCTGCATCACGAATAGCATCCACCGTTACTCTTGCATGGTCGGGCGGCATAGGCAAACCGTGAATTGTTCCACCTTGTACAACTGGAACATGAATTGTCCCTACGGCCACTACAAGAGTATTCCCACCTACATTCGCCTGGAGTCTGCACCTTAGTTCTTCCTCCTATACAAATACATGTATTTACTCGAAGAAAATCAAAATATGTATGAAATTAAAGCATAGGCCTACTGATTCAAATCTGAATTTGCATTACCTCAGTAAACTCGGAAAGATTTGCATATGGTTTGACTGACTGACAGCTGCTCTGAACGACTGTTGGGCTACACGTCTTTTCTTGTTGGCCCATGGTCTGCTGAAGCATTATTGCAAGCTCAGCTTTCATTTCTTCTTTCATTTGTTGCCGCAATCTCTGCTCCATTCCTTTTACTCTCTCCTCCACTCTTTGATCCACTCTCGCATCAAATTCTTCTTCAGATCTCGAGTAAGTAGTAATGTGTCTCCTCCTTGTCGAGTTCTTACCGAATGTTGTTGTAATTGGAAGCAGACCGCCCACTCCTCTCACCCTCCCGGGATGTTCCCGATTTGGCAGAGATTTTCCCAGAACATCATCGTATCGTACAACGGCCAACTGGCCTTGTTTAAAAGCCGCTTCTTGTTCTTCCTGAAATGACAACATAAATGTTATAACAAAATAAATTAAAGTTGAAGTTTCAATAAATGACAATATCTAAATACTCACAATCCTGGTGATAACCGGTAAGTACGCTTCTGGATAAAAGCGTTCATTGGTCTCGTCTGAGAGCTTTTGTCTTCCTAGTTTCCATGTGACGTGCCTATGCTCAACCGACAAATCAATAACCTCCTCTGCTGTTAATGCAGTACTAGTTGACCCTTGGGAAGACGGATCGGTAGATGCTTTCTCATTTGCAATCGTCTGCATAGCTTCTCTGAGTCTACTCCGAAAACCCTCACCATTATAACCTCTGGATCCTAAGAAATGCGGATACTCGTTGTGGGCCTGATTCGCCTTTCCAGTCTGGCTGGCATCCTACAATTTGAACAAGGATACAATTAGGCTCAATTATTACAAAAATTGAATTCTTAATTAATTATAGATAAGGTAGGTGATTCATAGTAACTATCATACATTAAATTTCTCCGTCTCTCGGTACTTGCAAAATTCTTCCCAGTCTTGTTCTTCAATCTGGAGCTTACCAAAATCGGGCGTCTCACCCTTGCGCCACACTTTAGTCATTTCTGTTCGCCACTTTCGGTGAACAGTAGCCATTTTCTGATAATAATATTTCTGCACCTCTTCGTCGTCGACTATGCCCCAGTCCACCTTACAAACAAATAAAACAAAAAAATTTAGAGTTTGTTAATATGAAATGAAATCTTGTGAAATTAGTACCAAAATTTGTTTACCTTAAGTATTTCCCATATTTGTTGCTTTTTCTCATCTGGAACATATTTCCATTGTTGGAACCTTAGAGGAATAATCCTTCTTACCAATATCCCAAATTCCGTTGCAAAACTCGTCGTATCTCGAGTAACAACCGGCCTGTAAAATTTATCAAGTTCCAGCTTTTTGCCTTTCTCGTTAAATTTCTCCTTAATTTTGTTAGGCCCTCTTCCTCGTTTCTTAGCCGGAACTATCTCACCATCACCTTCCATATCTACTTATCATTAAAAAAAAATGTACAATTTAAATATATTTATGCCTATGTTATATAAGAAACCATTCCTATTACTCATGCATATGCCATTTCAAATTCACATTTGTATATAGATTTGCCACTAAATATTCAGATTTGCATATACCGAGCTATAAATTCACATTTGCATTTCAATTAATGAAACTATTGAATACCAACAATACAATCGTTGAACACGAACAATTCAATCAAACTACAACAACCCGAAACCATAAAACCTAAGTTAAACATACATGCAATACCTAATTAGCAACAAGAAGCAACAATTTCTAACAATTTGTAATAATCCAAATTTCTAACAATTTCTAATAATTTTAATTTCTAACAATTTCTAATAATTCAAATTTCAAATAATTTCTAACAATTTGTAATAATTTATAACATTTTCTAAACAATTGCTAATAATATGTAACAATTTTGAACAATTTCTAAAAAAATGAAATTAGAGAAATGAGTTTACCCGAATTTGAGAGGGAGGCGGAGCCAATGAGCCGACGGGGAGGGAGGAGCGGAAGAGAGAGCTTTCACTTAACGGAGAAAGAGACACTGCGGAGGAGGAGGAGGAGAGAAAGAGGTCACGGCAAAGGAGGAGAGGTCACGGCAAAGGAGGAGAGGTCACGGCAAAGGGGAGAAAGAGGTCACGGTGGAGGAGAGGGGTTTGAGGTCACGGTCACGGCATTGAGAGAGGGGTTTGAGGAGAGGAAGGGTTACGGTGGAGGAGAGAATGTTTCAATTTTCGGCTTTGAGAGAGGGCTTTGAGGAGAGAATGGTGGAGGAGGAAGAGGTTTTCAATTTCGGCTAAGTGAGGCCTTTGAGAGAGAGGGGTTTGAGGAGAGGAAGGGAGAAAGGTTTGAAATTTCGGTAGGGTGAAATGTATAACCTAAACCTATCTGGATCGGTTCCTAGCTAAGGAACCGATCCAGATATTTATCTGGATCGGTTCTTAGCTAGGAACCGATCCAGATACCCTTTTAACTTTTTTAAAATGAATAACTATCTGGATCGGTTCCTAGCTAAGGAACCGATCCAGATAGTGGTAGGTTATATATGCATGCATGTGTGGTGTTATGTTGTTATATTTTTTTATGTGTATGATTTTTAAAAAATTAAAATCAGAATATGTTTGTTTATGCATGTTTGTACATTATTTTGATCATAAATTATATCTTTATTTTGATCATAAATCATATTTTTATTTTGATCATGAATATCTTGCTTTTTAAAAAATTATTTGAGGTAACAAATTTTTGTAGCTTACATTTAGAAAGGTGGTTTATAAAAAAAAGGAACATTTCTGTTTAACATTTTTTTTGAAATAATTTGTAAGACATAATAGGTTTGAGGAAGTAATTTTGTGTAACATTTATTACATAAATAATTTATGAAATAATTTAAAATAAGTAATTCATTTTTAAAAAACACATAAGCAACAGCAGGATCGGTTCCTAGCTAAAGAACCGATCCAGATAGGTATCTGGATCGGTTCCTAGCTAAGGAACCGATCCAGATAGTGGTAGGTTATATATGCATGCATGTGTGGTGTTATGTTGTTATATTTTTTTATGTGTATGATTTTTAAAAAATTAAAATCAGAATATGTTTGTTTATGCATGTTTGTACATTATTTTGATCATAAATTATATCTTTATTTTGATCATAAATCATATTTTTATTTTGATCATGAATATCTTGCTTTTTAAAAAATTATTTGAGGGAACAAATTTTTGTAGCTTACATTTAGAAAGGTGGTTTATAAAAAAAAGGAACATTTCTGTTTAACATTTTTTTTGAAATAATTTGTAAGACATAATAGGTTTGAGGAAGTAATTTTGTGTAACATTTATTACATAAATAATTTATGAAATAATTTAAAATAAGTAATTCATTTTTAAAAAACACATAAGCAACAGCAGGATCGGTTCCTAGCTAAAGAACCGATCCAGATAGGTATCTGGATCGGTTCCTAGCTAAGGAACCGATCCAGATAGTGGTAGGTTATATATGCATGCATGTGTGGTGTTATGTTGTTATATTTTTTTATGTGTATGATTTTTAAAAAATTAAAATCAGAATATGTTTGTTTATGCATGTTTGTACATTATTTTGATCATAAATTATATCTTTATTTTGATCATAGATCATATTTTTATTTTGATCATGAATATCTTGCTTTTTAAAAAATTATTTGAGGTAACAAATTTTTGTAGCTTACATTTAGAAAGGTGGTTTTTAAAAAAAAGGAACATTTCTGTTTAACATTTTTTTTGAAATAATTTGTAAGACATAATAGGTTTGAGGAAGTAATTTTGTGTAACATTTATTACATAAATAATTTATGAAATAATTTAAAATAAGTAATTCATTTTTAAAAAACACATAAGCAACAGCAGGATCGGTTCCTAGCTAAGGAACCGATCCAGATAGTGGTAGGTTATATATGCATGCATGTGTGGTGTTATGTTGTTATATTTTTTTATGTGTATGATTTTTAAAAAATTAAAATCAGAATATGTTTGTTTATGCATGTTTGTACATTATTTTGATCATAAATTATATCTTTATTTTGATCATAGATCATATTTTTATTTTGATCATGAATATCTTGCTTTTTAAAAAATTATTTGAGGTAACAAATTTTTGTAGCTTACATTTAGAAAGGTGGTTTTTAAAAAAAAGGAACATTTCTGTTTAACATTTTTTTTGAAATAATTTGTAAGACATAATAGGTTTGAGGAAGTAATTTTGTGTAACATTTATTACATAAATAATTTATGAAATAATTTAAAATAAGTAATTCATTTTTAAAAAACACATAAGCAACAGCAGGATCGGTTCCTAGCTAAGGAACCGATCCAGATAGTGGTAGGTTATATATGCATGCATGTGTGGTGTTATGTTGTTATATTTTTTTATGTGTATGATTTTTAAAAAATTAAAATCAGAATATGTTTGTTTATGCATGTTTGTACATTATTTTGATCATAAATTATATCTTTATTTTGATCATAGATCATATTTTTATTTTGATCATGAATATCTTGCTTTTTAAAAAATTATTTGAGGTAACAAATTTTTGTAGCTTACATTTAGAAAGGTGGTTTATAAAAAAAAAGGAACATTTCTGTTTAACATTTTTTTTGAAATAATTTGTAAGACATAATAGGTTTGAGGAAGTAATTTTGTGTAACATTTATTACATAAATAATTTATGAAATAATTTAAAATAAGTAATTCATTTTTAAAAAACACATAAGCAACAGCAGGATCGGTTCCTAGCTAAAGAACCGATCCAGATAGGTATCTGGATCGGTTCCTAGCTAAGGAACTGATCCAGATAGTGGTAGGTTATATATGCATGCATGTGTGGTGTTATGTTGTTATATTTTTTTATGTGTATGATTTTTAAAAAATTAAAATCAGAATATGTTTGTTTATGCATGTTTGTACATTATTTTGATCATAAATTATATCTTTATTTTGATCATAGATCATATTTTTATTTTGATCATGAATATCTTGCTTTTTAAAAAATTATTTGAGGTAACAAATTTTTGTAGCTTACATTTAGAAAGGTGGTTTATAAAAAAAAGGAACATTTCTGTTTAACATTTTTTTTGAAATAATTTGTAAGACATAATAGGTTTGAGGAAGTAATTTTGTGTAACATTTATTACATAAATAATTTATGAAATAATTTAAAATAAGTAATTCATTTTTAAAAAACACATAAGCAACAGCAGGATCGGTTCCTAGCTAAAGAACCGATCCAGATAGGTATCTGGATCGGTTCCTAGCTAAGGAACCGATCCAGATAGTGGTAGGTTATATATGCATGCATGTGTGGTGTTATGTTGTTATATTTTTTGATGTGTATGATTTTTAAAAAATTAAAATCAGAATATGTTTGTTTATGCATGTTTGTACATTATTTTGATCATAAATTATATCTTTATTTTGATCATAAATCATATTTTTGTTTTGATCATGAATATCTTGCTTTTTAAAAAATTATTTGAGGTAACAAATTTTTGTAGCTTACATTTAGAAAGGTGGTTTATAAAAAAAAGGAACATTTCTGTTTAACATTTTTTTTGAAATAATTTGTAAGACATAATAAGTTTGAGGAAGTAATTTTGTGTAACATTTATTACATAAATAATTTATGAAATAATTTAAAATAAGTAATTCATTTTTAAAAAACACATAAGCAACAGCAGGATCGGTTCCTAGCTAAAGAACCGATCCAGATAGGTATCTGGATCGGTTCCTAGCTAAGGAACCGATCCAGATAGTGGTAGGTTATATATGCATGCATGTGTGGTGTTATGTTGTTATATTTTTTGATGTGTATGATTTTTAAAAAATTAAAATCAGAATATGTTTGTTTATGCATGTTTGTACATTATTTTGATCATAAATTATATCTTTTTTTTGATCATAGATCATATTTTTATTTTGATCATGAATATCTTGCTTTTTAAAAAATTATTTGAGGTAACAAATTTTTGTAGCTTACATTTAGAAAGGTGGTTTATAAAAAAAAGGAACATTTCTGTTTAACATTTTTTTTGAAATAATTTGTAAGACATAGTAAGTTTGGGGAAGTAATTTTGTGTAACATTTATTACATAAATAATTTATGAAATAATTTAAAATAAGTAATTCATTTTTAAAAAACACATAAGCAACAGCATGATCGGTTCCTAGCTAAAGAACCGATCCAGATAGGTATCTGGATCGGTTCCTAGCTAAAGAACAGATCCAGATAGGTATCTGGATCGGTTCCTAGCTAAGGAACCGATCCAGATAGTGGTAGATTATATATGCATGTGTGGTGTTATGTTGTTATATTTTTTTATGTGTATTTAAAAAATTAAAATCATAAATTGTTTTAGTAAATTATATGAAATTACATCTTAATATTCATTTTATGAAATTGTTTTAATAAATTATACTAAATAATAACATTAAAAATTAAAAAATAAGCAAATAAATTTACATATAACATGAAAAGATATAAGCTACAAGAAACATTGAAAAATAAATTGCATGCTTTTCATTGTCTAGTGTTTCAATGCATCCTGGAAAAAAGAAAAATTTCTTAAGTCAGCAGTATTAAATAATAATAAATCACATTTTTTATAAATTATATTTTGACATACCAATAAAATTTTAGGGATTATTGCCAGTGGGAACTTCAATCCATTCTCCTTCATTATGATCGTTGCGCGTGTGACTTGTCTTGTTATCCTCACCGGTTGGTAAAGATGCCATGCCAGTGGAAAACGGTGGTATCTCATCAAAATGATCGTACGCTTCTTCGTCTTCCACATTATCAATCCCGATGATACGTCTTTTACCAGAGAGGACGACATGTCTTGAACAATCGGTCGGATCAGTAACGTAGAATACTTGCATGGCTTGCCTTGCAAGGATAAATGGATCATCCTTGTATCCAGTCTTACTGAAATCCACTAGAATAAAACCATCTTCATCGACTTTAACACCCCTACGGTTATCGACCCATTTACACATAAATAACGGAATGTTAAATTTTCTATAATCTACCTCCCAAATTTCTTCAACAAATCCGTAATATGACATTGATGCATGCGATGGTCCGGCACTTTTAGGATCTGACAAATCACTCGAAACGGCTACTAACGTCACGCCACTGTTTTGTACAGTACTCTTTGAATCTTGATTTCTTGTGTAAAATGTGTACCCGTTGATGTCATATCCTTGGAAGGTCCTCACGACGTGGACTGGACCAAGAGCCAACAATTTTACAGTTTCTGTAATATTTTCTCCCTCCGGAGCTTGCACGACTCTACGTGTAAACCATCCTTCAAACTTTTTATTGTGTTCGTCGATTAACCACTTGTAGGATTTCTCAGGATTATGTTGCCGCAAGAGAGTCATATGCTCGTCCCAAAAAGGATGAACATCAGTGAGGTGTTGCAAAATATGGAAATGTGCTAGTGACATAGTTGTACTATCGGGCTCGAATAATTTCGCACCGATTGTGCCTACCCCGTGAAGTCGACCCTCGTGCCGAGATTTAGGGATACCGATAGCTTTCACATCATCCATATAATTAGTACAAAACTCAATAACCTCTTCGGCAGCATAAGCTCTTACGATGCTTCCCTCAGGCCGATATCGATTCCTGACATATGCCTTTAACAATCCCATGTATCTCTCGAACGGATACATGTACCGCAAGAAAACAGGTCCGCACATCTTGATTTCTCTAACTAGGTGAACAATTAAATGAACCATGATATCAAAAAAAGACGGCGGAAAATACATTTCAAGATGACAAAGAGTGACAACAACCTCCTTCTGCAGAGCATCTAGCATATCGGGATCACTTACTTTGCAACATATGGCATTAAAGAAAAAACAAAGCTTCGTGATGGTCTGCCTAACACACTTTGGCAATATGCCCCGAATTGCAACAGGAAGAAGCTGTGTCATTAAAACATGACAGTCATGAGACTTCATTCCTGTCAATTTTAAATCTTCCAGTGAAACTAGGTTTTTAATATTCGAAGAATATCCAGATGGAACTTTGACACCGTGAAGGCATTCCAATAAGCTTTTTTTCTCTGCTTTCGACAGCGTATGCATTGCAGGTTTTAGATACGTACAAAATTTCCCATTTTCTCTTTCCTTCTCTGCTGGTTGTAGATCCGACCGTATGTTCAGAAATTGCATGTCTTTCCGAGCATTGATACCATCCTTAGTCTTACCCGGAATATTCAATAGTGTTCCAACTAGGCTATCACACACATTTTTAACCACATGCATCACATCGAGACAGTGTCGAACATCTAAGTACTGCCAGTATGGTAAATCCCAGAATATTGACCTCTTCTTCCAACTAATTTTCGGTGCCCCTTTCTTTCTGACCACCCTTTTTTTAAATTTCCCAAATTGAACTTTGATATCCTTCACTCGTGAATAAACAGCTTTACCGGTCAACGGATAATTTACTCTGGTATTCTCGGTCTTTCCATTGAATTCTTTCTTTCTCTTTCGGTGTGCATGGTTGGCAGGAAGAAATCTACGATGACCCATGTACACATTTTTAGAGGAATTAGGTAGCCACACATCGACTGTTTCGTCTAGGCAAACAGGGCATGCTTTCTCTCCTTTGACACTGTAACCCGACAAATTTCCATAAGCCGGAAAATCATTAATGGTGCAGAAAATCATGGCCCGTAAAGTGAATTTCTCCTTGCTGTATGCATCAAATATCTGCACTCCGGGTTGCCATAATTTTTTTAAATCATCGATCAATGGCGCTAGATACACATCTATGTCGTTCCCGGGCTGTTTGGGTCCTGATATGAGCAAGGTCAACATGATGTATTTGCGTTTCATACATAACCAAGGCGGAAGATTATAAATGCACAATAAAACCGGCCAACTGCTGTGCTTGCTGCTCATGCTACTGTGCGGATTTATTCCATCTGCACTCAGCCCAAGCTTAAGATTTCTAGGGTCACATCCGAATTCGGGGAACTCTCTGTCAATATTTCTCCACTGAGGAGAATCAGCGGGGTGCCGTAATTTCCCGTCTTTTTTTCGGTTATCTGCATGCCAACGCACTAATTTTGCATCTTTAGCATTTGAGAACAAACGTTTCAATCTCGGTTTCACTGGGAGGTACCACAATGCTTTTGCCGGAGGCCCTTTATTCGGTTTGTAATCACTTTTATCGCCGGTTAACTGCTTTGGTTTGTAACGTGATACACCACATTTTGGACACTCGTGAAGATCTTTATACTCGGATCGATATAATATACAATCATTTGGACACGCATGTACTCTTTGAACTTCTAAATCCACTGGGCACAATATTTTCTTCGCTTCATAAACATTTGGTGGTATCTCGTTTCCATCCGGAAGTATTTCTTTTAAAGTTTGTAATAACTCAGTAAAACTTCTATCACTCCAACCGTTAGATGCTTTAAGGTTATACAATTTTAATACACCTTTCAATTTTGAAAATTTAGAACAACCAGGATACAATTCCTTATTAGAATCCTCATACAAATTTTCAAATAAACAATACTGCTTATCATTATCAAAATCCTCTTCTAAATCACGTAACATTTGATCAAAATTATCACATCTATCTACCACCATATCATCATTTTCTTCGGTATGGTATTCCTGATCCTCAGTACGAGCACCTACATCGGTTTCCAATCCCCGTAGATCATTCCCGTCATTTCTACCGGTATGGTATTTCTGATGCTCAGTACCAGTACCTATGTCGGTTGGTAAACTCTCACCGTGCCATAACCAACACTTATATCCTTGCTTGAATCCACGACGGATTAAATGGTTCCTCACTTGGTTCGAGTTGGAGAATTTTTGACCATTGTTACAATCACGGCAAGGACACGACATCAGTGCACTCCCCTTATTCGCCATATCTTCCGTAGCAACTCTGATAAATTCCTCGACACCTGTCATATATTCATCAGATAGACGTGATACTTCGTACATCCAACTGCGGCCCATCTGCAATTATAATAAAACACAATTAATTAAGAACAAGGTTGGAGAGCTTAGTTCTGTTCACAATATGGCTTACATGGGGCCGGGTTACCATCCTATCCCACTCTCTGAATACTTTGTCTCAGTAGTGGCCACATGTTAGTCGTGTTTTAGCATTTAAGAAAATTTCGGCAGCATTTCCCCTTAGTTCCCCGAGATTCGGGAAACTAAGTGGAAATGCTGCCGAAATTTTCTTAAATGCTAAAACACGACTAACACGTGGCCACATCCTAAATGAGACAAAGTATTCAGAGAGCAGTCCCAAAACGGGGACTATTCAAAATTAATCCCTAATGGATTAATTTTGAACGGGTATCATGACCTGAAGGCATTAATAATGCGGTTGTGGCTCATAAGACAGTACTCTAGCTACATACTAGCTAGCAAATATAAATACATCTCTTACAAAAAAAAATACATTAATTAATGCACAAAAATAATTAAACATGAAACTTCTAGCTAGGTTGTACTTACAACTTCTTTGGATGACGGATCGAGTGAGATGAAAATATATCGCTGCACCAAATATCTCAATAATAGCCAATCTACAAAATTAAACCATCGATCGGAACCTAATTAAGAGATGTACATAACATGCATGTTATATATCCTACAACTTGAAATAACAAAAATGCTCATATAGCATATATATAGCAAACTCAAAAGCGTGTGCATGCAAAAATTAATCTTGAAATAAGAAGAGATATTCAAACTTATAAAGAAAATCTCTACATATAAAGAATAACTCATATGTAGCTCATATATTACCTCATATATAGCATATATGCTTACATATATATATGCATGTGCATCCAAGTCTCCACATAATAAAAAAAACTTGAAATGAAAAGATGCTAGGTATTCAAACTTATAATTAAAAGCTTGTGGAACTAACAAAAGAGCTGAATCAAGGCTATAAGGTTTAGATTTTGAGAGGGCCGGATCATAACTCACTTCTCATATATATATAGGATTTAGGGTTTAGGGTTTGAACCGAATTAATTATAAAGCCAAAAAATGGTGCTCTACTAGTAATAACAAACTTGAGAAAAGAGATGATCAAATGTACCTCAGAAAAGAGAGGTGAGCTGAAGTAATAATTTAGGGCGAAATAGCTGCTGCGCTAATTAAGAGAGGCGATAGAGGAAGAGAAACGAGATTCTGACAATAATGGGACTGAATTAACTTTTCATATGCACTATCAGGATCGGTTGTTTATAAACAACTGATCCTGATACTATCAGGATCGGTTTTTTAGAAGCAACTGATCCTGATACTATCAGGATCGGTTGCTTAGAAGCAACTGATCCTGATAGTTCAACTATCAGGATCGGTTGTTTATAAACAACTGATCCTGATACTATCAGGATCGGTTGCTTAGAAGCAACTGATCCTGATACTATCAGGATCGGTTGTTTAGAAGCAACTGATTCTGATAGTTCAACTATCAGGATCAGTTGTTTATAAAAACCGATCCTGATAGACCATTAGGATCGGTTTTGTTCAAAGAACCGATCCAGATAGATATTAGTATCGGTTGTTTCATATAACCGATCCAGATAGGCCGATCCTGATTCCTGTTTTTCCACTAGTGTTAGTGCTCTGCAAATACATGCAATAATTAATGCAACATATTTGGATAAACTGAGATTCATCATAATATTTGTGTCCCCCATGCACACAATCTAATGTGAATTGTGAATGGAACTTTCTAATATTATACTATATGTTGGGAGTTGGGACCCTTTTATGGATAAGTTCACACCTCTTCACGCATTAAGAGTAGGAATCAAGCTTCTAAATAGCCTATAGCGAAGCTATAGTGCAGTTATAGCGGTTTTGGATCCAGAAAACTAAGCTACGGGCTAAAACTGCGCTAATTATAGCGTAAGCTACGGCCGCTATAGCGCGTAGTGACAATAGCGGTCCGCTATGCTACATGAGTTATGATTTTGTAATTTTTTTTTTTTCTGAAAACATGATTTTGCAATTTTAATGGGCCTTAATGTCTAGATTGGTTTTTTTTACTTTATCAAGCTATATCAATATAATGAAATATGTGTGGATTATACCGCTATATCAATTAAATTTTGTATCATACATTAATATATGGTAGTGGTATATTTTGAATATAAAATATATCGATAGTTTTTGAATTAGGGATATTTTGAATGACAATTTGAACTTTGTATTGGTTTAATATGAATATTAGAACTTCTTAATTAATTTGGTATTTTTTTTTTTCTTGATGAGACATTTTTACTATTAATATAAATATAAAATATAATTTTTGAAATAAAAAAATGCTATTTATAATAGCTTTCGCTATAGCTCCGCTATTCGCTAAAGTTTTTTTTTTTCGTCTTCCCGCTATACCGCTATAAACGCTATTTAGAACCTTGGTAGGAATTCAATTACACTTTTTTTTGATGACATCAGATTATTTTTTTTGTTTACAAAGTTCAAACAATTGATCCAAACCGTTCAACTTGATAGATATGTTAAAATGTGCTTACAAATCAAATTTTATATTTTTCTGAATTTTTTTACTATTTATTAAGATGGGTACAAAAATTCAACGGTCTGAATATAGCGATTTTGTTAAATACTTAATAAATAGTAGAAAAAATTTAAAAAATATAAAATTTGATCTACAAGCACATTTTAATATATCCATTATGTTGAACGGTTTGGATCGATTGTTTAGAATTTAAAAACTTTAAAAATGACAGTGTAATTCGGTGTCACCAAAAAAGGGTTTAATTGCATCCGTTCTCTTGGTACATATATATTTACTTTTTTCCGCAACGTTATATATTATATATTCTAGCTTTGTATACGATTATGTAACATTAATTTGGAGTATGAAAAGGAGATTTACAAGCATGAGGTGCAAAATAGAATATTGACTTTTTTTTCTAAATTTTATAATACTTGAGCAAAGTAGTAAGGATTTGTAATTTTTTTTTTTTCTGGGAATGGTCCATAAGCAAGAAGTGCTCAAAGATAATTTAGCCTAAAAAAATTATAAAGAAGTACTTTAAGCATTGGCATTAAATTTCTCAGAAATTTACACAATGGAATATATACTCCAACAAAATTTGATATAGTGGCACATCCACAAAGTATAAAATATTTGTACAAACATGTTTCGTATAAAGAAATTCCCTTAATCAACACTAATTATAACATCAGATCACTTTTAATAAAAGGTGAAAACCCTAAAACAAGATAATAAACTTGGAAGCCCACTATACTTTGCCCCCCTTATCCATCTTATATATGCCCCTCCAATTCACCTCTTCCCCTCCATCAATATTCAATACCTCTTCATTTTGTATGCTAAAACACACTAGCCAAAATTAAAACCAAACCAATTACAAAGAAAGGAAAAACAAAAACAAAGATGAGAACAGGTGCTGGGTTCAATGTGACGGCAACCGCAGCGGCAGCTGCCATGGTGACGACACCTTCAACAAGTAGCGCGGTGCACTCCGCATGGCACTCGCCTGTTCCATACCTCTTCGGAGGTCTCGCAGCGATGCTAGGGCTTATCGCATTTGCTCTACTCATTCTCGCATGTTCATACTGGAAACTATCCGGTTACTTAGAAGGATCCAACAATAGTAACGGAGAAAGCGATGGCACTGCTGAAAAACCAGTGGCACCGCCGGTTGTGCCACATGTATGCTATGAAGAAAAGATTGTGGTTATTATGGCGGGCGATGCGAAACCGACTTTTCTAGCGACGCCTATGTCGAGTCGGAACTCTTCCTTCGGCAACAAAAGCATCACCAGCACAGATCAAAAGAATGAGGAGACAAAGAGTGCGGAAGGAGAAGAGACAAGTAGGGATTCACAAAAAGAGAATGAAACAACAAGAGATCATCAAGAGAGTAGTCATAGAGAGAACTTAGAAGAGGTGTGATTTTTTTTTTTCATTTTTTTGGGGGAGCCTCTTCTACTTGGTTTTGATTTGAGAAAATCAGGGGATGATCTAAGAACCTGATTTTGGTTTTGCTTTTTGAGTTGATAAAAATTTTGTATGCGGGAAGTTGTAAATTTCCGAGTTGCAGAGGTGAAATGGAAGAGTGACAAATAGGAGAAATTACAACTTTCTTCTAAATTTTTTTTTATATATATATATATATGAATATGAGATGTCTTGGTAAAAATCCAGAATTAGCATCCTCAATCATATGCATTTTGTGGAGTTAGCTTTTAAGTTTTATGATCAGGCCAGAAATTATGACATTTGTTTTCACAAAAGAGCAATGTATATTTATAGTTTCAGGGACTAAATAGTTATAGTTGTAAACATCAGATACTTAGCTTGCATTTCCTCAGCATTGCATGAAATAAGAATTTGATTGGATATAACAAAAGCCACAAACTAATTATAAATATCACAGTTAATATAGTATAATTAATGAACAATATATATATACAGCAAGAATATATAATGAACAAACTTTTTGTCCTTTTTGGAAAAGATAGTGCTCATTGCTCAGCATGGAAATCAAATGGAAATCCGAATATTTCCCTTTAATTTTTCAGTGGAAGAATCTGAAAAAAGAGCAGTAGTGCAAATGAGGTGTATTATTTTGTTTTGGAATCAGATTTAGTTAACATATATATATATATATATATATATAAGTGGTGGAATATATAACACATATATAACAGTGGACGCGGCGAAACAGCACTATATATAACATACATATCCATATAGCATATAATTAATCATTTGTTTTTTGTATTTTTTTGGTCCCAAGCATATTTTGTTATGTGTGTGGAAATAAAGGAATATATATATAGAGAGAGAGAGAGCGCGAGAGCAAAGCTAGAGTGTGATGTACTCATCAAGAAGACACTAGTGGAAAAACAGGAATCAAGATCGACCTATCTGGATCGGTTATATGAAACAACCGATACTAATATCTATCTGGATCGGTTCTTTGAACAAAACCGATCATAATAGTTAATCAGATCGGTTTTTATAAACAATTGATCCTGATAGTTGAACTATCAGGATCGGTTTTCTATAAACAACCGATCCTAAAACGTTTTTTTTTTTTTTTCAGAACCAACTTAAAAAAAAAAAACTATTAGAATCGGTTGTATCGATACAACCGATCCTAATAGTGTTTTTTTTTTTTTTTTTTTTTTTTTTTTTGCAGAACCAACTTAAAAAAAATAAAAAAATAAAATACTATTAGGATCGGTTGTTTCGATACAACCGATCCTAATAGTGTGTTTTTTTTTTTTTTAAAGTTGGTTCTGAAAAAAAAAACGTTTTAGGATCGGTTGTTTATAAAAAACCGATCCTTATAGTATCTGGATTGGTTGTTATAAACAACTGATCCTGATAGTTTATTAGTTCAACTATCAGGATCGGTTGTTTGTAAAAACCGATCCTGATAGTTAAAACCAATCCTGATAACTCACTAGAGTTCTTATTTTCATTCCGCGCCTCTCATTTTCAACTTAGCGAAAATCAAATCCACCTCTCAACTCCTCTGTCTCTCTCTCTGTCTCATTCTCTCCCTCTTCTAGGGTTCTTATTTTCATTTTGCATCTCTCGTTTTCAACTTTGCAAAAATCAAACCCACCTCTTAACTCGTTTGTCTCTCTCTCTGTCTCCGGCGTCTCTCAACTTAGCAATATGCGTATATAACTGTCTCGATCAAGTCAAAAAAAGGCGAAGAAGACGAAAACTGACAAGGATGTGCCATCCATCTCTTCAAAGTTCATGGAATGAGATAAAGGATGATGCCCCGGCTTATGTCCTTAAATTATACTTAAGGTACATACTATTTATTTCCTCAAATCTCTTATGTACATTTGAGCATCTTTTGTATATTTAATTTACACTAAATTGTAGTATTACAGTTCATGGTTTCAATTTTTTTTTTTTTTTCATTTGAGCAAGGCTTTTTGAGATTATTCCATCGGCGGTGAAGAGGTACACTTTGAGGTATGCTAGCTAGGTTTTCCTTGTCTTTCAATTTAAATAATACATGCATCGAAGATGCACAAGCAAACAATTAATGATATAAATATTTGTTCAGATTTTGAAGTTTGCACTGGAGGAGACGATAAAAGAGAGAGTGTCATACATGTGGCTAAATTTTATTTTGCTATTGCACCAAATTTCTTCAACTATTGTACTTCTTTTTGTGTTTCATGAATTTTATTTTGTGTTCTTAATTGATTTTGAGCTCCAATAAATCAATGGTAAATAAAAAAAAAAAATTATTCTGGTCAGCAAATGTATATGGAAGCTGGCCAAATAAAAAAAATATTTTTTTTAGATCCAATATAACATCAAGATCAGTTGTTTTAAATAACCGATCCTGATAGTTTTTTTTGTTTTAAGTTGGTTCTGAAAAGAAAAAAAAACTATTAGGATCGATTGTTTTGAAACAACCGATCCTAATAGTGTTTTTTTTTTTTTTTTTTTAAAGTTGGTTCTGCAACAACAAAAAAAAAAAAAAACACTATTAGGATCGGTTGTTTCAAAACAACCGATCCTGATAGTTACTATCAAGATCGATTATTCATGAAACAACCGATCCTGATAGTTATTATCAGGATCGGTTATTTAACCGATCCAAATTAGTATAGTATCAGTATCACCTTCATCAGGATCGGTTGTATTCCGATACTAATATGCGTATATAACCGATCCTGATTCCATATTTTCCACTAGTGAGATTTGGTGAGCACAGCTCCAAAAGCATATCGAATCGATTTTAAACAAAAAATCTAAACTGTTAAAATCTATGTACTTAATGAGTGATGCATGTAAATGCAAAATTTTAAAAGTTTCGAATTCATTTACTACAAGGTCAAGCGGTTAAAGAAACGATGAAAAATGAATATATAAAACAACTTATATAATAACTTATAAAATGTTCATTTCTTTGACCGCTTGACCTTGTAGCAAATGAATTCGAAACTTTCAAAATTTTGCATTTACATGCATCACTTATGAATTACATGATTTCAACGGTTTGAATTTGTCGTTTAAAGTCAATCCGATATATTTTTAGAGTTGTGCTCACCAAACTCTCTTGATGAGCACGTCACACCCTAGCTTTTATATATATATATATATAGGTTGGCTACTATGCTTATATAAGCATCCCACATATGCTTATAACTCATTTTTGTATTTTCAATGTCCAAATGATCGATTTGAACCGTTAGATGTGATCTCTATATTGAAATGTGGTTGGAGACCAAATTTTACATTTTTCTGAATTTTTTACTATTTATTAAGCCACTTTGAAAATCGCTCATCCAACGGTCTCTTAACAAAACAGTAAAATCAGAAGCTACTGTTGGATCAACGATTTTCAAAGTTGCTTAATAAATAGTAAAAAAATTCAGAAAAATGTAAAATTTGGTCTCCAAGCACATTTCAATATAGAGATTATATCTAACTGTTTATATAAACTATTTAGACATTAGAAACACAAAAATAAGTTATAAGTATATGTAGGGATATGCTGCATAGTAGCCAACCTATATATCAACCTATGCATTGCAATGTATGGTAGACTTACTCTGTATATATATATATATATATATATAGTATAGCAATAATGTGACATAATAAATATTTTATACTGACTGATTGAATTAAGGCGTTAAGAATCGAATAATAAATATAGAAAAACGGTCCAGTGCGGATGGATGACCCGCACTGCGGGTGGCTTCACCCGCACTGGGACAATTTTCCTTAACGAATTCCTGTGATTTTCACTGGGTGCGGATGGTAATGCGGATGGGAATCCGCAGTGCGGGTGAGTTCTGTACTCTTCTGAAGTTGACGAATTTTCGCTAAGTACTGGATGCGGATGGGGATCACCCGCACTGAGCTCAGTGCGTCCGCACTAGGCTCGGACTTTTTCCTGCGTCTTGAGTGCGGCTGGATGGATCCGCAGTGCGGATGGTTGGTCCGCACTGGGGTCTGTATTTCTGTTATTCTTGTTATTTTGAGGGACCTATTTGCAAAATGGATAAACTAAACATCTTCTCTCTTTATTTTTATCTTTTTAATAAATAAAAGATTACATAAGGGCCTATTTGTAATAAACATTTTTAAGTTGTTAATAACTAAAAGGTGGAGGGGTATATGTGCAAAATTTCAATTATAAATCAATTTTTGCTTTCTTCTTCTTTCATTTCCACCGACTAAATGAAGAAAAATTTCGTGAGGGTTAAGATAGGCCGAAGCAAAAAGGGAAAGAGAGAGAGAGAGAGAAATTGAGCACGGAAACTGATCGGACTGACCGGAAAATCGAGATTCGAGCTGAATTGACGATCCTTGATCGAATAGAAAGCTTCAATTTGGTATATCTTTCTCCCTTGGTAATTTCTTGAAAATCCTAATTTATTCGATTTATTCGATTTGTCATGATTTCGGTTGAAATTTGCAATTAGGGTTTCATAATCGAGTTCTAGCTCGATAAGTGGTTAATTTGTGATAATTGATATGATTTATCTTCCTTTTCTCTTGGAAACCCTAATTTCATTTGATTTGTTATATTTTGGTGAAATTCGAAGTCGAATTTGATTTGAAATGTTATAACTCGATAATCGGATTGATTTGCTTGTGGAATTTGGAATTGAACTAGGGTTTTGGGGTTGGATTGAAATGGAAAGGAATTATGATAGTTTCATGTGAAACTCTGGAAATTGTTGGAATTAATCGAGTTATAACTTCGTTAAAACCTATCGGATATTAATCGAACGCGTTAATCGAATTTAACGTGCAATAGGTGGTAATCATACGAGGCAAATGATTTCTGGATCGTTCGAGACGCCTGAGCCTTAGTCGAGCGTGCTATTACTCAGGTGCGGGGTTTCTGGACTTGTCTGATAGTTTATATTCAGAAATTAAACTGTGTTTTGATTCATGTAATTAAACTGTGTTTCGATTCATATGCATTGCATTGCCCAAATAAAGTGAAACTCGAATTGTTTAAATCTGATTGATTTGCATGCTGGTATGGTTATTATTTGTGTTGATCTGAATGATCTGATTTTGGAATTAAAGTCACCGTGCTTTATATCACCATCGGTTGGTGGATATGGTATTATGGTCATCCACCGTGATGACGTCACCCAGGGGGTGAATCCGGATTTGTCAAGTCTGTGCACGGACTGTGACGCTCAGTGTTCTAAAGCTTTAGATCGTCTGGCCTTCGGCAGTTCCCAGTACCGGTTGGGACGAAGGGTAAGTGACTTTGTACTATGATTTTGGATGTGGTGACTGTGTATCAGATGGCATTACCCAGGGGGTATTGCGTTTGGATGGTCAGTTGGATTTATATGGATTTCCGGATATGAATTAGAACCAGACTTTTAATTAAACAGTTAAGCCTGTAACTACAGATGAGTGTCATGAGAAAAGGTTTTACCTGGTACAGCCGTCTGTAGGTGTCTGTAACCCTACAGACGAGTGGGAACGAATTGGGGTCCAGTTTGGTGGAACATCTGTAGTTACTACCAGATATTCTGAAATCAAGTTAAACCAAATATTGTGTGCTTGAATTTCATCTTGGCAATTCCTGAATTTTGATTTCATTTGATTGAATGTTGTCGGGTTTGTGCATTCATGTTTATATATGATTATAAACTGATCTGAGCTTTATTTGCTTTTTATTTTTGAATATAATCTTTGATTGCAAGTCCAGGGACGATATGTGGCAATTTATCGCACTGAGAATTCAATTCTCATCCCCTCTTTTGGGTTAATTTTTCAGGTACCGGTTCAGTGGATCCGAGAGAGACACGAGGTCGGTAGGCCTGGGTTTCACCGTTGCTTAGCTTGTCTGGTATTGTGACTAGAGACATGTATAGATTTATGTTTTGATTGTATATATATATGTGTTCTCTATGTCATTTGGTGATACGTATCCATCGAGATACGGATTTTGTATGATATTACCTGACCAGTTGGGATTTGTGAACTGTTTTTCTTAGTTATTTGTTTGTTTTGTTGGTGTGTTTTACTTTCTATTATATCGTACTTGCCTTGTAGGCATACGGGCAACCGTATGTCTACGGCAGGAGGCACCCGTCACGCCTCGTGGGGCCACGGGGTGTGACAGGTCTCCTTCCCCGGTTGGTATCAGAGCATGGTTTAGAACCTGAACCAGACTTATTTGGATACGAGAGTGGTATACGTATTAATGGGGTCGTCGCGACTATACAAATTTCGTATGATATATCGAATATTATAAACTAACTGTGTTTATTCAGAAAATGGAAACACCACCCCGAGGTAGAGGCAGACCTCGGAGGAATCCGGAATTGATTATTGAGCCGGCTGTGGATCAGGCTGGAGCTGGTCCAGCTGGTGCTGAGGGAGCTGGTGGCGCTGGAGGAGCGCCAGGTAGAGACCGGGATATTGATGACCGGCTGATTGCGGCCTACGAGAGAGGTCGCCAAGCAGAGATGCGGGATGCAGCACCTGTGGTTCGCGGTGGTGCACCCGAAGAGTTTAGAAGGTTGTATGATTCATTTCTGCGCTTGAATCTGCCGCGCTATGATGGAACCGGCGGGTATGCGGCAGCCGAGGAATGGCTGGCGCAAATAAATGCAAAGCTGAATTTATGCCGCGCACCTGAGGAAGACAAAGTAGAGGTAACTGAGCAGCAACTGGAGGGTGACGCAAGGTTCTGGTGGGACGGGGCCCGACGCAGTTATGTCGGGGAGGAAGCGAGGATTCCGTGGGAATGGTTTGAACAGCAGTTCAACCGGAGGTTTCTGAGCAATATTCAACGTGAAGCGTTGCGGAGAAAGTTTCTGGAATTGAGGCAAAATGGGCGTCCGGTGGGGGATTATAATAGTGAGTTTCTGGCGTTGTCGCGTTATGCATCAGACATTCAGAATGACGCGGCAAGGTATCACAGGCATTACTTGGATGGTTTGGATGGAAATATCTCGATGATTGTTGATACTCCGACTGCTACGGAGTTGCAATCTATGATGGATCATGCAGAACAGATAGAGATGCATGGTAAGCGGAGGAAAGAGCAACTAACTGAGAGAAATGTAAAACAGAAGGATGCTCAGAGTGGGCAGATGTCGAGGTCGAGGGGAGGACCATCATTTGCTAGACCCCCTCGGTCGAATATGGCGCCGAGACCTCCGTTTAGACAGACCTCTATGCCGGGTTTTAGACCGGTGATTCCTTCGCAATGGTGCCGATCGTGCAATCAAGCGCACGATGAGGTTGAGTGTAGGCGCAAGACTAGCGCTTGTTTCATATGTGGTAGCGCGGGACATTGGGCGAGGGAGTGCCCGAATGCGCTTATGAGGATGCGAGGCGCTGGTAGCGCGGGAGGGTCCGCTAGCGTTGGGCGCGGAGCGCCAACGTGGCGTGGACGTGGTGCATCTCAAGCTGGCGGGGCTAGCGCTAGCAGGGCTAGTAGCGCCGGTAGCGTCGGCAGGGTTAGCGGTGCCGGCAACGCCGGCAGGAACGATGGCAGGGCGGCGGCGAATGCGCTTAACATAGCTGGAAATTCGCGCAACGCTGCAACTGCGCTGGGAGATGGCCAGACTGACGTCATGACAGGTATACTCTCTATATCTGATCAGGATGCGTATTGTTTGATTGATACGGGGTGCAGCCATTCTATTGTGTCGAGGGAATTGGTAGAAAAAGGGAGTTGGCCAATTGAGATATGTAATCAGGTTGTAAATGTTCAAACCCCGTTTGGTTCAACCGATCAAGGAATCACTTTATGCCGAAACCGAAAGATTAAGATAGATGGAAGAGAGTTCGAGGCGGACTTGTTGGTGATGGAGATTACCGGCTACGACGTGTTATTGGGTATGGACTGGTTGACGAGACACGCTGCTACTATTGATTGTCCGCATCGTCGGATTCATTTCGCGAATTCAAGAGGTATGTCTTGCATACTCAATTGTAGAGAAATTGGGAAACTAACACCGTGTATTTCGGCTGTAGAGATGAAACATTTGTTAGAATCAGGGTGTGATGCTTACTTGGCGGCTGTGGTTTATGCGTCTGCGGCAGTTCCAGAAATCAGCACCATTCCGGTGGTTTCGGAATTTGTGGATGTATTTCCGGAAGAGATTGTAGGGTTGCCACCTGAACGAGAAGTGGAGTTCGGTATCGAACTGGTACCGGGCACAACACCGATTTCAAAAGCGCCGTATCGAATGGCACCGGCAGAACTGAAAGAACTCAAGGCACAGTTGGAAGATATGTTGGAGAATGGATTTATCAGACCTAGCACGTCACCATGGGGCGCGCCAGTATTATTTGTCAAGAAGAAAGATGGAACATTGCGGTTATGCATTGATTACCGCGAGTTGAACAAGGTAACTGTGAAAAATAAATATCCGTTACCCCGGATTGACGATCTGTTTGATCAGTTACAGGGATCCTCAATATATTCAAAGATTGATTTAAGAACAGGGTATCACCAGCTGAGAATACGGCCGAGCGATGTGGATAAGACAGCATTCCGTACAAGGTACGGGCATTATGAATACCTGGTTATGCCGTTTGGGCTGACGAACGCACCGGCAGCGTTCATGGATTTGATGCACCGTGTGTTTCACGATCTGTTGGATTCTACAGTTGTGGTGTTCATTGATGATATACTGGTGTATTCGCGTTCGCGAGAAGAACATGAGGTACATCTTAGAATTGTATTGCAAAGATTGCGTGAACATCAGTTATTCGCAAAGTTGTCGAAATGTGAATTTTGGTTGGAGGAAGTTACCTTTTTGGGGCATGTGGTTTCTGGAAAAGGGTTAGCGGTGGATTCCGAAAAGATTCGGGCTGTGACAGATTGGAAAAGGCCGGAGACAGTTACTGAAATTCGCAGCTTTCTGGGGTTAGCCGGGTACTACAGGAGATTTGTACTCGGGTTTTCACGGTTAGCCGCGCCACTTACAAAATTGTTGCACAAAGGCGTGAAATTTGATTGGGGTACCGCGCAAGATAAAAGTTTTGAGGAATTGAAGAGTCGGCTGGTATCCGCGCCAGTCCTTGCTATGCCGACTGCTGATAAAGAGTACACGGTTTACACCGATGCATCTCAATTGGGTTTGGGTTGCGTACTGATGCAAGATGATCATGTAATTGCCTACGCATCTCGGCAATTGCGACCGCACGAGCAAAACTACCCGACGCATGATTTGGAGTTAGCGGCGGTGATATTTGCGCTGAAGATTTGGCGGCATTACTTGTATGGCGTGAAATGCCGAATCTATACTGATCATCAAAGTCTGAAATACATCTTCACGCAAAGGGAGTTAAATTTGAGACAAAGGCGGTGGTTAGAATTAATGAAAGACTATGACTTGGATATCCAGTATCATGCAGGAAAAGCAAACAGTGTAGCAGATGCATTGAGCAGAAAGAGTCAGGTAAACCTGGCGTCGGTGATTACAAGTGAAACTCATCTTCTCGAGGAAATGCGCAGAATGGAAATACATGTTGGCGCATCACGCGAATTAGCGTTGGAAGTTGCATCTAAATGTAATAGAAGTGAGGTTGGGACTAGCGCAACTGCAATTGCGTCGGTTGTGCTAGCAGCGGTTGAAATCCGATCGGAATTACACGAGCATATTCGTGCAGAGCAACAGAATGATCCGAGATGTCAGAAATTCAAATTGCACTATGAGTCAAACGCAGATTCACCGTTTCAAGTTCAAGGAGATGGCATCTTGCGGTTTCACGACCGCATTTGTGTACCAAGTAATTCGGAATTGAAAGATCTGATTTTGTCAGAGGCGCACAATTCGGGATACGCTATCCATCCGGGAGAGGTAAAGATGTATCAAGATCTAAAGAGGTATTTTTGGTGGCCAAAGATGAAAAAGGAAGTACAAAGGTACATTGAAAAGTGTCAAATATGTCAGCAAGTTAAAGCGGATCGGCAGAGAAAAGCAGGATTGCTAAGACCACTGGAAATACCTACAAGGAAATTTGAATCAATCACGATGGATTTCGTAAGTGGATTTCCGAGAACTGTCGGAAGGTATAATACAGTTTGGGTGATTGTGGATCGATTAACGAAGATAGCGCATTTCATTCCGCTTCGAATTGAGACATCTGGGCCAGAATTGGCGGAATTGTTCCTGAAATATCAGTTTAAGTACCATGGTTGCTCGCGCAATATTATTTCTGACCGAGATCCTCGGTTCACTTCTCATTTCTGGGAAAGTTTTCAAGAAACAATGGGTACCAAGTTGAGATTCAGTACTGCGCACCATCCACAGACTGACGGTCAGTCTGAGCGCACTATTCAGACGCTGGAAGACATGTTGCGCTCCTGCGCGCTAAGTTTACAAGGTTCGTGGGTTGATCATTTGTATCTAGTGGAGTTTGCGTATAACAACAGTTATCATTCGAGCATTGGTATGTCACCACAAGAGGCGCTGACAGGGCAGCAGTGCCGTACTCCACTGTGGTGGGGACCAGTGGGTACCTATCCACCTACAGGGCCGCAAATGTTAGAAGAAATTGCTGAGAAAACGAAGATGGTTCTGAGTCGGCTCAAGTCGGCTCAAGAAAGGCAAAAGAAATATGCGGATGTTCACCGAAGACCGTTGGAATTTCAAGAAAGTGATCACGTATGGCTTCGAGTTTCGCCTGTCAGAGGCGTGCATCGATTTGGTGTTTCGGGCAAGCTAAGTCCTCGATATATTGGGCCGTTCCAGATTTTGCGACGAGTTGGACCGGTTGCATACGAGCTTGCACTACCACCAGCGTTGGACCGGGTTCATCCGGTATTCCATGTATCACAGTTACGCAGATATGTGCGAGATCCGTCGCATTGTATTGATCATTCGGGTTTACGCGTACAAGATGATCTGACATATCAGGAAGAACCAATGCAGATATTGGATCGAAAAGAGCAACGGCTACGAAGCAAAGTGATTCGGCTCGTGTTGGTAAAATGGGGACGCCATTCCGATAAGGAAGCGACGTGGGAGCTCGAAGAGAGCATCCGAGAAAAGTATCCGGAGTTATTCGACAATTAAGGTACGAAATCAAGTTCAGCGGACTGAACTTCATTTTAAGGGGGGGAGAAATGTGACATAATAAATATTTTATACTGACTGATTGAATTAAGGCGTTAAGAATCGAATAATAAATATAGAAAAACGGTCCAGTGCGGATGGATGACCCGCACTGCGGGTGGCTTCACCCGCACTGGGACAATTTTCCTTAACGAATTCCTGTGATTTTCACTGGGTGCGGATGGTAATGCGGATGGGAATCCGCAGTGCGGGTGAGTTCTGTACTCTTCTGAAGTTGACGAATTTTCGCTAAGTACTGGATGCGGATGGGATCACCCGCACTGAGCTCAGTGCGTCCGCACTAGGCTCGGACTTTTTCCTGCGTCTTGAGTGCGGCTGGATGGATCCGCAGTGCGGATGGTTGGTCCGCACTGGGGTCTGTATTTCTGTTATTCTTGTTATTTTGAGGGACCTATTTGCAAAATGGATAAACTAAACATCTTCTCTCTTTATTTTTATCTTTTTAATAAATAAAAGATTACATAAGGGCCTATTTGTAATAAACATTTTTAAGTTGTTAATAACTAAAAGGTGGAGGGGTATATGTGCAAAATTTCAATTATAAATCAATTTTTGCTTTCTTCTTCTTTCATTTCCACCGACTAAATGAAGAAAAATTTCGTGAGGGTTAAGATAGGCCGAAGCAAAAAGGGAAAGAGAGAGAGAGAGAGAAATTGAGCACGGAAACTGATCGGACTGACCGGAAAATCGAGATTCGAGCTGAATTGACGATCCTTGATCGAATAGAAAGCTTCAATTTGGTATATCTTTCTCCCTTGGTAATTTCTTGAAAATCCTAATTTATTCGATTTATTCGATTTGTCATGATTTCGGTTGAAATTTGCAATTAGGGTTTCATAATCGAGTTCTAGCTCGATAAGTGGTTAATTTGTGATAATTGATATGATTTATCTTCCTTTTCTCTTGGAAACCCTAATTTCATTTGATTTGTTATATTTTGGTGAAATTCGAAGTCGAATTTGATTTGAAATGTTATAACTCGATAATCGGATTGATTTGCTTGTGGAATTTGGAATTGAACTAGGGTTTTGGGGTTTGATTGAAATGGAAAGGAATTATGATAGTTTCATGTGAAACTCTGGAAATTGTTGGAATTAATCGAGTTATAACTTCGTTAAAACCTATCGGATATTAATCGAACGCGTTAATCGAATTTAACGTGCAATAGGTGGTAATCATACGAGGCAAAGGATTTCTGGATCGTTCGAGACGCCTGAGCCTTAGTCGAGCGTGCTATTACTCAGGTGCGGGGTTTCTGGACTTGTCTGATAGTTTATATTCAGAAATTAAACTGTGTTTTGATTCATGTAATTAAACTGTGTTTCGATTCATATGCATTGCATTGCCCAAATAAAGTGAAACTCGAATTGTTTAAATCTGATTGATTTGCATGCTGGTATGGTTATTATTTGTGTTGATCTGAATGATCTGATTTTGGAATTAAAGTCACCGTGCTTTATATCACCATCGGTTGGTGGATATGGTATTATGGTCATCCACCGTGATGACGTCACCCAGGGGGTGAATCCGGATTTGTCAAGTCTGTGCACGGACTGTGACGCTCAGTGTTCTAAAGCTTTAGATCGTCTGGCCTTCGGCAGTTCCCAGTACCGGTTGGGACGAAGGGTAAGTGACTTTGTACTATGATTTTGGATGTGGTGACTGTGTATCAGATGGCATTACCCAGGGGGTATTGCGTTTGGATGGTCAGTTGGATTTATATGGATTTCCGGATATGAATTAGAACCAGACTTTTAATTAAACAGTTAAGCCTGTAACTACAGATGAGTGTCATGAGAAAAGGTTTTACCTGGTACAGCCGTCTGTAGGTGTCTGTAACCCTACAGACGAGTGGGAACGAATTGGGGTCCAGTTTGGTGGAACATCTGTAGTTACTACCAGATATTCTGAAATCAAGTTAAACCAAATATTGTGTGCTTGAATTTCATCTTGGCAATTCCTGAATTTTGATTTCATTTGATTGAATGTTGTCGGGTTTGTGCATTCATGTTTATATATGATTATAAACTGATCTGAGCTTTATTTGCTTTTTATTTTTGAATATAATCTTTGATTGCAAGTCCAGGGACGATATGTGGCAATTTATCGCACTGAGAATTCAATTCTCATCCCCTCTTTTGGGTTAATTTTTCAGGTACCGGTTCAGTGGATCCGAGAGAGACACGAGGTCGGTAGGCCTGGGTTTCACCGTTGCTTAGCTTGTCTGGTATTGTGACTAGAGACATGTATAGATTTATGTTTTGATTGTATATATATATGTGTTCTCTATGTCATTTGGTGATACGTATCCATCGAGATACGGATTTTGTATGATATTACCTGACCAGTTGGGATTTGTGAACTGTTTTTCTTAGTTATTTGTTTGTTTTGTTGGTGTGTTTTACTTTCTATTATATCGTACTTGCCTTGTAGGCATACGGGCAACCGTATGTCTACGGCAGGAGGCACCCGTCACGCCTCGTGGGGCCACGGGGTGTGACAAATAATGCTGTTTATTGGTAAAGGTGTTGTGATAATGTCATGTTGTAGTTCGTACTTTGTCTTGCAGCCTAGCTAGCTAACTAGTTTGATAAAATAAAATTTTGGGTGTCAGTGTCATCATGCAATAAGATTTTTCAAATAAGAAATATAATAGTTGTATTATATTCGATTTTTTTCAGCATATCTTCGTATTATTTTGAGTTGTACGAATTGTACGAATAACACGATATTTATTTAATTTAATTTATTATTTCTTTTATATTATTTTTTATTCATATTATAAAGGTTTTAATATTTTGATGGAGGAATTTAGTAACAACGAAATAGTTCGATAACAGCTAAAAATAACTTATATGTTTGAAATTCGACAATAAATATAATATATATGAATATGACGATATTTATGGAATATTCACCTTTAATTAACAAATGACATCATGAGATCGATATGCAACTATTCATATTTAACAGCTAGCATTCGATAAAACAATATCAAATGAAAATTGAACTAATATATATATAATGAAAACAATATGTCTATAATGTTTTCTATTTCTTTGAAGCTGTTTTTGGCATAAATTGAGAAAATATTGTTAAGGTTGTCAATATATATATATAAGTAATTGCCTGTCAAGGGATCTCCATCCTGTTAATTTTGATATATTATTTTTATTATAAAACATCGAACTATTTCTTAATTCTATTTTAGTTTATGTGTGTAATATTTGAATCATAAATTTTTGACCTTATTGAATTATTATCAACTAACAAACTTGATCATGTTACAAGAAGCAACATATATATATGTACACACGATTGATCTTCATAGCTTAATAGTCTAACTATGTCCCTGAACTAATCACAGAAGATCCTGTAACATCTAGAATTAATGTGTGTGTGTGTGTGTGTGTGTGTGTGTGTGGGGGGGGGGGGGGGGGGGGGGAGATTATCCTCTGCAGAATTTTTCCGTGCGGAACCGTGCGGTTCTTTTTATCTGGTCCGTTCATTTTCGATCGGACGGACCATAACAGAGGGGGCTATTTTTTTTAAATCTGATCTGGTCCATTCGATCAAAATAAACGGACCAGATTAAAAATTCCTCACAGCTCCGCATAAAAAAACTCCGCAGAGGATAGTATTCCGGGAAAGTGGATGTCTGAAACCTCAAATCTCAACTACTTTGAAGTTTGAAGCATATATAGGTGTGAGTGTGAGTGTGAGTGTGTGTGACCATGACCATGCATGACTTGGTCCCGGAAGGAAGGACCGCATAATAATTCATAAACAGTGAAATGTCATGTATGCATTACCATTTTGTTTTGTGCAATGGGGAAAATAGTACCCACCGGTGCCTTTTTAAAAGATAATTAATTGGTTTTCTTCTTTTTTTCTCTCTGAATGGAATGATGAGGCTATTATTAGTTATTAGGTGAATAAATATATTGCAACGGATACTATGTTTATTTCACACTTTTAAGCATACAATATTCTAATTTAAAAATAAAAAATTATAAATACATTATTTAGAATTTCAATTGGACATGTATTAAATTTGAATATTTGGAAGTGGTTTAGAATTCTTTCAAACAATTTAAAAAAATTTAGAGTTAATTTTTAATGGATTTTTTATTTAAATTTAACACGTGTATTATCTAAATGATTGAGAACTCCTTCAAGATTTTAGTTTTAGATTTGAATAAATGTTTTATACTATATCAGATGTATTATAAAAGTTGAATATATAATAATTATATATCCAATTGCAACGTACAACTAAATTTAAGTCATAATCTCTGTTAAAATAATGGGCATGTTATTTATAATTAAATTATCTCAGACTTGATGTGTCTCCATCATATCATTATTTTGTGTGTCTCTGACATGTCTTCATTTTTAAAATATTAATAACTCAAAATTTAAAACGTAAACGTCAAAGTAAAATCATTAGATATGATATATGCTATTTTTTCTCTGTGCTTATTAAAAATTATTACATTTCAATTTTATTTTTATGTGAATCAATAAGTTCAAAAATAAATATTTAGAAATTATTCACATTAGTATATTTGTACAAGCTCTTGATGATAACCAAAATAAGTTGAAATGCCATAATATTTTACACATGCATAGATAAAATGATGTAGATCATATTTAATGATTTTATTTTGACTTTTAAGTTGAAAGCATGATGGAGGCACAAAAAATAGAAGCATTGTTGATCCCAAAGGCACTTATATGTCCCTAGTGTGTCTTATAGTTATTCTTAGCAGAAACTAGAATAACTTGGTTCTGAAGTGTAAACTAAATTAATAAATAATAAAATAAAAGAGTAGAGTTTAGAGACATTTGACACGAGAGTTGTTTATGGAGTTCAGCACTAACGTCTACGTCTCTGGAGTCCGCGAAATTCGAGATGGCGCGCCTTTCTTTACCCAATAATAAATGAATACAAGGTGGAACCAGTGAGCCCTTACAATCTTTTGAAAAGTCACACGGCCTGAGCACGAAATCGGCTCACGAGCACTAAAGGCTCAAAGAAAATAATCCGAGTAACAAAGGGCTTAAGAATTACTAGGTGAGCAACAAGGCTCAAGGTAATAGTTGATTTGATCTCGCATGATCACTCTAGGAGTTTTTATATTGCTTGAATAAGCTTGAGATTGATTGTGAGTATTGAAGTTTGAGTGCACAAGCAATAACAACTTTCTCTAGATCCGAAATTTGAAATATTAAAGTTGGGGGTGGCTAGGATTATTTTCCAAACCTTGGTACTGCTTTTATTTATAGAGAGCTGATAAAAATGAATTAAGTGGCCCTGACCGTTGCAACGGTACAAGGACCGTTACAACGGTAGGTTAATTCGAACATGTTTGGATTTGAGGGAACCATAGCGGTAGATTAAAGTGGACAACGGTGGATTCTGTTGGCAACGGTAGATGACTGTTGCAACGGTTCTCTCAACTATAATCCTCTGGAATGCCGACCGTCAAGTGACAGTTCTGATCGATTTAAACCGTCACAGACTCAGTTGAGGATTTATTTATTTCGTTGCAATGGTTCCTGGACTGTTGCAACGATAGGCCTCACTTAGGTTATTCTCGAGCTTATTTTATCAATTTTACAAATTAAATATCCTTAATCTTGAGATGATGCTTCTGTTGTTCAATGTCTTGTGTTTCATGACTACATCCTTGATATTGTATTGCAATTTATTTATTCATCATTGATATGTATTTATTGAATCTTCTGTTATCATGAACCTACATAATGTCTCAAGAAGTAATAAAACTGTAAAATATAATTTATATATATTTTGCAAATCTAGTCAAATAGACAAATATATTATAGCACAAGCTAACAAGCATTAGAACCCTCCTCAATTTTTAATTATTTAACACCGTCAAGTGCAAATAAAATTGGATTAGTAATTTGTAAATCACTTGATGGGGACTTACTAATTTTAAAGTTACATTAAATTTAATACACAATCTATCTAAACGAATATATCAATTATATACTTTTTATTTCTATTTTTGATAGGTACAGTCGGTACTACATTAGCAATATATCGGTGAAGGCCACACAACTTTCTTTCATTGGAATGAGATGGTGTCATTATGATTGATATGTGTCAACGAGAGAATTAATTAATGTCTCTATGAGTTGTCGTTTTATTACAAAAGTTGATGAGCAATTGAACATCATGATATATACTGTGTATATTAATTATTTAATATATTTGAAAAATAATTTCATCCCATATATATATTTTTTGTTTTGTTATGAGTAAGAGGCAACCGTGTATATCATAGCTCATTACATTTGTAAAGGCTTTTTAGATAAAATAAATTTAGTGTAAATCCTCACTTGTAGACTTGTTGTTTTGTTGTTGTTAATTTAAAAAAAATATATATATTAGAATCAAGTCATTCAAATTATTTAATATTAACAAACAAATTCTATCAGATATTAAACCTATAACCTCCTGATTTGAAAATTATCTTTTGCTAGTGATTTGCTCTCGGGTAGGGGCAAGGCGGGTCGGACATATCCAGGCACGGACATGGGTAGGGATCGGGCACGGGTATCATGGGTAGATGAGTACCACGGGCCGGACATCACAGGTTTTTTTTAGAAAAACAGTGCCCTGTCCGTCTTATACCCGTGCCCATTGTACCCTTGAGGGGCAGGGTGGTCCGGGTAGGGGGCTGGGCGGTCCGGTCCGGCCCGGTCTATTTTTTTTCTGTTTTTCAGTGTTGTACGAATATTATTACGTGTTTATAATTCGACATTTAAAATCAGAATATTTCAATATCAAATAGTGTATATAAATAAATAAAATTTGTAACTTATATATAAAAATTATTCATGCAAAAATTTGTATATTTATTCGGCTAAGTACAAATGTATTTATTTATTTCTTTACACGAGTAATTTTTTATTTTTTTTTACAAATTCTCATTCTAATTATATAGTTTCATAATTTATTTATATCTCAAAATTTATAGTTTACATTTTAAATTGATAATATATTTTCTAAACGTTCATTTATTTTTAATAGGTTAAATAAAATATAAATAAGAAAAATAATTAAATCAGAAACTTTAAAACAATAAAATAAAAATAAATTTTTTCTTAAATCAATTACTTTAAAAATAATTATGAATTATTTTAAAATAATAGATTAAAAAATAAAAGTTACCCTCCTCCTTTATTCCGGACTTGGAACCGACTATGTAAAATAACATAGGCAGAGTTCTAACTGTTTTTCTTGTTAGTAATTCTTCTTTAAAATGAATAATTTAAAAACTAATTGAAATATTTAGAAATTTATAATTTAAAAAATAACCATAAATATTAAAAGAGGTTAGAAATTTATACCGACACTACCAATCTAGTAGTTTGAATTCATATACCATTGTTTGCTCCCTTCGGCACCGTCTGAATCCAAATTAGTCTCGTGCCGGGCCTCAGTACCACTTTCTTCAGTGTCGGCTTCAAATGATGATGGTTGTTGAGGGATATGTTGCATGTGCTCTTCAGCAGTAATTCAATCTTTCAAGCACACAAGTCTCTCAAAAATATGTTCACCCAACTTACTTCGTTTATCGGAGAGGATCCTGTTCGCCAAACTTAAACAACTTTCGGAAGGGATGGTTGATACGGGCACGGCAAATACATCGCGGGCCATCATCGCCAGCTTTGGTAAGGCCATTTGATGCCTCCTCCACTAAGCCATGACGTCAAATCCATGTTCATTTTCATTGAGCATCGATATATAGCTCAATAACTCGTTTGTGGATGTGTGCGATTTGCTCTCTGACTAGAAATTTGTTAATAATCCACCACTGCTAGTGCTCCTATGAGTAGAACTATTAAAAAATAAAAAAAATTAGTGGACAAATAATGTAGATATTATAAATAATAAAGGTTAAAAATACATGTATATTTATATTCATACCTAGGGGCGGCATGGGACGAAGTCAGGTTTTGGTTGTTACTCATTCTTGCGTGATATTTGTTAAACATCTCATCAAACTTCGAATTCACGTATGCCTCCACCCCGGTTGAGTCTAAATGTAAATTCTGTTTGTACCTCTCAACTACTTTGATTGTGTACAACTTCTTGTATACCGGGTTGAGGCAGTTTGCGATAATGGCCAGGAGGGGTACATCTTCCAAATATTTTAGAAATTTTTATTTCATGGCATCTACGATCAGCGTGAGAGATGTATCGTAGGTTTCAGCTTGTTCCAATTAGCAATACACCTTGGAGATGTCATAGAGATATCTCAGCAACTCAAATGATGTCGGTGAGTACGAGCAGGATAGTTGGACGGTTGAAGTAAAAAAGATCCCTAGGAGTTTGCTAAGCCTTTGCAGTTGCTCTCATTCTTCGTCAATGAGTTTCAATTGCAGTGCCTCGGTGGTGGAGCTTCTCAAAAACTCCCATATGACAGCTTTGTAAGGAAGACATCGGTTCAACAACATATATGTTGAATTCCAACGGGTATCTATATCCTAAGGTACCTTCAACTTGCTCAATCTATAGTTGACGCACAATTCAGCAAACTGCTATTTTCTTTCTTGGTTTGAAACAATGTGGTTGAGGGCATACTTAAATTTAATTATCAATAGTTTTACGGCTTCTGTTTTTAGACCCGCCTTCACGACGAGGTTAAAAATGTGACAAGCACACTTTTGATGAAACATTTCACCATTCATGATCGGGTTTAGTGACCGTTTAAAAATCTCAATGGAAGTAATGTTGTTACTAGCATTATCGAAAGATATAGAAAAAACTTTGTTATCCATATTCCTCTTAAGGTTATACTTTTCTAAAACCTCAATAATGGATTTGAAAATTACATTTGCAGTGTGGAGAAATTCAACACTCGAAAACTTAATATCCTTTTTTGTAATACCCAATGATCATCTATTCAATTCCCGGTAATACAAGAGTACCCAAGGCCATGTTTAACGACAGTCCATATATCGGAGGTAATTGACACCTTATTATTTTGGTATGCAAATTGAGCTTTAAGGTCATTTTTGGTGGAAGTAAACTGATTTTTTTATTTCACTAACCATATTTCTATGATGGACCCCTTGTACATTGGTTGAGTTAACACTCGAATGCATAACCAGATAAAACTCGTGCAATCACCCATACTTATTGGTTATTCTTTATGGGTAATGTACCAGGCCAATTCACTAAGCATTTTTTATTCATCGAATTTTGAGTTGGTTCTGGTACCATCCGTATTTTTAAGGAATTGAATTTGTCTCGGTTCAGGATTTTTACATGGAACCTCACCCTTTCTTTTGTGCATTTCAGCATGTCTCTTAAAGCTAGTCATACCACTAGATTGTTTATACTCAAAAATTTTCTTGCAGCCTTTTGCCTTACATTGTGGAAATTGCATAATTTCGGCCTTATCTCTGGTAATCTTATAAAATCTCGCCCACGGTTGATTGTATTAGGGAGCAAGTCTTTTAGTCTTCTTTCTGGCTGATTCTTGTGGTATGACACTTGTCGAAGAAGGTACAACTTCTTCTTGAATTTCAGGTTCACCTGTCGAAGGTGTACATCCTATAAGGGCAGTGTCAGTGAATTGACTCGATGCTACAGAAGAAGAGCCCATGCCATATGTATATAGTGGTGTCGGTTGAAGTGTTTCTTGTGGAATGAATACGTTTAAATCGTTTGAAGTATAATACTGTGGCGGTGCACTCATTTGTGGGGGTTATTGATAATTTGTTTGGAGCATTAGGTCCCTTCTTGGATAATTTTGTGGATAATGGTATGGATAATTAGGTGGTTGCATTTGGGAGGAACTAGCAGTATAATTGGGTTGATAATCTTGTGGATAATTAATGGTGGCATATCGGGGACGGGGCCAAAAAGATCGGTCGAATATCTTTGAATGGTTTCTTCCACTGATTCGCGATTCAGAGTTGTCATTTTTTAAACCTATTCAAAAAAATATATAAATTACTTAACACATTCAAAAATAATATCTAACCTATTTATTTAACATATTAAAAAACATAAATTTAAAAAATAGAATTTAAAAAATAGAATTTAAAAATCAAAAATTAAAAAAAAGAAATTAAAACAGAATTTAAAAAACAGAAATTAGAAAACAGAATTTAGAAAATAGAAATTAAAAAACAGAAATTAAAAAACAGAAATTAAGAAACAGAAATTAAAAAACAGAAATTAAAAATAAAGAAATAAAAAAAAGAATTAAAATACAGAATTAAAAAAACAGAAATTAAAAATACAGAAATTAGAAAAACAGAATTAAAAAACAGAATTTAAAAAACAGAAATAAAAAAAAACAGAAATAAAAAACAGAATTTAAAAAACAGAATTTAAAAAACAGAATTAATACAACAGAATTTAAAAAACAGAATTAAAAAAAAACAGAATTTAAAAAAATAGAATTAACAAACAGAATTTAAATAACAGAAATAAAAAAACAGAATATTTAAAACAGAATTTAAAATAAATATAATTACTTCACATATTCAAAAATAAAATCTAACATATTCAAAACAAATATAATTACTTTACATATTAACAAAAATAATTCTAACACATTTTTTTAACCTATTAAAAATAAATCCAATATTTCAAAAATAAAATCTAACCTATTCAAAACAAATCTAATTACTTAACAAATTTAACAAATTTAACAAATTTAACAAATCTAATTACTTAATATTCAATAAATCTAACTTAAACTAAATTTACTCTACAAAAATAAATTAATCTAACATGAAATAAATGTAAAATTTAAATTTCGCAGATAAATCTTGCGGGAGGTGCCGAACTTCGTAATTTTGATACCTTCGTAATTCCGTTTGCGTATTTGTAGAATGAATTAAATTTACAACTATATTTTTTTTAAACAATAAATCTAAAAATTAAGAATAATAAAATGAGATATTGAGAGAATAAGAGATTGAGATAGTGTGAAAATATGGAGAGGAAGAGGGATGTATTTAAAGAAAATGTTGGAGGGGGAATAAAATTTGAAAAAAAAAAAAAACATAATTGGGACGGGTGGGCCCGGCCGGTCCGGATTGATTTGACCGGTTCGGGCCCGGTTTTAGTTTGAACCGATGGGAGGAGGAAATATTTGAAATAAAAAACGGGTACGGGTATACGGGTGCGGGCACAGGCACACGGGTTCACGAGCACGTGCACGAGGGTATACGGGTACGGGTAAACAAGTCCGGATATGGTCGAGTTTTTTTTCCAAAAATACATGTATTCCCCTATATCTGTTTATCCGTCCTATACCCGGGCTCGGGCACGGGTACCTCGGGTACCCTGGGCATAGGGCACGGGCATGGGCTACCCTAGGCGGGTAGTGTCAAACCTCTACACGGGTATATGGTACACGGGTATACGAGTGCGGGCACGGGCACGGACATGGACACACGGGTTCACGGGCACAGGCACAGGGTTATACGGGTATGGTCAGGTTTTTTTTCCGAAAAGACATACCCTGTCCATTTTATACAACTACTCGTGTACTCGCTTGTATCCGAGGCTGAAGCATGAGCACTCCAAGTAGCGGACACGGACGGTCCGAGCACGGACAGTCTCCCCGGATAGTGTCAATCCACTACCTTTTGCCAAAACTAGACCAAAGATATGAATTAATTCTAATACAAAGATCCGTACTAGATATGAGATATCTAGGAATTTTTTTGATAAACCATAATTAAAAAAATCATTTTCACTAATCCAGCATAATTGCTTTTTTTTTTTAAAAAAACCACAAGAACCGGAGGAGCCCTCCGGTCCCATTTTTTTTTTTTTTTTTGGACCAGGTGGCTCCTCCGGTCCCAAATTTTTTTTTTTTTTTTACAGTTTTTTTATATATTTTTTCCGTGCGGCGATTTGTGTAGCATCTCTATTTTTTATATATGTATATATGTATATGTATATGTATATATATGTATATATAATATAATATAATATAATATATGCAGGGACCGGCTAATTTGCTGCTGGCAGCATTTCTGCCCGAGGTGCTGCCGGCCGTTTTTTTATTTTGTGATATCCAAACAACAAATCCAAACCGTTAGATGTTTAATCCATATTATAATCTACTTGGAGACCAAATTTTACATTTTTTTGAATTTGTTTACTATTTATTAAGCTGGTTTGAAAACTTCTGATTTCAATGCTGCAGAAATTTACTGAAATCAGCAGTTTTCAAACCAGCTTAATAAATAGTAAAAAAATTCAAAAAAATATAAAATTTGATCTCCAAGTAGATTATAATATGAATTAAACATCTAACGGTTTGGATTTGTTGTTTGGACATCACAAAATAAAAAAACGGCCGACAGCACCTCGGACAGAAATGCTGCCAGCAGCAAATTAGCCATTCCCAATATATGTATATAAGTATGTAAGTATAAATTATTTTCTTAATTATGATTTATAAAAAAAATTCAGAATTATATTATACATATATTACATTATATTATATATACATATATATACATATACATATGTTATATTTTATTATATATACATATACAGAGGTTGGCTACTATGCTTATATAAGCATATCCCCACATATGCTTATAACTCATTTTTGTACTTTCAATGTCCAAATGGTCGATCTGAACCGTTCATCTTGTTCTCCATATTAATATGTGCTTGGAAACTAAATTTTACATTTTTCTGAATTTTTTTACTATTTATTAAGCCACTTTGAAAATCGCTGATCCAACGGTGGCTGCACAAAACAGTAAAATCAGCAGCCACCGTTGGATTAATAACTTTCAAAGTGGCTTAATAAATAGTAAAAAAATTCAGAAAAATGTAAAATTTAGTTTCCAAGCACATATTAATATGGAGAACAAGATGAACGGTTCAGATCGACGATTTGGACATTGGAAACACAAAAATGAGTTATAAGCATATGTGGGGATATGCTTATATAAGCATAGTAGCCAACCTCTACATATACATATATACATACATATACATATATTACATATACATAAAAATAGAGATGCTACACAGATCGCCGCATGAAAATAACTGTAAAAAAAAAAAAAAAATTGGGACCGGAGGAGCCACCCGGTCCCAAAAAAAAAAAAAAAAAAAAAAAATGGGACCGGAGGGCTCCTCCGGTTCTTGTGGTTTTTGAAAAAAAAAAAAACAATCATGCTGGATTACTAAAATTAATTTTTTTAATTATGGTTTATCAAAAAAATTCGATATCTAGAGTCCAAGTAATTTACGGAACAAATTTTAAGGTTCTTTATTATTGGCGACGTCGCTTTTATATAACATTAACATGTCAATGATTAATTTGTACTATGCCTCAGAATTTGTAGTACAGAATTTATGACATTAGTACTTTTGTTATATAATGAAACTGATATTCCATTTGTAATCAACCAAATTAAAGTTATACAATGGAATCAGGAGCGGACTCACATAGTCCCTGGAGCAGGTGTTTTTTTTTTAATTTTGAGTTTTAGTGGATTTATAGGTCCCGACCGACTTCCTTTTTTTTAAAATTTTTTGTTCTCTCTGGATGTTTGATTTATAATTCGGATTCAATTTAGAGCTAAAATTGAAATAAATTTGTTGAATTTTGATTGGTAATTAGAATTATAAGTTAGAGTATCAGAAATTACAAATTAAAGTATTAGAAAGTATAAGTTAAAAATATTATTTTTTATCGAGTACTTAATTAGTTAATTGATTTAAATCCGATTCGATATTTTTTTGTCTCTCTTGACAAAAATTCTGAATTTGTCTCTGAATGAAATCCATGAAAACTATAAGAAAGCATGCATCATATCTTAATCAAGGAAACAACATAAAACTTACCTAAAATAAACTTATAATTAATTAACGTGTTTATTGATTAGATCATGAATACAACTCGACAAATAAATGGTACAAAGGAATCCCTCCACTTAGAAAGAGTACCCTCACCAGCGCACTATCACTGTCCCCACCATTAACAACTAATTCACTTTACAGGATATGTAGAAGAGGAGGGGGAAGAATTGAAGTAGTGGGGGTGGGGCCATGAAAAATAGAATTACATTTATTCGACGGTGACGAGACACGGCCAGGCATCTCAGATATCGGCTGCGGTCGGTCGATATGTGTATGTGTCGTCATGGCACATTGTTTTCTCTCCTCCATCTTTGCCCCTCTCCATTAATTATTGTTGCATATCACATCCCTTTTTATTTTATGTGGCGAAAAGAAAAAGGAAATACCAAATTTACAAAGAAGAATTAGAGGCATTGTGGACACAAAGAGATGAAAACAGAAAAAGAATAAAAACAGTATTCTTTTTGTGGTTGAGAATTTTTTTTTTTTAAATAGCGAATTTTAAGTGTGTTTGGATAGTCAAAGAAACAGTGCAAGAATAGTGATATTTAAAATAGTGTATGAGATAATAAATTTAGTGCAAAGAAAAAAGTGTTAGTTCGAACAGTGTAAAATTAAAGAGGGCTAATTTGAGCTCTTCGGAATATATAATAGAAATAATATTTAGATTGTATGATTCGAAATAGTAATTGTTTGATTGGTTAACCAATAGTCTCTAATTCGAACTATATATTCTGAATAGCAACAGTTGTTTGAATTGCCATCCTAATTCAGAATAATAACAAGTTAGTGCTATCTGAATGGATCTAAATATATATATATCCAAATTAACAGTATAAGGGCCTATTCGGCGGACAGAGGGGAATAGAAATGAGAATGTGATTGCAAAAATTTTAAATTGATTTTTACTGTTTACGTGGAGAAAAAAAATTCAATCTAAGTGAAAATTTAGAAATGAGAATGTGATTGCAAAAATTTTAAATTGATTTTTACTATTCACGTGGAGAAAAAAAATTCAATCTAAGTGAAATTTTTTTTTTCCCACATAAATAGTAAAATTCGAACAAGGCCAAAGAGTTTCACATATATTTTACCTCTTTTTACTGAGACAAAAATTAAATTGGCAAAATTGAGACATTAATTGACGAATCTTTTTTTCTCTTTTCCGGTTTCTAAAACTTCTAAAACAACAATATACTTAGTTTTAAGAGTTTCACAGTTTCACAGTTTTTTTTTATTTTTTTTTATTTTAAACACATGTATACAGCAGTTTAACTGAATTCATGCATTCTGAGAATCAAAGTGCATAAAGAATAATTTTATATGTAGCATTTGGTGCCCTACCCTTTTGTGTTTTTGTGTTTGTCTTTATAAAAAAAAAATTACAATACTTTCAGCCGTCCCAATTAGAGGTTTGCTAAAACCCAGCCGGACTCAATTCGGACCGGTTCGCCTGTGCTCGGTACTCGGTACTCGGGGTATCCATATTTGAGTCCAGGTATAGACGGGTAAATGGGTGCGGGTATTAAACGGACCGGTCACGGTTTTTTGAAAAAAAAAATCCGAGCTAACCCGAACCGGATTGAACCCGTGCCCGCCCGTTGTACCCATTTTTTTTTTAATTAATTTTTTTTCAAAAAATCCCCCCCCCCCCCCCCCCCCCCCGAACAGTTCATATCAAAGAAAAAAAAAATTCGGAAATCCCCCCCCTACTCTCCTAAAAATTTCAAATACTTGAGTTCTTTAAACTTAAAAAAATGAGTCAATTAATATTTTTTTTCATTATAAACATATAACATTTTAATAGAAAAATAATCAGTTTTTTTTGGACAACACTAAAATATTAATGAGATTTCATATTAAATTTAATTACAAACTTACGGGCGGCATCTCAAAAATAGCCACAAATATTGTTATTAACGTTGTTAAACTTTAATTGTTTTCTATATCTCAAAAATAGCCACAAATGTGAATAAAATAGTAACTTGGTGTACTATTAAGTTTTAATATGGTGATAATATTTAGTGGTTAGATTGACATTTGATAAATTTTTTTTAATAATCATTAGCATTCATCTTATAAATATATGTATATACATATATTATACATGTATTATATATTATATTATATTATATTATATTATATATACATATATCATATTACATATACATTTATATATATATATATATATATATAGGGAATGGCTAAATTGCTGCTGGCAGCATTTTGGCCCGAGGTGCTGCCGGCTGTTTTTTTATTTTGTGATATCCAAACAACAAATCCAAACCGTTAGATGTTTAATCCATATTATAATCTACTTGGAGACCAAATTTTACATTTTTCTGAATTTTTTTACTATTTATTAAGCTGGTTTGAAAACTGCTGATTTCAGTAAATTTCTGCAGCATTGAAATCAGCAGTTTTCAAACCAGCTTAATAAATAGTAAAAAAATTCAGAAAAATGTAAAATTTGGTCTCCAAGTAGATTATAATATGGATTAAACATCTAACGGTTTGGATTTATTGTTTGGATATCACAAAATAAAAAAACAGCCGGCAGCACCTCGGGCCGAAATGCTGCCAGCAGCAATTTAGCCAACCTCTATATATATATATATATATATATATATATATCATATATCATATATCATATTACATATATATATATATATATCATATTACATATATATATCATACATCATATATCATATTACATATATATATATCATATATCATATTACATATATGAGGAGGGATCAACTTACAATATTTTTTGAGTTACAACAAATTACAACAAGCATTTTCTACATTTTTAAAGTCCAAATCATTGATCCAAACCGTTAGATGTGATCTCCACAATAAAATGTGCTTGGAGACCAAATTTTATATTTTTTGGAATTTTTTTACTATTTATTAAGATGGGTATAAAATTCAATGGTCTGAATTTGACTAGTTTTTGTACCCATCTTAATAAATAGTAAAAAAATTCCAAAAAATGTAAAATTTGATCTCCAAGCACATTTTATTGTAGAGATCACATCTAACGGTTTAGATCGACGATTTGGACTTTGAAAATGTAGAAAATACTTGTTGTAACTTGTTGTAACTTGTTGTAACTCAAAATATGTTATAACTTGATCCCTCCTCTACATATATATATATATATATATCATAGAGGTTGGCTACTATGCTTATATAAGCATATCCCCACATATGCTTATAACTCATTTTTGTGCTTCCAATGTTCAAATGGTTGATCTGAACCGTTCATCTTGTTCTCCATATTAATATGTGCTTGGAGACCAAATTTTACATTTTTCTGAATTTTTTTACTATTTATTAAGCCACTTTGAAAATTATTAATCCAACGGTTGCTGCTGATTTTACTGTTTTGTGCAGCCACCGTTGGATCAGCGATTTTCAAAGTGGCTTAACAAATAGTAAAAAAATTCAGAAAAATGTAAAATTTAGTCTCCAAGCACATATTAATATGGAGAACAAGATGAACGGTTCAGATCGACCATTTAGACATTGAAAGCACAAAAATGAGTTATAAGCATATGTGGGGATATGCTTATATAAGCATAGTAGCCAACCTCTATATCATATATCATATTACATATATATATATACATGTATTATATTACATATACATATATATATATATATATATATATATATACACACACATATATACATAGCTCATGCGGCGGCAAATACGGCTTAAGTAATTGATTTCAGTAATTGATTTAAGCAACATTGTTTTAAAATAATTAGTAATTTTTATTTATATTTAAAGTAATTGATTTAAGTAATTGATTTAAACAACATTGTTTTAAAATATACAACTATATCAAATGAATTTTAGTTTAAATATACAACCATGTCAAATGAATTTTAGTTTAAATGAATTTGGATTTATAATTTATTGGTTTACAAAGAAAAAAAACAGAAAAAAAACTCACCTATTCGTGAACCCTGTCACACCCCGGAACCAGGGGGCGCGACAGTTACGCTGTGAATATATATTTTCTATATACTCACGAGGCAAGAACGATGAGATGATTTATATTCATCCCAACTTTAACCAAAAATGATTTAAACATTCAGACACGCAGTTAATTGAAATCAGATAATTAAAACACATCCTACTTACAACACCTCCTACTTACAACACCTCCTACTTAACGAATTAAACATTTACACTACATAATTAAAATAAGTTTTACAAAGGTCTGGTTCAAAGGTTATACACAACAAAATATGATCTGAGTACTTAACTAGTACAAAACGATCATTAATTAAGGCATATCTATACCTCTCCTTTCTTATCCTCGCCGCACGATCTCGAAATCCTATTCCTTCTTTCCTGAAAAACCCACGAGGGGGAAGAGGGGTGAGAAACTTATTCGCAGTTTCTCAGTGCAGAATTTAAATAGGGCTACTGGATTTGTAAGAAATCCATTATCAGAATTAAATTGATTCATTGGTATACTATTCAGTTATTTATTCGCTAATCATGAAATGCAATTACTTAAAAAGGGAATTCAAGCGAACTTCTACTATTATCACATTCGGAGAAAATCAAAACGGAATTATTCAGGATGTTTGGATCTAAATGCAAACTCTCTAAGTCAGGTTGGAAAGATAGAAATCAGTTATCTATCTTTGTCGGCTTAACCGTTCTATTGGTTCTGGTTTATAATTAAACATGCATATCAATCAGAATTTCACGGATAGCAATAAAGTAATTCGATCAGAAACAAAGATTATCAATACAGTAACAGTTTCACATCAATCACTATACCGCAGTTCAGTATTCCAACAATCACAATAATATATGTAATAACAGTATCCCCTACCCAACCGGTACTGGGTTCAGTGGGGTCATTCCCCAAATGCGCATATGGTTCCTGAGGCAAAGTCTAGCGTCGACTCTAGACTTTGCAATAACTATGAATATACAATATAATATAACAATATCAATTCAGTACTGTGGTTTCATTCTCTTATCAGAATCAAAGGAACAGTCAATCAGTAAAACCATACCAATATGCTAGGTCATCATCAATATAGCAATTCCGATATAACATTTACTTAATTATGCAATAATGCCATGATGCATGCAATTAGAAATTCAACATGCCATTTATACGTAACTATTTAATTCTTAAAAATAAATCCCAAGACAAATCCCGTGAACCCCCGCACCTGATCACGTAAGATGCGTAGAGAATCAGCTATCACTAGATTCCGAACTTCCGACGATTTCGCTGAATCGTACTCGATAGGATCTATGCCTATGTTAATAAAGCATAGATGAATTAATAAAAGAAATTCAATCGATTTAAATACAAGTCAAGTCGATTATCGAGTCATAATGTTTCAAATCAAATTCGAATTCGAAATTTCACCAAAAATCTAACAAATCACTTGAATTAGGGTTTCCAAGAGAAAAGGAAGACAAATCATATCAATTATCACAAATTAACAACTAATCGAGCTAGAACTCGATTACTGAAACCCTAATTCGAATTTCAACCGAAATCACGACAAATCGAATAATTTAGGGTTTTCAAGGACTTGCAAAAGAGATGTATATACCAATTTGAAGCTTTAGAATCGATCAAGGATCGTCAATTCAGCTCGAATCTCAATTTTCCGGTCAGTTCGATCAGTTTCCGCGCTCAATTTCTCTCTCTCTCTCTCTTTCTCTTTTTCCTTTCGGCTCACCCTAATTCTCTCAATTAATTTCCATGAAAAATGAAAGAAGAAGAAAGAGATTTAAGTATTAATTGAAATTTTGCAAATAAACCCCTCAAAAATAACAAAATTACATATCAGTGCGGATCAATCATCCGCACTGCGGATAATATCCATCCGCACTACGGTCCATCCATCCGCACTACGGATCATCCAGCCGCATTCACTGCGCAGAAGAAAAAGTCCGAGCCTAGTGCGGACGCACTGAGGACAGTGCGGATGATCCCATCCGCATTCAGGACTTAGCGAAAAATTCGGCAACTTCAGAACTTGTCCCAGTGCGGGTGAAGCCACCCGCAGTGCGGGTCATCCATCCGCACTGGACCGTTTTTCTATATTTATAATTCGATTTTCATTCAGTCAGTATAGAAATATTTCCAAACATTATATTTTTAACTTCTAAAACCATATTTAATTTAATCTTTTAAAATCTTACTATTTTAAAAGTTTCACTACGTTACATTTCTCCCTCACTTAAAAATAAAGTTCAATCCTTTGAACTTAACTACGTACCTGAACTGTCGAATAACTCAGGATATTGCTCGTGAATTTTCGTTTCGAGTTCCCATGTTGCCTCTTTTTCCGAGTGTCGACCCCATTGTACTAAAACAAGTCTAATCGTTCGATTTCTTAACCTTTGCTCTTTTCTATCAAGTATTCGCATTGGTTCTTCTTTATAGGCCAAATTCTCATTAAAGTATAAGTCAGAATGGTCGATGCAGTGAGATGGATCTCGTACATATTTTCGAAGTTGTGACACATGAAACACCGGGTGTACCCGGTCCAAGGTTGGAGGCAATGCAAGCTCGTAAGCTACAAGTCCCACTCGGTTCAGAATCTGAAAGGGACCGATATACCGTGGACTTAGCTTACCCGATACTCCAAACCGATGTACTCCTCTAACCGGAGATACTCGGAGCCACACATGATCACCTTCTTGAAACTCTAAAGGTCTTCGATGTACATCAGCATATCTCTTTTGTCGATCTTGAGCTGATTTGAGTCGGCTCAAGATAACCTGTGTCTTCTCTGCTGCCTCTTGTATCAATTCTGGTCCTGTGGACGGATGAGTACCCGCCGGACCCCACCACAACGGTGTACGACAAATCTCTCCAGTAAGCGCTTCTAATGGTGGCATCCCGATACTTGAGTGATAACTGTTGTTGTAGGCAAATTCAACCAAATGCAAATGGTCGAGCCAAGACCCTCGAAAGCTCAAAGCACACGCTCGAAGCATGTCTTCCAATGTCTGGATTGTTCTTTCTGACTGTCCATCAGTCTGCGGATGATGTGCGGTGCTGAACCTCAGTTTCGTACCCATATTTTCTTGGAAACTTTTCCAAAAATGCGAAGTGAACCTGGTATCTCGATCAGATATAATTTCTCTTGGACATCCATGATATTTAACGAAAAATTTCAGAAACAAGTTGGCTAACGTTCGACCCGATGTATCAGGTCCGAGTGGAATAAAATGTGCCACCTTCGTTAATGTATCCACAATAACCCATATGGTATCGTGTCGGCCCACTGTCCTCGGAAAACCAGATACGAAATCCATTGCAATAACTTCAAATTTACCTCTCTTCTTATTCAGCGGTTGAAGTAACCCAGCTGCCTTTCGTCGATCAGCCTTCACTTGCTGACAGACTTGACATTTCTCAACGTACCTTGTCACATCCCTTTTCATGTTCGGCCACCAGAAATACCGCTTCAGAGTTTGATACATTTTAACTTCGCCGGGATGGATCGTGTATCCCGAATCATGTGCTTCGGATAGAACTAGGGTCTTCAAGTCTGAATCTTCAGGAATGCATATGCGGTTGCCAAACCGCAAGATACCCTCGTCATCAAGTCTAAATGGAGTGTCTCGGTCCGATTCTACATGTTCTCGAAATTTCTGACATTTCTGATCTTCGTGCTGCGCTACCCGTATACGGTCATGTAACTCCGGTCTCACCTCAATAGCAGTAGAAATAATGGACATACCGACCGATTTATTCATACCCGCTTCTTCCTCGAGTAAGCGAGTTGCAACTGACTTTGCCAATTCGTGCGATGCTCCAACATGTAAATTCATCCTTCTCATTTCTTCAATCAACTGCACTTCACTTGAAATCACGCTTGCCAGGTTAACCTGATTCTTCCTACTCAACGCATCTGCTACCGCATTAGCTTTGCCCGCATGATACTGAATATCAAGATCGTAATCCTTCATTAACTCCAGCCACCTTCGTTGTCTCAAGTTCAGTTCCTTCTGAGTAAAGACATACTTTAAGCTTTTATGATCCGTGAAAATCTGGCACTTCACACCATACAAGTAATGCCGCCAAATTTTGAGCGCAAAGATCACCGCTGCTAGCTCCAAGTCATGAGTCGGATAGTTCTGTTCATGTGGCCGTAACTGTCGAGAAGCGTAGGCAATAACTTGCTCACCTTGCATCAAAACGCAACCCAAACCCGTACGGGATGCATCTGTAAACACCGTGTAGTCCTTTCCAGTTATTGGCATTGTAAGAATCGGGGCTGACACTAGCCGACTCTTTAACTCCTCAAAACTTTTTTCTTGTTTTTCACCCCAATCGAACTTAACACCTTTATGTAGCAACTCCGTAAGAGGGCGGGCTAATTGTGAGAATCCAGCTACAAACCTTCGATAGTACCCAGCTAAGCCGAGAAAGCTACGGATCTCTGTAACAGTTGTTGGTCTCTTCCATTCAGTTACCGCTCGGATCTTCTCAGGATCTACCGCCAAGCCTTCACCCGAAACTATATGGCCCAAAAATGCCACCTTGTCCATCCAGAATTCGCACTTCGAAAATTTGGCATAAAGCCGATGATCTCGTAGTCTTTGTAACACCACTTTAAGATGTGCCGCATGCTCCTCATATGAACGCGAATAGATCAGTATATCATCGATGAAGACCACCACACTGGAATCCAACAAATCTCTAAACACACGCTGCATGAGATCCATAAAAGCTGCCGGTGCATTTGTCAATCCGAATGGCATGACTAGGTATTCATAGTGCCCGTACCTAGTACGGAAAGCCGTCTTCTCCACGTCACTTGGATATATACGCAACTGGTGATAACCCGTTCTTAAATCGATCTTGGAATAGACCGACGATCCTTGTAGCTGATCAAAAAGATCATCAATCCTAGGCAATGGATACTTGTTCTTCACAGTCACCTTATTCAACTCCCGGTAATCTATGCACAACCGCAGAGTTCCATCCTTCTTTCTTACAAACAACACTGGTGCGCCCCATGGAGAAGTACTTGGTCGAACATAGCCTTTCTCCATCATTTCTTCTAATTGCACCTTCAATTCTTTTAGCTCAGCCGGAGCCATCCGATAAGGAGCCTTCGAAATCGGGATTGTGCCAGGTATCAAATTAATGTTAAACTCAATTTCTCGCTCCGGAGGTAACCCTGAAATCTCATCAGGAAAAACATCAATGTATTCCGAAACAACCGGAATGTTAGATATTTCTGGAATTTCAGTAGCAGTACTCATAACCCTCACTAAATATGCTGTACATCCCGACTCAATTAAGTGCCTTGTCTCTATTGCTGAAATATACGGTACCACCTCTTTTAATCCTCTACACTTTAATGCACATGTAGCACCACTTGACAATGCGAATTGAACGGTACGGCTCAAACAATCAATCGTAGCTAGGTGTTGAGTTAACCAATCCAAACCCAACAATGCATCATACTCAGAAATGTCCATGACCAACATTTCGGCTAGAAAATCCCTTCCATCTACTCTCACTTTCAGGTTTCGGCACGTCCTCGCAATTTGGGTAGTTGAACCGAGAGGGGTATGAACATCCAATACTCTCCCACTCGATTCCGTTAACCACCCACACTTCTCCACTAACGTACTAGATATGATCGAATTGCTACAACCCGTATCAATCAACACATATGCAAGGTGTCCCGAAATAGAAATAGTACCTGCTAGCAAATCAGTCTGAGTAGAAATAGGAATCAACTCGTCTCCTGCATTCGGTAGCTCTATTGCCTCTACCGCGTGAACACTGGCTCGTCCTCCTGCACGGCCTTCCCTCAACTGTGGTGTAGGGCCTCGACCTCGTAGCGAAGGTATGCCTCCACGTCCTCGCCCCTGTGGACCTCTATAACCACCACTGCCACTGCTCCCGGGTGTACTCGAAAAAGTATTTGGGCAATCCTTGATCCAATGATTCTTGCTGCCACAGCGAAGACAAGTCTGATTGAGGCGACGACACTCAGATTCAGTATGTGGCTTCATGCAAATACGGCACCAAGGTCCAGTAGCTCCCGGGGTAAACTGAGGTACCGCTATCTGTCCTGTAGGGTATCTAGGGGCTTGAGGTCTAACCCCCGATCCACTCGCTTGCTTTCTTTGATCAAATTTAGGCCTAACATTTCTGGAGAGGGTTTGTTGCGCACTTCTCTTGAGATATACCTCTGTCTGCTCCGCACATCTCATAAGAGCTGGAACTCCTGCAGCTGTGGAATGATGTATGGCTAGTGCAATATTCGGGTCCAACCCGTCCAAATACTGCCTCCGGTATCTATCAAGATCCCTTTTCACATCTGGAGCATAGCGGGACAGGTCAAAGAACAAACGGTTGTACTCTTCTACCGACCTTTCATTCTGTCTTAGGTTCAGGAATTGGCTTCTCAAAGCCTCCCGATGTAAGTCACTCAAGAACTGCTCCCCAAACTTCTGTTCAAACCATTCCCAAGTAATCTCTCCTTCGCCCCCTTCAAACTCCATTTTAACTCCCTCCCACCAATGCCTACCAGACTTTTCAAGCAATTGTGCGGCCAACTCCACTTTGTTCACCTCTGGCACCCGGCATAGGGTGAACTTTGCTTTCAGACTCACCATCCATTCTTCCGCAGCCGGATATCCCCCCGACCCATCAAACCGAGGGGGTGTCAAACGCATAAACGCTTCATATAATTGTCGGAATTCCTCCCCATTTGCTCCAGCCACAGGAGCTGGTCCGCGTTCCAGATTTTCCGCTCTACGACCTCTTTCATAGGCCGCAATTAACATTTCTCCGAGATCTCTCTCCATTTGACTATTCAATAATCAATAAGTTAATATTTCAATTCACGCAGTTTAACGTTACCAATCTAACTCTAGACTTACCCCACTCGTTTATCCTATCATGTCTGGTTAGGGTTTAAAAACTAACTTGGCTCTGATACCAACAATTAACTGTCACACCCCGGAACCAGGGGGCGCGACAGTTACGCCGTGAATATATATTTTCTATATACTCACGAGGCAAGAACGATGAGATGATTTATATTCATCCCAACTTTAACCAAAAATGATTTAAACATTCAGACACGCAGTTAATTGAAATCAGATAATTAAAACACATCCTACTTACAACACCTCCTACTTACAACACCTCCTACTTAACGAATTAAACATTTACACTACATAATTAAAATAAGTTTTACAAAGGTCTGGTTCAAAGGTTATACACAACAAAATATGATCTGAGTACTTAACTAGTACAAAACGATCATTAATTAAGGCATATCTATACCTCTCCTTTCTTATCCTCGCCGCACGATCTCGAAATCCTATTCCTTCTTTCCTGAAAAACCCACGAGGGGGAAGAGGGGTGAGAAACTTATTCGCAGTTTCTCAGTGCAGAATTTAAATAGGGCTACTGGATTTGTAAGAAATCCATTATCAGAATTAAATTGATTCATTGGTATACTATTCAGTTATTTATTCGCTAATCATGAAATGCAATTACTTAAAAAGGGAATTCAAGCGAACTTCTACTATTATCACATTCGGAGAAAATCAAAACGGAATTATTCAGGATGTTTGGATCTAAATGCAAACTCTCTAAGTCAGGTTGGAAAGATAGAAATCAGTTATCTATCTTTGTCGGCTTAACCGTTCTATTGGTTCTGGTTTATAATTAAACATGCATATCAATCAGAATTTCACGGATAGCAATAAAGTAATTCGATCAGAAACAAAGATTATCAATACAGTAACAGTTTCACATCAATCACTATACCGCAGTTCAGTATTCCAACAATCACAATAATATATGTAATAACAGTATCCCCTACCCAACCGGTACTGGGTTCAGTGGGGTCATTCCCCAAATGCGCATATGGTTCCTGAGGCAAAGTCTAGCGTCGACTCTAGACTTTGCAATAACTATGAATATACAATATAATATAACAATATCAATTCAGTACTGTGGTTTCATTCTCTTATCAGAATCAAAGGAACAGTCAATCAGTAAAACCATACCAATATGCTAGGTCATCATCAATATAGCAATTCCGATATAACATTTACTTAATTATGCAATAATGCCATGATGCATGCAATTAGAAATTCAACATGCCATTTATACGTAACTATTTAATTCTTAAAAATAAATCCCAAGACAAATCCCGTGAACCCCCGCACCTGATCACGTAAGATGCGTAGAGAATCAGCTATCACTAGATTCCGAACTTCCGACGATTTCGCTGAATCGTACTCGATAGGATCTATGCCTATGTTAATAAAGCATAGATGAATTAATAAAAGAAATTCAATCGATTTAAATACAAGTCAAGTCGATTATCGAGTCATAATGTTTCAAATCAAATTCGAATTCGAAATTTCACCAAAAATCTAACAAATCACTTGAATTAGGGTTTCCAAGAGAAAAGGAAGACAAATCATATCAATTATCACAAATTAACAACTAATCGAGCTAGAACTCGATTACTGAAACCCTAATTCGAATTTCAACCGAAATCACGACAAATCGAATAATTTAGGGTTTTCAAGGACTTGCAAAAGAGATGTATATACCAATTTGAAGCTTTAGAATCGATCAAGGATCGTCAATTCAGCTCGAATCTCAATTTTCCGGTCAGTTCGATCAGTTTCCGCGCTCAATTTCTCTCTCTCTCTCTCTTTCTCTTTTTCCTTTCGGCTCACCCTAATTCTCTCAATTAATTCCCATGAAAAATGAAAGAAGAAGAAAGAGATTTAAGTATTAATTGAAATTTTGCAAATAAACCCCTCAAAAATAACAAAATTACATATCAGTGCGGATCAATCATCCGCACTGCGGATAATATCCATCCGCACTACGGTCCATCCATCCGCACTACGGATCATCCAGCCGCATTCACTGCGCAGAAGAAAAAGTCCGAGCCTAGTGCGGACGCACTGAGGACAGTGCGGATGATCCCATCCGCATTCAGGACTTAGCGAAAAATTCGGCAACTTCAGAACTTGTCCCAGTGCGGGTGAAGCCACCCGCAGTGCGGGTCATCCATCCGCACTGGACCGTTTTTCTATATTTATAATTCGATTTTCATTCAGTCAGTATAGAAATATTTCCAAACATTATATTTTTAACTTCTAAAACCATATTTAATTTAATCTTTTAAAATCTTACTATTTTAAAAGTTTCACTACGTTACAAACCCGGACCGCCAGGTCCCTGAATCTAAGATGGGCACGGGTATGAAATGGGCAGGGCAGAGTTTTTGAAAAAATATCTGTGTACCTGTGCCCGTTCTACCCAGATACCCGTTGTACCCGTGCCTGTTATATCCATCACCCGTCACGAATTTTGTCCGGCCCGGTCCGAGGTACCCGGAAGCAAACCACTAGTTCCAATGCATCAAATTTTCAGTATATAACTGGTAAATTCATAAAGTAAGTATTTAAACTTAAATTTTTTAAAATCCGTTAATTAATATTTTGTTGTTACATTCGCTGTAACTAAACAAATCTATTCGAATCCGGGTCAAAATCCGAATCCATATTTGAATCTCAAATTCTTTTTTTGTATATAATATGAAATCCACATGCGGATCTTATATAATCTTACACAAAATTATATTTTGGATTCTAATGAATCCATTGCCAGCTGGTGTGGGAAAAATGGCACGCTAGAGCCGGCTCTGTCATGGAACGGCACGGTAACAGTACGGCATGTGTTATTGTTCTGTACCGTAATTTGTGTGTCGCGTGCCGTGATTATCCCTTGACATTTGGTGACGGCACGGCACGCGAAAGATCCGGTCACAGTACGTAATCACACAAGTTACTTGTAATTAGGACCGTTATGTCTTAATCAAATGGTGAATCTTGAAAAAACTAACTTAAATGTGAGAAACGTGACTAGTTACGATTGAACACGGCACGCGAGTCACAGTGTGACTGGCATGCCGTGACCACCCCTTGACATTTTAGTCACAGCACGAATCACTGTTCAGTTAATCACGATACGAGACTAAAATCACAGTGTGTTAGTCACAATACAGCACGGCAGGGCACGTTTTTTCCACTCTATTGCCAGCCCTACTAATGATTGGCTGTCGCCCACCCAAGCGCAATGACCCAAAGGCAAACCGATAGGTACACTCCCACAATGGACAGCTCCAGTGTTTGGTTATAACTGCAGAAGAGGATTGGATTACTTGAGTGGGGTCCCGGTCCCTCCCTCCACTGCCGTTATAAGCAAAGCATAGTCCATAGATAGATTCGGAGCCCCAAGAGGCAAGAGGATCCCTGGATTGTAACCACCACTTTAAAAAAACTGTTACACTTACATCACTATTCACTAATCAAGTCATTAATGGATTATTCAACATATATAATGGTGACTCATCATTGCATGCGTTGCCAGGTATCACAATTATTGGTTTTCATAATAGACCGCCTCAAAATGCATGGTCTCGTCATATCATGCAAAAAAAAAATTAGAGACATTAATTTCTTGCAAAAGTTTATAAATAGCTAAAACATTATTATTTGTACTTATTCAATGATTGGATGAGAGGTATCACATAAGTGAAGTATATATATATTAAGTCCAGAAAGTGACTAAGTTTAGAGGTATTAGGTAGCTAGGCATCAAATTTTATTAGGCAACAATTTATTTTTTCTATTAATAAAAATGATGCTCAAACCCTTTTTTTTTATTCAATTGAGGATTACAAAATTATTGGGCAGTACTTCACAGAGATTTATGCAGTTGAAATTGTGTAATAAATTAACTAGGAATTCGAAATAACTATTTTTTTTTTATAAATTAAAGAGTTATGAGCTCCTATTTTTATTAACATAATTAAAAAACTAATTTTACAGGAAAAAAGAAGAAGATATATATACAGCTAAAAACCTAAATTAACCTAGCTAATTACCCTAAAACAGAATACACTTGCAAATTCATCTGTAAGCAAAATACATATGCTCAAATTAATATATAAATAAATAATAAATTAAAAAAGGCATCCACGAATGGAAAGCATGATTACACATTCAGTAGTAGTCGATATCATACGGTATGACGATGTAACATGCATGATAGCTCATTTTAGCCATTAACATTCATGGAATAACATGAACCATATAACCTGACGAGGGATCAGCTGCCTCCGTAATTACATAACCCTGTTGCTTGCATTGGTGCAACATATAATTCTTCAAATAAATCATCAGATTGATTTTTCGTTTGTAAAGTTACGATCGAGTTAATCCACTCAACTATATATGCTAATTATTAATATTCAGAAAAAAAAAAAAAATCATTCATAGTTTGGGCATGTAAGTTTAATATCATAGGAAAGTGTATCAAATTAATTAAGGCTGGTTTCTCATAATCAGAATCTTGAAGATAAGGGAAAGTTAGGTTGTGTGTAGTGTACAGTGTGCAGGGGACCGTTGCTGTTTAATGATTATTGAGCAGGCAGTTCGGAGTAGGTCCGATGCTCATTTGACCTACTTCGGTTCGATGGGTGATCTGATCATCCAATTGCATCAAGAATCGTGCACTTCGTATTAAAATCCGTTTGAGTTTTTATTAATTTTCGTGCAGGCATATCTTAATGCTAATCATACGGTGATAGAGCTAATTGAATCTAAAAGTAGATCCAATGTCCATCGAACCTACTCCTATCTCATTGAGCAGGTGGTACAAACAGTTCTCTTCTACATGCATATATGGTTGGTAAAACTTGTTGCAAAAGCTCTTGTAATACTGTTACCTTTTTTGGCTGCTCAAAAGTATATATGCATTATTTAGATATGACCAAAACTCCAAGACTTTTACGCTATGTTGCATAGATACGGTAATTTTTAAAAATTTAGGATACAATACGTCTATTATATATATATTATTTTTTATTATTTTATATGTTGCATTTAAATAATCATAAAAAAAATTAATTAAATAGATGAATATATTAAAAAAGTCTAATTTATTGAATAGTCAGCCAAACTCTGGCAGAGTGGTCAAAGACACAAACCAAACTCTTATATAAGACACAAATTCAGCCTAATTTAGATTAAATAACAGTGTTACTAGTATGAGACACAAGCAAACTCTGATAGAGTGGTCAAAGATTTTGTTTCTCAATTAGAAATCCCAAGTTCGAACCCTGCACTCCGAAAAAAAAAATGAAGATTAGCGCTGCTAGTGTATCACGGACCATGGGTGCGGAAGTGGTTCACGGGCGCGGCTCACGGTGCAGAGCGGTTCGCGGGCGCAGTTCAGGGTAGGTTCACGGGCATTAATGGTTCAATCCAACCGTATCCACGTGTATCCTTCTGTATCCTACCGTATCTAGCAATTTCAACGGAGTATCGGCGACCGTATCGACTGATTAAGGATACGCCACGTAAGCGGATACGCCAGCTGGCGTATTGGATACGTATCGGTGCCATATCGGGCACGTATCGGTATCCGATACGGGTACGGAGCCTATAATGGAGTATCCGAGTAACATAGGTTGTACATATGAGATTTGGGGTACGTTAGGGGTACGTGCAAACGGATCGGATAATATCCGACCGTATTCAGACCTATATCCGAAAATTTAATACGAATATCTGATATTCAAAAATCCGTACAGATACGGATACGGATACGGATATGGTTTTAAATTTTAATTATCCGTATCCGAATAATAGTTATATAATGTATAGTTTAATATAATTACGAAAATATTTATATATATATCTATAGATATCTGATATCCGATCCATATCAGTATCCGAAAAATAAAAGCAGATACAGATATGATTTTACTACTATCCGATCCGTTTGCACCCCTATTTTGGGGTACTCTTTTAAAGAACAAACCCTATATATTAAGGGAATATTTTTTTTGCTGCTCCAAAACTTAGAAATTACCAAATTGCCACCCCAAAGCTTAAAATTATCAAATTTCCACTCTAAAATCATTGAAATTATGAAATTACCCCAATTATACATTTAATATACATATTTAATTAAATTTATTCTGAAAAATATTGTATTAAAACGTATTTTCATATTTTTTTCAAATTACCCTTCATTTTAACAGATAATATTAGAAATAGAGGCCTACAGTCCCCCTTTCCTTCATCCCTTCGCCTCTCTTAATTTCTCTCGTCGCTCTCCACTGACGCACCTCTGTCGCCGATCCACCTCCGTCACTCTCCACTGACATATGCCCCGAATCCAGACCACCAATCCGCCTCTCTTTCCCTCTACCGCTCTCCGTCGCTCTCCACTATCTCCTCTCTTAAGATAAATACCTCTTTCAATTATGTCTGTCTCCTTTCTCCGTTTGCTGTCATTTGACTAAAAATTTGAACAATTTAAATTTGGCAATAGGGTAATATACAACAAGTCTTTGCGGCTTATCACAGCTTCTTCAACCAGTACGCCAGTTTTACGAGATAAATCTGACCTGGATGCTGCTTCTAGATGCATGCTATTTTTTCAGTTACTTATTAAGTTCATTACCTCTTCTCTGCTAGCTTTTAGTATTAATTAACCTAGTAGCAGCTGACCTGTCGTCTGTAATTAATTTTTGCATTTTTTTCCCCTTTCTATGGTCAGAAATTGAAGAGCATCCTTTGAGTGTCAATTCACTATATATTTTGAATGTAATGTACATGGAAATGCTCTCAAAGATTTTTGATATCTATTTGCTTGATCTCACTGCAATAATGTTTCTCATTTGTAGAAAACAATTTGTACTATTCTCCAAAACCGAACCTCCTACCTCTTTATTGAAGCTGGACTGAAAAGTACAATCTAATAGGAAGGGGACTACATCATTCCTAGCGGGCTGAAAAGTACTGGTACGGGCAGTATGCAATAATGACATCCAGGACTTTACTCATTGGCATGCAGCAGAGTTGGTAAAAGAAAGGGCTTTTAATGGGTACCCAAGCAAGAATTTTATGGAAGAATTGGAGCTGCATTCTGACCTAACTTGAACCATATTCTGCTACACATAACAGGGGCATAAGTGGAACAACATAATCACTTTAGAACTTATGTTAACTTTCTGCATCTGGAATTTAATTTTTCTGATCATGTTGTATTTGAATTTGAGATAATTTTATTTACCAAGAACTGCTATGTAAGGTTAAGAAGTAGAATAACAGTTAGATATTTATTTTCTTTTTTCTTAATTGTTTTGAACTTTTTTGTGAACTTTGCCTTTCTATAATGTAAGTTACAAAACTGATCAAATGATGTGGATACTGATATGTGTTAACATAATTCAACATAATTCTTGAAAACTAAATACAAAAAACAACAGAATTCAAAACAATATAATAGAATATATGGTACCAAAATACATGTACCAAAGCATATTTCAAGCGCTCATAATATCCAAACAAGATTCACACTAAAAATTACACACATAACACTAAAAATTTCACACATAAATCCCTAATGTGAAAAACTAAGCAAAAGATATTAATAAAGTACAACAATTCACAATGATTAACAACCGCTAAACTACACTAATTAACTCCCTTCCAGTTGTCCTAACCTCCCATTTAGCGTTGTCTACCCTTGAATGGAATAGAATTCAAAGAGTGATTGTATACCCTTGAATGGAATAAAAAAGCACCAAGTCCATAAAAGCAACAAAATCTAAAAGTTCTTGTAAGAGCTCAATCTCTCTTGATGTTACCTCCTCGAGATACTACTGGCGTGCTTGTCTAAATAGGAGCTTCTTTTGTCTCCTAGCCATTACTTATTCTTTTTAAGTCTTGATCTTTCCCTGGTAAATGTTGAGCAAGTTAGAACTTAAAGCAAGACTGGTACGACTTTCCCCGGTACAGGATGTTGAACAAGTCAGAGCTTCTTTTGTCTCTTAGCCATTACCTCTTTCTTCACCTAAAAGGAAGATTCAAATGAGATAAATTCTGCCTAAGAAACATCAAAGTTGCAAGCGTTGATCAATTAAAAAGGAAAAAAAAGCTGCATTTCATTTCATATCAATTTTTCAGCTCAATTTTTCTACGACAAGCCACTGGTACGACTTGCCCCGGTACAGAATGATGGCGAACCCCTTAGATTAGACTAACTCAAACATGATTGTGATCGCTTAATAAACTCAACTTCATTAGATTAAGGCACAAAAATTGTCAATATTTAATGAAACGTGTCAATACAAGTTTTATTTCTAGATTTAACTATAAGAAGATTATTTTCAAACTTTGTTAGTTTTTACTAATATGTACTTATAACTCTAATATTGCTAAAGTCAAAACTAAAAGAATATTTAATTATCAAAAGACGGATCAACAAATTACAAATACATTGAAGCAAGTTTACTAGAGAATATTTATTATCTTCTTAGAGTTCAAATTGTTAGCATCAATCACAACAAAACAAAATTTTTATAATTTCAAGTCACAAAATTACACTTTGATACAATTCAGAAGAGATAAACAAAAATGGGCAGTAGGATTAGAACACAATGGGTAACTTTCAGACTTTGTACCATAGTGAAGTATCTTGCAATTTCGTTCAAATGAATTCTTAATACAATAGAGAAAAGCCAGCCATGAGTCAGAGAGAGAGAGAAAGAGGGATACCTCACGCTGTCCTGCTTGTACAATTCGAACTACGCCACGGCTAAATCCATTGAGAGGAGTATGAAGGACTTCCATTAGCGTCAGAAAGGTAGCGAGCTTGATGGAGCGATTCCTCCCGTAACGGAGACAAACCCAGATTTGTAGAAAAGGAAGAGGGATAAACCCTAGATCTGATTTGAGAGGATAAAATCGAGAGAGGGGTGGCGCAAAGGTCGGAATAAGTAAAACAAGAATGATTAATCGGGCCAAGTTTGCAATTTTGGAGACGAAATGAGGATTTCGTTAGAATCCTAGCGGCTAATTGAGAAAACTAAATTATTAAAACCACAACCAAAATAATTTTCAATAGCATGACGCAGTACCTAATTTTATCTGCCGAAGGAAGGGTGAAAGAGATTCGAAGGGGAAGGAAGGAGGTGTACGGGATGAAGGGAAGGGGACTGGAGAGTCTGTTTTCCTAATTTTATCTCTTGAAATGAAGAAAATATGAAAATACGTTTTTTATACAACACTTTTCATAATAAATTTAATCAAATATGTATATTATATATATAATTGAGGCAATTTCATAATTTCAATGATTTTAGAGTGGTAATTTGATAATTTTAAGTTTTGGCGTGGCAATTTGGTAATTTTCAAGTTTTGAGGTGGCAAAAAAAAATATTCCCTATATATTAATCATAGTCCATATTACGAACAACCCATAAATTAATTCCACAATAGATACATTAATTTTCGAACGAATATATTAGCAAATTAGTAACCAAAGGTGCTCAAAATTTTGACAATTAAAATAAGACCAGTTCCAAGTAATCCAACATCATAAATTATATGCTATTCTGCACAAAATATTTAATTTTTCAATGGTACGTAATACAGACCTCCATATAATAGACCTATAAATTAGATATACTGCCAAAATCTAACTAATTATAAAATGAATGAACACTGAATACCTCTTTTCTCAAAATTAATTTGATTCGAAATTAGTTTGATTCAAAATAAATCAAACCTAGTTCAATTCGATTTTATTCAAATTCAAACTCAAACTAGAATAAGTTCATTTCAATTTAATTTGTTGCCACCTCTAATTCAAAATGATTGTTTAAAAATAAAAACATATATGAATCCGTAGCACAAATCTATGTGGGCATTTAGTCTTCCTTGAGGCAAAAGGTTTTTTTTTTTTTATGCGGGGAGGCCACAATTTTAAATTCAGATTTTTAACTCATGTGTCTTTGCCACTAAATTAACAGCTAGTTTTGGTATTGAAAAACACTCAATATATAAATAAATGGAGGTAGCCTGTAGATATGAGAAAGAAACAAGGACAGGTGATGTGAACTGAAGAGGAACAGGAAGTGGAGGTGGCCGACAAGGCAATGGCCAGCGGCCGGTCAAATGCCCTGCACTGCTATTATTTAGATTACGACCTATTTTGACCTGCTCGCTCTTTTCTCTCTTTCATTTTTATTTTTACCACTCTCCATTGCCTAGCTCCCCTGTACGGATCCTTTCCAATTAAACAGGCTCATCAAAGAGACAGAGAGGGGAATGTTATCCAAATATTCTTTGAACCTAGCTTGGGCTGAATATATTATACATGCATCACATTATTTTTAGTGCTTCTTTATGGTAAGCAAGGAAAATGGACATATCCAGTTTACGCATGACTGCTGAGTAGAATATAAACAGACTTTATGGTAAGCAACAGGGCCCAAAAGCCGAAAGGCAATAGATGTCTTTGCATGAATAGAAGGCCCATGAAGCCAGTACATATATTACTGTTTGTGTTTTAGTTGCACTGTTGCGTTGGCATAATGACGTTAAGAGAATAAAAAAGAAAAATATTCTCCTTCCATTGAGCTGAGCTAGGGGTTTGCTAACGGGTAGGGTATATTCGGGGTCGGGTACGGATATGGGTCGGGTACGGGTATCACGGGTATACGGATATCACGGACCGGGTATCACGGATATTTTTTTCAAAACCCGTACTGTGACATAATAAATATTTTATACTGACTGATTGAATTAAGGCGTTAAGAATCGAATAATAAATATAGAAAAACGGTCCAGTGCGGATGGATGACCCGCACTGCGGGTGGCTTCACCCGCACTGGGACAATTTTCCTTAACGAATTTCTGTGATTTTCACTGGGTGCGGATGGTAATGCGGATGGGAATCCGCACTGCGGGTGAGTTCTGTACTCTTCTGAAGTTGACGAATTTTCGCTAAGTATTGGATGCGGATGGGGATCATCCGCACTGAGCTCAGTGCGTCCGCACTAGGCTCGGACATTTTTCTGCGCCGTGAGTGCGGCTGGACGGATCCGCAGTGCGGATGATCGGTCCGCACTGGGATGTGTGTTTGCTATTTGCGCTGTGAGTGCGGCTGGACGGATCCGCAGTGCGGATGATTGATCCGCACTGGGGTGTGTTTGTTATTTGCGCAGTGAATGCGGCTGGATGGATCCGCAGTGCGGATGGTTGGTCCGCACTGGGGTCTGTATTTCTGTTATTCTTGTTATTTTGAGGGACCTATTTGCAAAATGGATTAAATAAACATCTTCTCTCTTTCTCTTTCATCTTTTTAATAAATAAAATATTTACACAAGGGCCTATTTGTAATAAACATTTTCAAGTTGGTAATATTAAGAAAGTTGGAGGGTTTATTTGCAAAATTCCAATTAATACTCAAATCTCTCTTTCTTCTTCTTTCATTTCACCGAAGGAAAATTGAAATAATTCGTGAGTTAGGTTTAGGCCGAAGCAAAGAAAGGGAAAGAGAGAGAGAGAGAGAAATTGAGCGCGGAAACTGATCGGACTGACCGGAAAATCGAGAGTCGAGCTGAATTGACGATTCTTGATCGATTAGAAAGCTTCAATTTGATATATATTTCTCCCTGGTAATTTCTTTTGAAAACCCTAATTTATTCGATTTATTCGATTTGTCGTGATTTCGGTTGAAACTTGTGATTAGGGTTTCGTAATCGAGTTCTAGCTCGATTATTGGTTAATTTGTGATATTTGATACGATTTATCTTCCTTTTCTCTTGGAAACCCTAATTTTAATTGATTGGCTATATTTTGGTGAAATTCGAAATTCGAATTTGATTTGAAACGTTATAACTCGATAATCGGATTGATTTGCTTGTGGAATTCGGAATTGAACTAAGGTTTTGGGGTTGGATTGTAATGGAAATGAATTATGATAGTTTCATGTGAAATTCGGGAAATTCGGGAATTAATCGAGTTATAACTTCGTAAAACATATCGATTCATGTTGTTTATTCAGAACTACCGATTGAATTGGAATTCGAATTAGGGTTTGGTAATGGTGTTAATTATCAGATATTAATCGAACGCGTTAATCGAATTAACGTGTAAAATAGGTGGTAATCATACGAGGCAAAGGATTTCTGGATCGTTCGAGACGCCTGAGCCTTAGTCGAGCGTGCTATTACTCAGGTGCGGGGTTTCTGGACTTGTCTGATAGTTTATATTCAGAAATTAAACTGTGTTTTGATTCATGTAATTAAACTGTGTTTCGATTCATATGCATTGCATTGCCCAAATAAAGTAAAACTTGAATTGTTTAATCTGATTGATTTGCATGCTGGTATGGTTGTTATTTGTGTTGATCTGAATGATCTGATTTTGGAATTAAAGTCACCGTGCTTTATATCACCATCGGTTGGTGGATATGGTATTATTGTCATCCACCGTGATGACGTCACCCAGGGGGTGAATCCGGATTTGTCAAGTCTATGCATGGACTGTGACGCTCAGTGTTCTAAAGCTTTAGATCGTCTGACCTTCGGCAGTTCCCAGTACCGGTTGGGACGAAGGGTAAGTGACTTTGTACTATGATTTTGGATGTGGTGACTGTGTATCGGATGGCATTACCCAGGGGGTATTGCGTTTGGATGGTCAGTTGGATTTATATGGATTTCCGGATATGAATTAGAACCAGACTTTTAATTAAACAGTTAAGCCTGTAACTACAGATGAGTGTCATGAGAAAAGGTTTTACCTGGTACAGCCGTCTGTAGGTGTTTGTAACCCTACAGACGAGTGGGAATGAACTGGGGTCCAGTTTGGTGGAACATCTGTAGTTACTACCAGATATTCTGAAATCGAGTTAAACCAAATATTGTGTGCTTGAATTTCATCTTGGCAATTCCTGAATTGTGATTTCATTTGGATATATGTTGTCGGGTTTGTGTATTCATGTTTATATATGATTATAAACTGATTTGAGCTATATTTGTGTTTACTTTTTGAATATAATCTGTGATTGCAAGTCCAGGGACGATTTGTGGCAATTTATCGCACTGAGAATTCAATTCTCATCCCCTCTTTTGGGTTAATTTTTCAGGTACCGGTTCGGTGGATCCGAGAGAGACACGAGGTCGGTAGGCCTGGTTTTCACCGCTGCTTAGATTGTTCGGTATTGTGACATTAGAGATTATGTATATCTTTATGTTTTGATTGTATATATATATTCTCTATGTCATCCTGTGATGCGTATCCATCGAGATACGGATTTTGTATGATATTACCTGACCAGTTGGGATATGTGAACTGTTTTTCTTAGTTATTTGTTTGTTTTGTTGGTGTGTTTTACTTTCTATTATATCGTACTTGCCTTGTAGGCATACGGGCAACCGTATGTCTACGGCAGGAGGCACCTGTCGCGCCTCGTGGGGCCGCGGGGTGTGACACGTACCCTACCCGTAGTACCCGGCACGGATAGGGCGGTCCGGGTAGGGTACCCGGTCCAGTCCGATTTTTTTTTTTTTCTGTTTTTTCTTTTCTCTGTTTTATTTTTCTGTTTTTTTTTTGTTTTTTATTTTTTGTTTTTTCTCTGTTTTTTTTTTCTCTTTTTTTTTTTCTCTTTTTTCTCTTTTTTTTTCTCTTTTTTCTCTGTTTTTTTTTCTCTTTTTTTTTCTATTTTTTATGATATTTTTTTACGGTGTTGTACGAATATTATTACGTGTTTATAATTCGACTTTTAAAATCAAAATAGTTCAATATCAAATAGTGTATATAAATAAATAAAATTTGTAACTTATATATAAAAAATATTCATGCAAAAATTTGTATATTTATTCGGCTAAATACAAATGTATTTATTTATTTCTTTACACCAGTCATTTTATTTTATTTTCAAATTTTCATTCTAATTATATAGTTTCATAATTTATTTATATCTATAATATATTTTATAAACGTTCATTTATTTTTAATAGGTTACATAAAATATAAATCAAAAATATAATTAAATCAGAAACTTTAAAAGAATAAAATAAAAATAATTTTTTTTAAATCAATTACTTTAAAAATAATTATGAATTATTTTAAAATAATAGATTAAAAAATAAAAGTTACCCTCCTCCTTAATTCCGGGTTTGGGACCGGCTATGTAAAATAACATAGGCGGAGTTCTAACTTTTTTTTTGTTAGTAATTCTTCTTTAAAATAGATAACTTAAAAACTAATTGAAATGTTTAGAAATTTATAATTTAAAAAATAACCATAAAGATTAAAAGAGGTTAGAAATTTATACCGGCACTACCTATTTAGTAGTTTGGATTCATATACCATTGTTCGCTCTCTTCGGCACCGTCAAAATCCGAATTAGCCTCACGTCGCGCCTTGGTACCGCTTTCTTCAGTGTCGGCTTCAGATGATGATGGTTGTTGAGGCACATGTTGCGTACGCTCTTCAGCAGCAATCCAATCCTTCAAGCACACAAGTCTCTCAAAAACATGTGCACCCAACTTACTTCATTTATTGGAGAGGATCCTGTTTGCCAAACTGAAACAACTTTCAGAAGGGACGGTTGATACGGGCACGGCAAATGCGTCGCGGGCCATCATCGCCAGCGTTGGCAAGGAACTTTGATGCCTCCTCCATCATGCCATCACGTCAAGTCCTTGTTCACTTTCGTTGATCATCGATATAGCCCAATAACTCGTTTGTGGATGTGTGCAGTTGGCTTTCCGACTGAAAATCTGCTAATAATCCACCACTGCTAGTGCTCCTAGAAGTGGAACAATTAAACAATTAAAAAAATTAGTGGACAAATAATGTAGATATTATAAATAATAAAAATTGAAAACACATGTATATTTATATTCATACCTAGGGGCGGGACGGGACGAAGCCGGGTTTCGGTTGTCACTCATTCTTGAGTGGTATATATTAAACATCTCATCGAACTTCGAATTCACGTAAGCCTCCACCCCGGTTGAGTCTAAATGTAAATTCTGTTTGTACCTCTCAACTACTTTGATCGTGTAAAACTTCTTGTATGCCGGGTGGAGGCAGTTTGCGATAATGGCTAGGAGAGGTACATCTTCCCAATATGTTAGGAATTTTTATTTCATGGCATCTACAATTGGCGTGAGAGATGCATCATAGATTTCAGATTGTTCTAATTCGTAATACACCTTGGAGATTTCATAGAGATGTCTCAGCAACTCAAACGACGTCGGTGAGTACGAGCATGATGGTTGAACGGTTGCAGTAAAAAAGATTCCTAGGAATTTGCTAAGCCTTTGCAGTTTATCCCATTCTTCGTCAATGAGTTCGAATTGCAATGCCTCGGGGTTGGAGCTTCTCAAAAACTCACCTATGATAGCTTTGTAAGGAAGGCATCGGTTCAACAACCTATATGCTGAGTTCCAACGGGTATCTATATCCCAACGTACCTTCAACTTGCTCAATCTATAGGTGATACATAATGCAGCAAACTGTTGTTTTCTTTCTTGGTTTGAAACAATGTGGTTGAGGGCATTCTTAAATTTAATTATCAATAGTTTTACGGCTTCTGTTTTTAGACCCGCCTTCACGACGAGGTTAAGAACGTGGCAAGCACACTTTTGGTGAAATATTTCACCATTCATGATCGGGTTTAGTGACCGTTTAAAAATCTCAATGGAAGCAATGTTGTTGCTAGCATTATCGAAAGATATAGAAAAAACCTTGTTACCCAAATTTCTCTTAAGGTTATACTCTTCTAAAACCTCAATAATGGACTTGAAAATTACATTTGCAGTGTGGGGGGAATCCAAAACTCGAAAACTTAATATTCTTTTTTGTAATACCCAATGATCATCGATCCAATGGCCGGTAATACAAGAGTACCCAAGGCCATGTTTACCGGCAGTCCATATATCGGAGGTAATTGACACCTTATTATTTTGGTATGCAAATAGAGATTTAAGGTCATTTTTGGTCGAGGTAAACTAATTTTTAATTTCACTAACCATCTTTCTATGATGGATCCTCTTGTACATTGGTTGACCTAACCCCCGAATGCATAACCGGGCAAAACTCGTGCAACCACCCATACTTATTGGTTGTTCTTTATGGGTAATGTACCGGGTCAATTCATTAAGCATTTTTTATTCATCGAATTTTGGATTTGTTCTGGTACCATCCGCGTTTATAAGGGTTTGGATTTGTCTCGGTTCATGATTTTCACATGGAACCTCACCCTTTCTTTTGTGCATTTCGGCATGTCTCTTAAAGCTAGCCATACTACTAGATTGTTTATACTCAAAAGTTTTTCGGCAATTTTTTACCATACATTGTGCAAAATTCATAATGTCGTTATTCCCTCTGGTAATATTGTAAAATTTCACCCACAGTTGATTGTATTCGGGGGGAGGTCTTTTAGTCTTCTTTCCTGCTGGTTCTTGCGGCGGATCACTTGTCGAAGGAGGGACAACTTCTTCTTGAATTTCAGGTTCACCTGTCAAAGGTGTACCTCCTACAGGAGCAGTGTCAGTGAATTGACTCGATGCTACAGAAGAAGAGCCAATGCCTCCAAATGTATACTGTGGTGTCGGTTGAAGTGTTTCTTGTGAAATGTATACATTTGGATTGTTTGAAGTATAATACGGTGGCGGTGCATTCATTTGTGGGGGTTGTTGATAATTCAAATCTAGCATTTGGTCCCTTCTTTGATAATTTGGTGGATAATTTGGTGGATAATTAGGTGGATAATTGGGTGGTGCAATTTGGGAGGAACTTTGTGGATAATTTGGTGGATAATTTGGTATTGGCGGGCCAAAAATATCGGCCGACAGTCTCGCGATGTCCTCTTGCACGGAATCACGATGAGATGACATTTATTAAACCTATTCAAAATAATTATAAAAAAAACAGAAATAAAAAAACAGAAATAAAAAAACAGAAATTAAACTAACCTATTTTAAAAAACCTATTAAAAATAAATCCGAATTTTGAAAAATAAATCTAACCTATTCAAAACAAATATAATCACTTCACATATTCAAATCTATAAAACTAACCTATTTTAAAAAACAGAAAATTAGAAAACAGAAATAAAAAAACAGAAATAAAAAAACAGAAATAAAAAAACAGAAAATTAAAAAACAGAAATAAAAAAACAGAAATAAAAAAACAGAAATAAAAAAACAGAAATTAAAAAACAGAAATAAAACTAACCTATTTTAAAAAACCTATTAAAAATAAATCCGAATTTTGAAAAATAAATCTAAACTATTCAAAACAAATATAATCACTTCACATATTCAAATCTATAAAACTAACCTATTTTAAAAAACAGAAAATTAAAAAACAGAAATAAAAAAACAGAAATAAAAAAACAGAAAATTAAAAAACAGAAAATTAAAAACAGAAATTAAACTAACCTATTTTAAAAAACCTATTAAAAATAAATCCGAATTTTGAAAAATAAATCTAACCTATTCAAAACAAATATAATCACTTCACATATTCAAATCTATAAAACTAACCTATTTTAAAAAACAGAAAATTAGAAAACAGAAATAAAAAAACAGAAATAAAAAAACAGAAATAAAAAAACAGAAAATTAAAAAACAGAAATAAAAAAACAGAAATAAAAAAACAGAAATAAAACTAACCTATTTTAAAAAACCTATTAAAAATAAATCCGAATTTTGAAAAATAAATCTAAACTATTCAAAACAAATATAATCACTTCACATATTCAAATCTATAAAACTAACCTATTTTAAAAAACAGAAAATTAAAAAACAGAAATAAAAAAAACAGAAATAAAAAAACAGAAAATTAAAAAACAGAAAATTAAAAACAGAAATTAAACTAACCTATTTTAAAAAACCTATTAAAAATAAATCCGAATTTTGAAAAATAAATCTAACCTATTCAAAACAAATATAATCACTTCACATATTCAAATATATAAAACTAACCTATTTTAAAAAACAGAAAATTAAAAAACAGAAATTAAAAAATAGAAATAAAAAAACAGAAATAAAAAAACAGAAAATTAAAAAACAGAAATAAAAAAACAGAAATAAAAAAACAGAAAATTAAAAAACAGAAAATTAAAAACAGAAATTAAACTAACCTATTTTAAAAAACCTATTAAAAATAAATCCGAATTTTGAAAAATAAATCTAACCTATTCAAAACAAATATAATCACTTCACATATTCAAATCTATAAAACTAACCTATTTTAAAAAACAGAAAATTAGAAAACAGAAATAAAAAAACAGAAATAAAAAAACAGAAATAAAAAAACAGAAAATTAAAAAACAGAAATAAAAAAACAGAAATAAAAAAACAGAAATAAAACTAACCTATTTTAAAAAACCTATTAAAAATAAATCCGAATTTTGAAAAATAAATCTAAACTATTCAAAACAAATATAATCACTTCACATATTCAAATCTATAAAACTAACCTATTTTAAAAAACAGAAAATTAAAAAACAGAAATAAAAAAAACAGAAATAAAAAAACAGAAAATTAAAAAACAGAAAATTAAAAACAGAAATTAAACTAACCTATTTTAAAAAACCTATTAAAAATAAATCCGAATTTTGAAAAATAAATCTAACCTATTCAAAACAAATATAATCACTTCACATATTCAAATATATAAAACTAACCTATTTTAAAAAACAGAAAATTAAAAAACAGAAATTAAAAAATAGAAATAAAAAAACAGAAATAAAAAAACAGAAAATTAAAAAACAGAAATAAAAAAACAGAAATAAAAAAACAGAAAATTAAAAAACAGAAAATTAAAAACAGAAATTAAACTAACCTATTTTAAAAAACCTATTAAAAATAAATCCGAATTTTGAAAAATAAATCTAACCTATTCAAAACAAATATAATCACTTCACATATTCAAATCTATAAAACTAACCTATTTTAAAAAACAGAAAATTAGAAAACAGAAATAAAAAAACAGAAATAAAAAAACAGAAATAAAAAAACAGAAAATTAAAAAACAGAAATAAAAAAACAGAAATAAAAAAACAGAAATAAAACTAACCTATTTTAAAAAACCTATTAAAAATAAATCCGAATTTTGAAAAATAAATCTAAACTATTCAAAACAAATATAATCACTTCACATATTCAAATCTATAAAACTAACCTATTTTAAAAAACAGAAAATTAAAAAACAGAAATAAAAAAAACAGAAATAAAAAAACAGAAAATTAAAAAACAGAAAATTAAAAACAGAAATTAAACTAACCTATTTTAAAAAACCTATTAAAAATAAATCCGAATTTTGAAAAATAAATCTAACCTATTCAAAACAAATATAATCACTTCACATATTCAAATCTATAAAACTAACCTATTTTAAAAAACAGAAAATTAGAAAACAGAAATAAAAAAACAGAAATAAAAAAACAGAAATAAAAAAACAGAAAATTAAAAAACAGAAATAAAAAAACAGAAATAAAAAAACAGAAAATTAAAAAACAGAAAATTAAAAACAGAAATTAAACTAACCTATTTTAAAAAACCTATTAAAAATAAATCCGAATTTTGAAAAATAAATCTAACCTATTCAAAACAAATATAATCACTTCACATATTCAAATCTATAAAACTAACCTATTTTAAAAAACAGAAAATTAGAAAACAGAAATAAAAAAACAGAAATAAAAAAACAGAAATAAAAAAACAGAAAATTAAAAAACAGAAATAAAAAAACAGAAATAAAAAAACAGAAATAAAACTAACCTATTTTAAAAAACCTATTAAAAATAAATCCGAATTTTGAAAAATAAATCTAAACTATTCAAAACAAATATAATCACTTCACATATTCAAATCTATAAAACTAACCTATTTTAAAAAACAGAAAATTAAAAAACAGAAATAAAAAAAACAGAAATAAAAAAACAGAAAATTAAAAAACAGAAAATTAAAAACAGAAATTAAACTAACCTATTTTAAAAAACCTATTAAAAATAAATCCGAATTTTGAAAAATAAATCTAACCTATTCAAAACAAATATAATCACTTCACATATTCAAATATATAAAACTAACCTATTTTAAAAAACAGAAAATTAAAAAACAGAAATTATAAAATAGAAATTAAAAAACAGAAATTAAAAAACAGAAAATTAAAAAACAGAAATTAAACTAACCTATTTTAAAAAACCTATTAAAAATAAATCCGAATTTTGAAAAATAAATCTAACCTATTCAAAACAAATATAATTACTCCACATATTCAAATCTATAAAACTAACCTATTTTAAAAAACCTATTAAAAATAAATCCGAATTTTGAAAAATAAATCTAACCTATTCAAAACAAATATAATCGCTTCACATATTCAAATCTATAAAACTAACCTATTTCAAAAAACAGAAATTAAAAAACAGAAATTAAAAAACAGAAATAAAAAAACAGAAATAAAAAACAGAAATTAAAAAATAGAAATTAAAAAACAGAAATTAAACTAACCTATTTTAAAAAACCTATTAAAAATAAATCCGAATTTTGAAAAATAAATCTAATCTATTCAAAACAAATATAATCACTTCACATATTCAAATCTATAAAACTAACCTATTTTAAATAGTTCATAACTGTTTAAAAATAATAATTTGGTACACATCTTAATAAATACTAAAAAAGATTCCAAAAAATATAAAATTTGGTATCCACACACATTCTAATATGGAGATCATGATGAATGATTTGGATCAACTATTTGAACTTTAGAATTATAAAATTAATTTATAAACATATAGTGCAGTCAAGATGTATCACCATAAAATGATATAATTGGATCTCTCCTCTCCTCTCCTCTTATTATTATTGCGAGTTCTTTTAGACATTGTAATGATAATATCTTAAAGTTTGTACTGTGAGTCCTTTTATGCATAATGCAAGAGTTTTTTTTTTATCCCCATTTGTTGTTCTTCTATTAAACTGTCTTAGAATTTTGCATGAGTATAGTAATTTCTTCATATTTATTTAGTTCTGATCTGTTATGACCGTGACTTGTATATTGTTATATCAATACCTATCTTATTAATTTAAATAATATGAAATATATATATGATACAACATCAACTGAAAGAATACCCACGCTACTGTAACGTAGTGAAACTTTTAAAATAATAAGATTTTAAAAGATTAAAGTAAATATAGTTTAGAAATTAAAAATCTAATGCGTGGAAATATTTTTATACTGACTGATTGAGTTAAGGCGTCGAAAATTGAATTATAATATAGAAAAATGGTCCAGTGCGGATGGATGACCCGCACTGCGGGTGGCTTCACCCGCACTGGGACAAGTTCCTTAATAAACGGCTGAAAAATCTCTGGGTGCGGATGGTGGTGCGGATGGGCACACGCACTGCGGGTGAGTTCTGTACTCTTCTGAAAATTTCGCTAAGTACTGAATGCGGATGGGAGCATCCGCACTGGCCTCAGTGCGTCCGCACTAGGCTCGGACTTTTTCTTCTGCGCAGTGAATGCGGCTGGGTGATCCGCAGTGCGGATGGAGAGACCGCAGTGCGGATGGAGAGGATCCGCAGTGCGGATGAATGATCCGCACTGAAATGTAATTTTGTTATTTTTGAGGGGTTTATTTGCAAAATTTCAATTATAAATCAAAATCCTCCTTCTTCTTCTCATTTTACGGGAATTAAAAGAGATAGTTAGGTTAGCCGAAAGGAAAAAGAGAAAGAGAGAGAGAGAGAGAAATTGAGCGCGGAATCTGATCGAACTGACCGGGAAATCGAGATTCGAGCTGAATTGACGATCCTTGATCGATTCTAAAGCTTCAATTTGGTATTTCTTTCTCTTTTGCAATTCTTTGAAAATCCTAAATTATTCGATTTGTCGTGATTTCGGTTGAAATTCGAATTAGGGTTTCAGTAATCGAGTTCTAGCTCGATTAGTTGTTAATTTGTGATAATTGATATGATTTGTCTTCCTTTTCTCTTGGAAACCCTAATTCAAGTGATTTGTTAGATTTTTGATGAAATTTCGAATTCGAATTTGATTTGAAACATTATGACTCGATAATCGACTTGACTTGTATTTAAATCGATTGAATGTCTTTTATTAATTCATCTATGCTTTATTAACATAGGCATAGACCCTATCGAGTACGATTCAGCGAAATCGTCGGAAGTTCGGAATCTAGTGATAGCTGATTCTCTACGCATCTTACGTGATCAGGTGCGGGGGTTCACGGGATCTGTTTTGGGATTTATTTTTAAGAATTAAATAGTTACGTATAATGGCATGTTGAATTTCTAATTGCATGCATCATAGCATTATTGCATAGTTAAGTAAATGATATATCGGAATTGCTATATTTAGGATGATCTAGCATATTGGTATGGTTTTATCGATTTTACTGTTCCTTTGATTCTGATAATGGAATGAAACCACAGTACTGAATTGATATTGTTATATTATATCATAGTTATTGCAAAGTCTAGAGTCGACGCTAGACTTTGCCTCAGGAACCATATGCGCATTTGGGGAATGACCCCACTGAACCCAGTACCGGTTGGGTAGGGGATACTGTTATTACATATATTATTGTGATTGTTGGAATACTGAACTGCGGTATAGTGATTGATGTGAAACTGTTACTGTATTGATAATCTTTGTTTCTGATCGAGTTACTTTATTGCTATCCGTGAAATTCTGATTGATATGCATGTTTAATTATAAACCAGAACCAATAGAACGGTTAAGCCGACAAAGATAGATAACTGATTTCTATCTTTCCAACCTGACTTAGAGAGTTTGCATTTAGGTCCAAACATCCTGAATAATTCCGTTTTGATTTTTCTCCGAATGTGATAATAGTAGAAGTTCACTTGAATTCCCTTTTAAAGTAATTGCATTTCATGATTTAACTGATTAATATACTAATGAATTGATTTAATTCTGATTTTGGATTTCTTACAAATCCAGTAGCCCTATTTAAATTCTGCACTGAGAAACTGCGAATAAGTTTCTCACCCCTCTTCCCCCTCGTGGGTTTTTCAGGAAAGAAGGAATAGGATTTCGAGATCGTGCGGCGAGGATAAGAAAGGAGAGGTATAGATATGCCTTAATTAATGATCGTTTTGTACTAGTTAAGTACTCAGATCATATTTTGTTGTGTATAACCTTTGAACCAGACCTTTGTAAAACTTATTTTAATTATGTAGTGTAAATGTTTAATTCGTTAAGTAGGAGGTGTTGTAAGTAGGAGGTGTTGTAAGTAGGATGTGTTTTAATTATCTGATTTTCATTAACTGCTTGTCTGAAAGATTTAAATTATCCGATAAAATTGGGATGAATATGAATCATCTCATCGTTCTTGCCTCGTGAGTATATAGAAAATATATATTCACGGCGTAACTGTCGCGCCCCCTGGTTCCGGGGTGTGACAGCTACTTATATGACTACAGGCCAAAATATTATTTTGTACTCTGTGGACACAATAAATATATGATATAGATCTTGGTGAAATAACAACTTATCATAAGATTTTGCTCTCACTAGAACTTTGATTTTTTGCAATCTTTCATTAACCACAGAAAATAGTAAAAATAAATAATTTAACTACTATAGGAGCATCGAACATGCATAATAACTACATATATTTGAAATGTATTTTTATTACATACCATGACTTTTTTTGACGTAAAATTAATATCAATGAGAGATTGGAGGAAAAATCAAAACCACATATTATTTGGTAATTTCTAAAAATAAAAACTTAGTCAAAGTACAACGATAGAAAATTGAATACCTATGTAATACAATTTTATAAATATGTTAATAGTTGCAAACAAAACAATATATATCAGATTTGAGTGCCAACTTAATCTAAAGACTTACTAACATGTACACTATTGAAATTGTTTAGATTCAATATTCAGGACACATGCATAACAATGCAAATTTTTAAAACTAATAGGAAAGAAAACATAAAAATAAATATTATTAATTGTAAACTTGTCAATGTATCATCTATGTATTATGAAAAAAATAATGCTGATAGTCAGTATTAATAATTCAATAAACAGTTCACATTTACTACTTCAGCAATAGATTCTACATTTGTTACATACTTGTCGGTCATTTTTATTAATATCCTAAAAAAAAAAAAATTTTAAAGATACCCCCGCATTAGATTTTTTGTCAAAACTACCCCGACCGCCAGGCCCACGGGCGGTCCAATCCCCTAGCGGACCGCCCGTGACAGGGGCGCCCCACTAGGGACCAGACCGCCCCTGGTCCGGGCGGTCCACTTTTTTTTTTTTTTTTTAAGAGATCTAATATGTATATATATAATATAATATATGTATATATAATATAATATATATATATATATATATATATATGTATATATAATATAATATAGAGGTTGGCTACTATGCTTATATAAGCATATCCCCACATATGCTTATAACTCATTTTTGTGTTTTCAATGTCCAAATGGTCGATCGGAACCGTTCACCTTGTTCTCTATATTAATATGTTCTTGGAGACCAAATTTTACATTTTTCTGAATTTGTTTACTATTTATTAAGCCACTTTAAAAATCTCTGATCCAACGGTGGCCTAACAAAACAGTAAAATCAGAAGTCACCGTTGGATCAGAGATTTTCAAATTGGCTTAATAAATAGTAAAAAAATTCAGAAAAATATAAAATTTGGTCTCCAAGAACATATTAATATGGAGAACAAGATAAACGGTTCCGATCGACCATTTGGACATTGAAAACACAAAAATGAGTTATAAGTATATGTGGGGATATGCTTATATAAGCATAGTAGCCAACCTCATATAATATATATATATATATGTATATATAATATAATATATATATATGTATATATATATATAGTAAGGCTATGCTACTTCGCAAATTAAAAGGGAATGTTTTCATTCGCGCTCATATCTATAGTTTCAAAATCCAAAAAGTCGATCTGAACCGTTAGATGTGATCTCTATATTGAAATGTGCTTGGAGACCAAATTTTATATTTTTCTGATTTTTTTTACTATTTATTAAGCCACTTTGAAAATCGCTGATTCAACGTCTACCGTTAAACGAAAACTTAAACTGCATTTTTGAGACACTATGGTCCTGTATATATATGTGTATATGTATGTGTATATATATGTATATGTATATGTATGTATATGTATATGTATGTATATGTATGTATATGATGCAATATGGTCCTGCGCATGCTTCACGAAAAGGGGCACAACTTTTGATCCGTCCGTCGGATCGGGCTGAAATTTTGCCATGAGCTCCACAGCCCCAAATCCAAGCTCACTTACTTTCCAGCCCGATCCGACCGTCAGATATAGAGTTTTTAGGGTCTTTTATGTATTTTCTGTTTTTTAAGATTTGTATTTAAACAGACGTGATGTCTTTTTGGGATAGTTATTTATTGACGTATCAGTTTTTATCAAAGAATTGAGAATCTGTGTGATCTCAGAACCAAATCTATTTTTCCGTTACTTTTTCCAATTTCTTGATCGGTCGTGCATCAGTATATGTATATGTATATGTATGTATATGTATGTATATGTATGTATATGTATGTATATGTATGTATATGTATATATATGTATATGTATATGTATATGTATATATATGTATATGTATATGTATGTATGTGTATATATATGTATGTGTATATATATGTATGTGTATATATGTATATATGTATAGAGTAAGTCTACCATACATTGCAATGCATAGGCACCTCTATGCATTGGACTATAAATCATGGATTCAAAGTCCAAATGACCGATCCAAACCGTTCATCTTGTTCTCCATATTAATATGTGCTTGGTGACCAAATTTTATATTTTTTGGAATTTTTTTACTATTTATTAAGTCACTTTGAAAATTACTGATCCAACGGTGCCTTTTGATTTTACTGTAACCGTTGGATCAGCGATTTTCAATGTGGCTTAATAAATAGTAACAAAATTCCAAAAAATGTAAAATTTGGTCTCCAAGCACATATTAATATGGAGAACAAGATGAACGGTTTGGATCGGTCATTTGGACTTTGAATATGGTGATTTATAGTGCAATGCATAGAGGTGCTTATGCATTGCAATGTATGGTAGACTTACTCTATATGTATATATGTATACCATTGAGGCAATCTAACTATATTTTCTGGTGTATATTTGAATTAATGTCAAATCCTCAATTAGTGTTATTTTTAGACTTATGATATCCAACTGACAAATCAAATCAATCAAAGTTATAAAGACTTACGACATCACTTCATAAATATATCAAATGTCTTATTTTTTTTTGATTAAACAAGAAAAAAAATTATTCACAAAATTATTTAAATAAAAAATATTAACATCTCTCCCTTAAAAAAAAAAAAAAAAAAAAAAAAAAGGTGGACCGCCCGGACTAGGGGCGGTCCGCTAGGGGATTGGGGCGCCCCTGTCACGGGCGGTCCGCTAGGGGATTGGGCCGCCCGTGGGCCTGGCGGTCGGGGTAATTTTGACAGAAAATCTAATGTAGGGGTATCTTTAAAATTATATATTTTTTTTAGGATATTAATAAAAATGACCGCATACTTGTTGTTGTAATCTCGTTATTAATTAGTTCAATATTAAACTTATCTAAAATAAATAATAAAATATAACAATAAAATTATTTTATTTTTGTATTAAATTATTATATATAGTAAATGTACAAGAAAATATATCAGATATTATTTTGTTTCTATTATCTCTTTGAATTAATTTTATGATTTAAAACTTTGATAAGTTTGTTTTTCAATTTATTTTTTTATATTTGATTTCACTGTAATGAGATATTTAAATGAACTGCATGTTTTTTTTCTCTCTGTCCTTCTCATAAGAATTATGGTAGTTGCCATTTTTATATAAATTATATAATGTGTTGCTTAGTTTATTTTATTGTTATAATTGGTTACCACTTTGTATGTCACACCCCGCGGCCCCACGAGGCGTGACGGGTGCCTCCTGCCGTAGACATACGGTTGCCCGTATGCCTACAAGGCAAGTACGATATAATAGAAAGTAAAACACACCAACAAAACAAACAAATAACTAAGAAAAACAGTTCACAAATCCCAACTGGTCAGGTAATATCATACAAAATCCGTATCTCGATGGATACGTATCACCAAATGACATAGAGAACACATATATATATACAATCAAAACATAAATCTATACATGTCTCTAGTCACAATACCAGACAGCTAAGCAGCGGTGAAAACCAGGCCTACCGACCTCGTGTCTCTCTCGGATCCGCCGAACCGGAACCTGAAAAAGTAACCCAAAAGAGGGGATGAGAATTGAATTCTCAGTGCGATAATTTGCCACATATCGTCCCTGGACTTGCAATCACAGATTATATTCAAAAAGTAAACACAAATATAGCTCAAATCAGTTTATAATCATATATAAACATGAATACACAAACCCGACAACATATATTCAAATGAAATCACAATTCAGGAATTGCCAAGATGAAATTCAAGCACACAATATTTGGTTTAACTCGATTTCAGAATATCTGGTAGTAACTACAGATGTTCCACCAAACTGGACCCCAATTCGTTCCCACTCATCTGTAGGGTTACAGACACCTACAGACGGCTGTACCAGGTAAAACCTTTTCTCATGACACTCATCTGTAGTTACAGGCTTAACTGTTTAATTAAAAGTCTGGTTCTAATTCCTATCCGGAAATCCATATAAATCCAACTGACCATCCAAACGCAATACCCCCTGGGTAATGCCATCCGATACACAGTCACCACATCCAAAATCATAGTACAAAGTCACTTACCCTTCGTCCCAACCGGTACTGGGAACTGCCGAAGGTCAGACGATCTAAAGCTTTAGAACACTGAGCGTCAAACGTCCATGCATTAGACTTTGACAAAATCCGGATTCACCCCCTGGGTGACGTCATCACGGTGGATGACCATAATACCATATCCACCAACCGATGGTGATATAAAGCACGGTGACTTTAATTCCAAATTCAGATCATTCAGATCAACACAAATAATAACCATACCAGCATGCAAATCAATCAGATTTAAACAATTCGAGTTTCACTTTATTTGGGCAATGCAATGCATATGAATCAAAACACAGTTTAATTACATGAATCAAAACACAGTTTAATTTCTGAATATAAAATATCAAACAAGTCCAAAAACCCCGCACCTGAGTAATAGCACGCTCGACTAAGGCTCAGGCGTCTCGAACGATCCAGAAATCCTTTGCCTCGTATGATTACCACCTATTTTATACGTTAAATGCGATTAACGCGTTCGATTAATATCCGATAATTAATACCATTACCCAACCCTAATTCGAATTCCAATTCAATCGGTGGTTCTGAATAAACAACATGAACCGATATGTTTTACGAAGTTATAACTCGATTAATTCCAACAATTTCCAGAGTTTCACATGAAACTATCATAATTCCTTTCCATTTCAATCCAACCCCAAAACCCTAGTTCAATTCCAAATTCCACAAGCAAATCAATCCGATTATCGAGTTATAACATTTCAAATCAAATTCGACTTCGAATTTCACCAAAATATAACAAATCAAATGAAATTAGGGTTTCCAAGAGAAAAGGAAGATAAATCGTATCAATTATCACAAATTAACCAATAATCGAGCTAGAACTTGATTACGAAACCCTAATTACAAATTCCAACCGAAATCATGACAAATCGAATAAATCGAATAAATTAGGATTTTCAAGAAATTACCAAAGGAGAAATATATACCAAATTGAAGCTTTCTATTCGATCAAGGATCGTCAATTCAGCTCGACTCTCGATTTTCCGGTCAGTCCGATCAGATTCCGCGCTTAATTTCTCTCTCTTTCTCTCTTTCCCTTTCTTTGCTTCGGCCTAAACCTAACTCACGTATTCTTCTTAATTTTTACGGTGAAATGAAATGAGAAGGAAGGGAATTTGTTTTAATAATTGGACTTTTGCAAATATACCCCTCCATTTTATTAATATTACCAAACTTTAACATGTGTGTTACAAATAGGCCCTTATGTAATATTTTATTTATTAAAAAGATGAAAGAGAAAGAGAGAAGATGTTTAGTTTATCCATTTTGCAATTAAGTCCCTCAAAATAACAAGAATAACAGAAATACAGACCCCAGTGCGGACCAACCATCCGCACTGCGGATCCATCCAGCCGCATCCATTACGCAATAACAAACACACCCCAGTGCGGATCACTCATCCGCACTGCGGATCCGTCCAGCCGCACTCACAGCGCAATTAGCAAACACACATCCCAGTGCGGACCGATCATCCGCACTGCGGATCCGTCCAGCCGCACTCACGGCGCAGAAAAATGTCCGAGCCTAGTGCGGACGCACTGAGCTCAATGCGGGTGCTCCCATCCGCATTCAGTACTTAGCGAAATTTTCAGAAGAGTACAGAACTCACCCGCACTGCGGATTCCCATCCGCACTACCATCCGCACCCAGTGAAAATCACAGCCGTTTATTAAAGAACTTGTCCCAGTGCGGGTGAAGCCACCCGCAGTGCGGGTCATCCATCCGCACTGGACCGTTTTTCTATATTTATAATTCGATTCGTGACGCCTTATCTCAATCAGTTAGTATATAATATTTATTATAAAATTCATAATGTCACATTTCTCCCCCCCTTAAAATAAAGTTCAGTCCGCTGAACTTGATTTCGTACCTTAATTGTCGAATAATTCCGGATACTTTTCTCGGATGCTCTCTTCGAGCTCCCACGTCGCTTCCTTATCGGAATGGCGTCCCCATTTTACCAACACGAGCCGAATCACTTTGTTTCGTAGCCGTTGCTCTTTTCGATCCAATATCTGCATTGGTTCTTCTTGATATGTCAGATCATCTTGTACGTGTAAACCCGAGTGATCAATACAATGCGACGGATCTCGCACATATCTGCGTAACTGTGATACATGGAATACCGGGTGAACCCGGTCCAACGCTGGTGGTAGTGCAAGCTCGTATGCAACCGGTCCAACTCGTCGCAAAATCTGGAACGGCCCAATATATCGAGGACTTAGCTTGCCCGAAACACCAAATCGATGCACGCCTCTGACAGGCGAAACTCGAAGCCATACGTGATCACTTTCTTGAAATTCCAACGGTCTTCGGTGAACATCCGCATATTTCTTTTGCCTTTCTTGAGCCGACTTGAGCCGACTCAAAACCATCTTTGTTTTCTCAGCAATTTCTTCTAACATTTGCGGCCCTGTAGGTGGATAGGTACCCGCTGGTCCCCACCACAATGGAGTACGGCACTGCTGCCCTGTCAGCGCCTCTTGCGGTGACATACCAATGCTCGAATGATAACTGTTGTTATACGCAAACTCCACCAGATACAAATGATCAACCCACGAACCTTGTAAACTTAGCGCGCAGGAGCGCAACATGTCTTCCAGTGTCTGAATGGTACGCTCAGACTGACCGTCAGTCTGAGGATGGTGCGCAGTGCTGAATCTCAACTTGGTACCCATTGTTTCTTGAAAACTCTCCCAGAAATGAGAAGTGAACCGAGGATCTCGGTCAGAAATAATATTACGCGAGCAACCATGGTACTTAAACTGATATTTCAGGAACAATTCCGCCAATTCTGGCCCAGATGTCTCAATTCGAAGCGGAATGAAATGCGCTATCTTCGTTAACCGATCCACAATCACCCAAACTGTATTATACCTTCCGACAGTTCTCGGAAATCCACTTACGAAATCCATCGTGATTGATTCAAATTTCCTTGTAGGTATTTCCAGCGGTCTTAGCAATCCTGCTTTTCTCTGCCGATCCGCTTTAACTTGCTGACATATTTGACACTTTTCAACGTACCTTTGTACTTCCTTTTTCATCTTTGGCCACCAAAAATACTTCTTTAGATCTTGATACATTTTTACCTCTCCCGGATGGATAGCGTATCCCGAATTGTGCGCCTCTGACAAAATCAGATCTTTCAACTCTGAATTACTTGGTACACAAATGCGGTCATGAAACCGCAAGATGCCATCTCCTTGAACTTGAAACGGTGAATCTGCGTTTGACTCATAGTGCAGTTTGAATTTCTGACATCTCGGATCATTCTGTTGCTCTGCACGAATCTGCTCGTGTAATTCCGATCGGATTTCAACCGCTGCTAGCACAACCGACGCCATTGCAGTTGCGCTAGTCCCAACCTCACTTCTATTACATTTAGATGCAACTTCCAACGCTAATTCGCGTGACGCGCCAACATGTATTTCCATTCTGCGCATTTCCTCGAGAAGATGAGTTTCACTTGTAATCACCGACGCCAGGTTTACCTGACTCTTTCTGCTCAATGCATCTGCTACACTGTTCGCTTTTCCTGCATGATACTGGATATCCAAGTCATAGTCTTTCATCAATTCTAACCACCGCCTTTGTCTCAAATTTAACTCCTTTTGCGTGAAGATGTATTTCAGACTTTGATGATCAGTATAGATTCGGCATTTCACGCCATACAAGTAATGCCGCCAAATTTTCAGCGCAAATATCACTGCCGCTAACTCCAAATCATGCGTCGGGTAGTTTTGCTCGTGCGGTCGCAATTGCCGAGATGCGTAGGCAATTACATGATCATCTTGCATCAATACGCAACCCAAACCCAATCGAGAAGCATCGGTATAAACCGTGTACTCCTTATCAGCAGTCGGCATAGCAAGGACTGGCGCGGATACCAGCCGACTCTTCAATTCCTCAAAACTTTTATCTTGCGCGGTACCCCAATCAAATTTCACGCCTTTGTGCAATAATTTTGTAAGTGGCGCGGCTAACCGCGAAAACCCGAGTACAAATCTCCTGTAGTACCCGGCTAACCCCAGAAAGCTGCGAATTTCAGTAACTGTCTCCGGCCTTTTCCAATCTGTCACAGCCCGAATCTTTTCGGAATCTACCGCTAACCCTTTTTCAGAAACCACATGCCCCAAAAATGCAACTTCCTCCAACCAAAATTCACATTTCGACAACTTTGCGAATAACTGATGTTCACGCAATCTTTGCAACACAATTCTAAGATGTACCTCATGTTCTTCTCGCGAACGCGAATACACCAGTATATCATCAATGAACACCACAACTGTAGAATCCAACAGATCGTGAAACACACGGTGCATCAAGTCCATGAACGCTGCCGGTGCGTTCGTCAGCCCAAATGGCATAACCAGGTATTCATAATGCCCGTACCTTGTACGGAACGCTGTCTTATCCACATCGCTCGGCCGTATTCTCAGCTGGTGATACCCTGTTCTCAGATCAATCTTTGAATATATTGAGGATCCCTGTAACTGATCAAACAGATCGTCAATCCGAGGTAACGGATATTTATTTTTCACAGTTACCTTGTTCAGCTCGCGGTAATCAATACATAACCGCAATGTTCCATCTTTCTTCTTGACAAATAATACTGGCGCGCCCCATGGCGACGTGCTAGGTCTGATAAATCCACTCTCCAACATATCTTCCAATTGCGCCTTAAGTTCTTTCAGTTCTGCCGGTGCCATTCGATACGGCGCTTTTGAAATCGGTGTTGTGCCCGGTACCAATTCGATACCGAACTCCACTTCTCGTTCAGGTGGCAACCCTAAAATCTCTTCCGGAAATACATCCACAAATTCTGAAACCACCGGAATGGTGCTGATCTCTGGAACTGCCGCAGACGCATAAACCACGGCCGCCAAGTAAGCATCACACCCTGATTCTAACAAATGTTTCATCTCTACAGCCGAAATACACGGTGTTAGTTTCCCAATTTCTCTACAATTGAGTATGCAAGACATACCTCTTGAATTCGCGAAATGGATCCGACGATGCGGACAATCAATAGTAGCAGCGTGTCTCGTCAACCAGTCCATACCCAATAACACGTCGTAGCCGGAAATCTCCATTACCAACAAGTCCGCCTCGAACTCTCTTCCATCTATCTTAATCTTTCGGTTTCGGCATAAAGTGATTCCTTGATCAGTTGAACCGAATGGGGTTTGAACATTTACAACTTGATTACACGTCTCAATTGGCCAATTCCCTTTTTCTACCAATTCCCTCGACACAATAGAATGGCTGCACCCCGTATCAATCAAACAATACGCATCCTGATCAGATATAGAGAGTATACCTGTCATGACGTCAGTCTGGCCATCTCCCAGCGCAGTTGCAGCGTTGCGCGAAGTTCCAGCAATGTTAAGCGCATTCGCCGCCGCCCTGCCATCGTTCCTGCCGACGCTGCCGGCACCGCTAACCCTGCCGACACTACCGGCGCTACTAGCCCTGCTAGCGCTAGCCCCGCCAGCTTGAGATGCACCACGTCCACGCCACGTTGGCGCTCCACGCCCAACGCTAGCGGACCCTCCCGCGCTACCAGCGCCTCGCATCCTCATAAGCGCATTCGGGCACTCCCTCGCCCAATGTCCCGCGCTACCACATATGAAACAAGCGCTAGTCTTGCGCCTACACTCAACCTCATCGTGCGCTTGATTGCACGATCGGCACCATTGCGAAGGAATCACCGGTCTAAAACCCGGCATAGAGGTCTGTCTAAACGGAGGTCTCGGCGCCATATTTGACCGAGGGGGTCTAGCAAATGATGGTCCTCCCCTCGACCTCGACATTTGCCCACTCTGAGCATCCTTCTGTTTTACATTTCTTTCGGTTAGTTGCTCTTTCCTCCGCTTACCATGCATCTCTATCTGCTCTGCATGATCCATCATAGATTGCAACTCCGTAGCAGTCGGAGTATCAACAATCATCGATATATTTCCATCCAAACCATCCAAATAGTGCCTGTGATACCTTACCGCGTCATTCTGAATATCTGATGCATAACGCGATAACGCCAGAAACTCACTATTGTAATCCCCCACCGGACGCCCATTTTGCCTCAATTCCAGAAACTTCCTCCGCAACGCTTCACGTTGAATATTGCTCAGAAACCTCCGGTTGAACTGCTGTTCAAACCATTCCCACGGAATTCTCGCTTCCTCCCCGACATAGCTGCGTCGGGCTCCGTCCCACCAAAACCTTGCGTCACCCTCCAATTGCTGCTCAGTTACCTCTACTTTGTCTTCCTCAGGTGCGCGGCATAAATTCAGCTTTGCATTAATCTGCGCCAGCCATTCCTCGGCTGCCGCATACCCGCCGGTTCCATCATAGCGCGGCGGATTCAAGCGCAGAAATGAATCATACAACCTTCTAAACTCTTCGGGTGCACCACCGTGAACCACCGGTGCTGCATCCCGCATCTCCGCTTGGCGACCTCTCTCGTAGGCCGCAATCAGCCGGTCATCTATGTCCCGGTCTCTACCTGGCGCTCCTCCAACGCCACCAGCTCCCTCAGCACCAGCTGGACCAGCCCCAGCCTGATCCGCAGCCGGCTCGATAATCAATTCCGTATTCCTCCGAGGTCTGCCTCTACCTCGGTGTGGTGTTTCCATTTTCTGAATAAACAAAGTTAGTTTATAACATTCGATATTCCTTACTTATCATACGAAATTCGCATAGTCGCGACGACCCCATTAATACGTATACCACTCTCGTATCCAAACAAGTCTGGTTCAGGTTCTAAACCATGCTCTGATACCACCAAAGGGGACCTGTCACACCCCGCGGCCCCACGAGGCGTGACGGGTGCCTCCTGCCGTAGACATACGGTTGCCCGTATGCCTACAAGGCAAGTACGATATAATAGAAAGTAAAACACACCAACAAAACAAACAAATAACTAAGAAAAACAGTTCACAAATCCCAACTGGTCAGGTAATATCATACAAAATCCGTATCTCGATGGATACGTATCACCAAATGACATAGAGAACACATATATATATACAATCAAAACATAAATCTATACATGTCTCTAGTCACAATACCAGACAGCTAAGCAGCGGTGAAAACCAGGCCTACCGACCTCGTGTCTCTCTCGGATCCGCCGAACCGGAACCTGAAAAAGTAACCCAAAAGAGGGGATGAGAATTGAATTCTCAGTGCGATAATTTGCCACATATCGTCCCTGGACTTGCAATCACAGATTATATTCAAAAAGTAAACACAAATATAGCTCAAATCAGTTTATAATCATATATAAACATGAATACACAAACCCGACAACATATATTCAAATGAAATCACAATTCAGGAATTGCCAAGATGAAATTCAAGCACACAATATTTGGTTTAACTCGATTTCAGAATATCTGGTAGTAACTACAGATGTTCCACCAAACTGGACCCCAATTCGTTCCCACTCATCTGTAGGGTTACAGACACCTACAGACGGCTGTACCAGGTAAAACCTTTTCTCATGACACTCATCTGTAGTTACAGGCTTAACTGTTTAATTAAAAGTCTGGTTCTAATTCCTATCCGGAAATCCATATAAATCCAACTGACCATCCAAACGCAATACCCCCTGGGTAATGCCATCCGATACACAGTCACCACATCCAAAATCATAGTACAAAGTCACTTACCCTTCGTCCCAACCGGTACTGGGAACTGCCGAAGGTCAGACGATCTAAAGCTTTAGAACACTGAGCGTCAAACGTCCATGCATTAGACTTTGACAAAATCCGGATTCACCCCCTGGGTGACGTCATCACGGTGGATGACCATAATACCATATCCACCAACCGATGGTGATATAAAGCACGGTGACTTTAATTCCAAATTCAGATCATTCAGATCAACACAAATAATAACCATACCAGCATGCAAATCAATCAGATTTAAACAATTCGAGTTTCACTTTATTTGGGCAATGCAATGCATATGAATCAAAACACAGTTTAATTTCTGAATATAAAATATCAAACAAGTCCAAAAACCCCGCACCTGAGTAATAGCACGCTCGACTAAGGCTCAGGCGTCTCGAACGATCCAGAAATCCTTTGCCTCGTATGATTACCACCTATTTTATACGTTAAATGCGATTAACGCGTTCGATTAATATCCGATAATTAATACCATTACCCAACCCTAATTCGAATTCCAATTCAATCGGTGGTTCTGAATAAACAACATGAACCGATATGTTTTACGAAGTTATAACTCGATTAATTCCAACAATTTCCAGAGTTTCACATGAAACTATCATAATTCCTTTCCATTTCAATCCAACCCCAAAACCCTAGTTCAATTCCAAATTCCACAAGCAAATCAATCCGATTATCGAGTTATAACATTTCAAATCAAATTCGACTTCGAATTTCACCAAAATATAACAAATCAAATGAAATTAGGGTTTCCAAGAGAAAAGGAAGATAAATCGTATCAATTATCACAAATTAACCAATAATCGAGCTAGAACTTGATTACGAAACCCTAATTACAAATTCCAACCGAAATCATGACAAATCGAATAAATCGAATAAATTAGGATTTTCAAGAAATTACCAAAGGAGAAATATATACCAAATTGAAGCTTTCTATTCGATCAAGGATCGTCAATTCAGCTCGACTCTCGATTTTCCGGTCAGTCCGATCAGATTCCGCGCTTAATTTCTCTCTCTTTCTCTCTTTCCCTTTCTTTGCTTCGGCCTAAACCTAACTCACGTATTCTTCTTAATTTTTACGGTGAAATGAAATGAGAAGGAAGGGAATTTGTTTTAATAATTGGACTTTTGCAAATATACCCCTCCATTTTATTAATATTACCAAACTTTAACATGTGTGTTACAAATAGGCCCTTATGTAATATTTTATTTATTAAAAAGATGAAAGAGAAAGAGAGAAGATGTTTAGTTTATCCATTTTGCAATTAAGTCCCTCAAAATAACAAGAATAACAGAAATACAGACCCCAGTGCGGACCAACCATCCGCACTGCGGATCCATCCAGCCGCATCCATTACGCAATAACAAACACACCCCAGTGCGGATCACTCATCCGCACTGCGGATCCGTCCAGCCGCACTCACAGCGCAATTAGCAAACACACATCCCAGTGCGGACCGATCATCCGCACTGCGGATCCGTCCAGCCGCACTCACGGCGCAGAAAAATGTCCGAGCCTAGTGCGGACGCACTGAGCTCAATGCGGGTGCTCCCATCCGCATTCAGTACTTAGCGAAATTTTCAGAAGAGTACAGAACTCACCCGCACTGCGGATTCCCATCCGCACTACCATCCGCACCCAGTGAAAATCACAGCCGTTTATTAAAGAACTTGTCCCAGTGCGGGTGAAGCCACCCGCAGTGCGGGTCATCCATCCGCACTGGACCGTTTTTCTATATTTATAATTCGATTCGTGACGCCTTATCTCAATCAGTTAGTATATAATATTTATTATAAAATTCATAATGTCACATTGTATTTCAATGTACATTATTCATATGGCAATTGTTGGTTGTCAATTTTGGCGATTCAAAAAAATTCAGGGTTTTCAACAACCGTCTCTCCAACCCCTTTCCCTCCCCTCTTTCTCTCTCCATTCGTCAAATTTTTTAAAAATATCATACTCCTAAAAATAATAAACCAAAACGTCACGTTTTTTGAAAAATTTGAATTTTGACACGGCCGCATCCTCTAGATGCGACCACTCCTTTTTTTCGTTCAGATTGAACGGCCACACGAGAAGAAGAAGAAGAAAAAGGTGGCCGCTTCCCCAAGATGCGGCCATGCTATTTTTTGAAATTTCACAGAATCGTGGTATTTTGATTTATTATTTTCTGAGGTATGGTATTTTTAAAAATTTCGATTCCATTCGACTCTATCATTTCTATTTCTTGTAGTTCTTATTCTGAAATAATACTTTCTCTCCCGATTCTACCTTCTCGAGTTGAGAGGAGAACAAAGAAGAGGAGAGGAATCGAAGTCAAGCGAAGATGATCTGAGTCAAGAGTACGGTATTATCAGAATTCAGAACGTAGAGATCCTATCTCAATTAGAGCATGACGTTGAGTAGATTTGGTCGTTGTCGGAGTGTGACGGCGATTAAAGAAGCAGATCTGATCGTGGAGCGAGATGACGATTAAAGTACCAGGGTGATCAACATATCGATCAGAGCGTAACAGTGATGATCTGATCATTAACACAGCTGTAATCGAATAAGCATGATAATTAAGGTATTATGGTGATTACGAGAGGATTATAATATTATATTAATTTAGAGGATTTTACAAGAATAAATAAATTAATATTGGAATTATGATAATTTGATTTATTATAATATATTTTTTATTAATAAAATTATTAGTAGATATTTAATTAAAGCTAGTCATTTCGAAATTTTATCATTTATGAAATAGTGAATTAGCATATTCTATAAACCTCTCAATTCGTATTTGACAAATATTTTTAAGCATAATAGTAAAGAACTTTCAAAAAATATAAAATTTAGTCTCCAAGCACATTTTAATATAGAGCGTCACATTTTAATATGGAGAACACGCTGTGCAGTTCAAATTAATTATTTAGATTTTGAAATTACAAAAACTCACTTGATATAACGAACTGTTGTATACCAATGTTGGTATATTATCAAACTTATATATATATATATATATAGAGAGAGAGAGAGAGAGAGAGATGGGCTATGGTACATTGTAATGTATAGCCTTCTCTGTACATTGCACTATAAATCACGTGATTCAAAGTCCAAATAACCGATCCAAACCATTCATCTTGTTGTCCATATTAATATGTGTTTGGAGACCAAATTTTATATTTTTTTAGAATTTTTTTACTATTTTTTTAGATTTATTGAAAATCATTGTTTTTAGACAAATCTGGACCATAAAAAAACAGCGATTTTCAATAAATCTAAAAAAATAGTAAAAAAAATTCCAAAAAATGTAAAATTTGGTCTCCAGACACATATTAATATGGATAACAAGATGAACGGTTTGGATCGGTTATTTGGACTTCGAATCACGTGATTTATAGTCCAATATACAGAGAAGACTATACATTGCAATGTACCATAGCCCATCTATATATATCTATCTATCTATCTATATATATATATATATATAAGAATATGCTAGCATACTATGCGTAGCATAGAGGGCCTTCGTGCAACGGCTCAATATTCAACTTTTCAAAATTCTAACGGTCGATTTGAATCATTCATCTTGTTCTTCATATTAATATGTATTTGGAGACCAAATTTTACATTTTTTGGAATTTTTTTACTATTTTTTTAGATTGATTGAAAATTACTATTTTCAGCAAATCTAGACCATAAAAAAAAAAAAATTCAATAAATCTAAAAAAATAGTAAAAAAATTCCAAAAAATGTAAAATTTGGTCTCCAAATACATATTAATATGAAGAACAAGATGAATGATTCAAATCGACCATTAGGATTTTGAAAAGTTGAATATTGAGCCGTTGCACGAAGGCCCTCTATGCTACGCATAGTATGCTAGCATATTCTTATATATATATATATATAGATAGATAGATATATATATATAGATGGGCTATGGTACATTGCAATGTATAGTCTTATCTGTATATTGCACTATAAATCACGTGATTCAAAGTCCAAATAACCGATCCAAACCGTTCATCTTGTTATCCATATTAATATGTGTTTGGAGACCAAATTTTACATTTTTTGGAATTTTTTTTACTATTTTTTTAGATTTATTGAAAATCGCTATTTTTTTATTGTCTAGATTTGTCTGAAAACAATGATTTTCAATAAATCTAAAAAAATAGTAAAAAAATTCCAAAAAATGTAAAATTTGGTCTCCAAACACATATTAATATGGAGAACAAGATGAATGGTTCAAATCGACTGTTAGGATTTTGAAAAGTTGAATATTGAGCCGTTGCACGAAGACCCTCTATGCTATGCATAGCATGCTATCATATTCCTATATATATATATATAGAGATTGGCTACTATGCTTATATAAGCATATCCCCACATATACTTATAACTCATTTTTGTGTTTTCAATGTCCAAATGGTCGATCAGAACCATTTATCTTGTTCTCCATATTAATATGTTCTTGGAGACCAAATTTTATATTTTTCTGAATTTTTTACTATTTATCAAGCCACTTTGAAAATCGCTGATCCAACGGTGGCTTAACAAAACAGTAAAATCAGAAGCCACCGTTGGATCAACGATTTTCAAAGTGGCTTAATAAATAGTAAAAAAATTCAGAAAAATATAAAATTTAGTCTCCAAGCACAAATTAATATGGAGAACAATATGAACGGTTCTGATCGACCATTTGGACAATGAAAACACAAAAATGAGTTATAAGCATATGTGGAGATATGCTTATATAAGCATAGTAGCCAACCTCTATATATATATATATAGATAGATAGATAGATATATATAGATGGGCTATGGTACATTGCAATGTATAGTCTTCTTTATACATTGCATTATAAATCACGTGATTCAAAGTTCAAATTATCGATCCAAATCATTCATCTTGTTGTCCATATTAATATGTGTTTGGAGACTAAATTTTATATTTTTTGAAACTTTGTTACTATTTTTTTAGATTTATTGAAAATCATTGTTTTCAGACAAATCTGGACCATAAAAAAACAGCGATTTTCAATAAATCTAAAAAAATAGTAAAAAAGATTCCAAAAAATGTAAAATTTGGTCTCCAAACACATATTAATATGGATAACAAGATAAACAGTTTGGATCAGTTATTTGGACTTTAAATCACGTGATTTATAGTGCAATGTACAGAGAAGACTATACATTGCAATGTACCATAGCCCATCTATATATATCTATCTATCTATCTATCTATATATATATATATATATATATAGGAATATGCTAGCATGCTATGCGTAGCATAGAGGGCCTTCGTGCAACGGCTCAATATTCAACTTTTCAAAATCCTAACGGTCGATTTGAATCATTCATCTTGTTCTTCATATTAATATGTATTTGGAGACCAAATTTTACATTTTTTGAAATTTTTTTACTATTTTTTTAGATTTATTGAAAATTACTATTTTCAGCAAATCTAGATCATAAAAAAACAGCAATTTTCAATAAATCTAAAAAAATAGTAAATAAATTCAAAAAAATGTAAAATTTGGTCTCCAAACACATATTAATATGGAGAACAAGATGAACGGTTCAAATCGACCGTTAGGATTTTGAAAAGTTGAATATTGAGCCGTTGCATGAAGGTCCTCTATGCTTATAACTCATTTTTGTGTTTTCAATGTCCAAATGGTCGATGTGAACCATTAGATGTGATCTCTATATTGAAATGTGGTTGGAGACCAAATTTTACATTTTTCTGAATTTGTTTACTATTTATTAAGCTACTTTGAAAATCGCTAATCCAACGGTGGCTTAACAAAACAGTAAAATCAGAAGCCACCGTTGGATCATAGATTTTCAAATTGGCTTAATAAATAGTTAACAAATTCAGAAAAAATGTAAAATTTGGTCTCCAAGCACATTTCAATATAGAGATCACATCTAACGGTTCAGATCGACCATTTAGACATTGGAAACACAAAAATGAGTTATAAGAATATGTGAAAATATGCTTATATAAGCATAGTAGCCAACATCTCTCTATATATATATATATATATATATATATATATATTCTATTACAAAGTACGGTAAATTAATGCTAGTAGCATCTCGATCGTATGTATCCACTTTTAGTGGGGAATATGTATTAGAATTGACATATAATTTGCATTCATGAATTTTACTCTTATGTGACATATATACATGTTATATTAAACTCGTGGGCGGCATTGAAGGACGGGGTGGCAAAAAAATTCGTAGTTTGTGATTCGATTTGAATTTGATTTGAGTTTGATTTGAATTTAATTTGATTCTAAATTAGTTTATTCTGAAACAAATCAAATCAGTTCGGTTCGACTCTTATTCAAATCAAACTCAAACTGGGTATAATTCGTTCGAAATTAATTCGTAAACTATTTAATTAGATTTGAATCTCAAATAATACAACTAATGAATTCAACCATTAATCTTTAATAATGCAGAAACCGAACTTATATTATAACTCAAAATTATTAATATAATGATAACTTATAATAGAAAAATATTTCGACAACATAACAAATTAATAATGGAATAAGTTTCATTTGACTAGATTCATGTCGTGATTTTTATCAATTAAGTAACGTAAAAAGTAAGGAAATTTTGAACTGGTTCATAGTCCCCAGTAGTGTGAATTCGTAAAAGGTAAAAGAAAACCGTGTGAATTTTGTTCCGCGAGAAGAAAACTAATGCATAAACTACCGGTATATCTAGGGTTGTCAAAAGAAATTGTAGTTTGTAATTCGATAATTGATTTCAATTCGAAAAATGTGTAGTTCGCAATTAATTCAATTTAAAATTAATTCGATTCAAAATAAATCAAACTTAGTTCGATTCGAATCTTATTCAAATTCAAACTCAAACTAGAACAAATTCGACTCGGTTTGATTCGTTGCCACCCAATGAATGGATATGCATGGCAGCTAACAGAAAAGCGTTGAAGAGAAAGTGCCTTCAATTCAGATAAATTGTGATTGATTAAGCTGTCCATTTTTATGCAAATTTCGCGTTTGAGATATTACGCGTACACTACTTAACTAGTTTTTGGGGTCATTTCTGAGTCAAAAGTGCGTTGAGTCAATTATCAACGGTTGCTGTTTGAAAATCCAGCCGTGATTTCAAAGCCAGTCCGGAATTCAAAATTTGATGTTGTCGTCGACTATTAAACAGTTAGAATTTTGCATGCATGGGCAAAATTAATTTCTTAATATTTTTTATTTAGGAAAAGATTTTTTTTTCCCGGGCTCCCATCCCCCAAATATCCCTCACCTTATCTAATCCAATTCTAACAAACACAGGTATATTAATTTACAAAGTCATTGATCAGATTTATTTGAGCTAGTTTTCCAACAAAGAATTTACCCTACTACTGGGAGATAATTATAGTGGAATAGAAAAATATAGTGCTATATAAATAAGAGCTAGGTTAATGAAAACAAATTATTGCAGCAAGCAAACCTCTAGAAGTCCCCAACCAGTCGGAATAAATGCTAAGGTCACAAAAATATCCAAAACAGTTAGAACAATCAAGATGGAAAGCAAGGTCACGAAGACCAATAACTTGATCAACCAAAAAACCAGCTGTATTTGGGCTTCTCCTCCCTAAAGACACAATCTGAAAAATATATAAAAAATAAGAAAGAAAACCGGAAATGATGCCAGTTAGCATCATATTTGGAAAGTTGAATTAATATAGAAATCAAACAAACCGAAATAAATTATTTTAAATAAAAAAATTAATATATTTCGGTCCGAACCGAACAAACCGAACTAACTAAAATAAAATTTTGGTTCGGTTCGGTCCGATTCAACTGCAATGCTAAATCGGTTTGGTTGGTTCTATTTTTGAAATCAAACTATGATTTTGATTTGCCTAGTTCGGATGCTTATATTAAAGAGGCATCTTTTGCACTTTCAATTTTATTAATCTCATATGCAAACCTCGCTGAAAAGGCCCCATTGCCCGTAGAAGTTCGGTGAGAAGGCCGCGATCCTCTCCGAGATCACCAGAAGGATCCAGTATTGCTCCAGCGGTAGAGACAAAATCAGCATTGGTGCGACGATGGTACTATCGGTCCCATTGTTCGTAGCTTTAAGCTTTCAAGCGCATTTCAAAAAAAGATAATTTTTTTGATAAATATTAATAGATCGGTCCTTCTCAGCTCTCCTCTCATTATTTTTCAATAACAATAAGTTGTTGAATAAAGCATTCAATACACTCCAATTGATTTTGGTTTTTTTCCTATTATTTCCTCGTAAGTTAAATAAATTTTTCTCTTGCTTCGATTGTTATTTTGGCATGAGTTTAGTTTATTAATTTTTTATTATTTTGGTTGTTTGATATTTTAGATATGAATAAATAAGTTTTTATATATTAATATTTGCACATAAAGACATCCATATTTGCATCCAGTTATTTTAGAAATATGTTAGGTACCTTAGGTATGAATACTTGCATTACAGATGTATAAATATTTGCTTGATTTTGTATGAATACTTGTATTTTAGATTTTTTAAAATTACCATATCGTCGTATTTGTATTGTATCTGATACGATATCCGTACCTGTATCCATGCAACATAGTCTACAATGTAAATATTAGTATATAAATGCACAGGTGTGAATACTTTTCATATTACGTATTAATACAATCAAGCGCCAAATAGAGTAATTTATAAAAAAAACTATTAAATTAAGATCTTTTTCAACGTAACAATTTATACTTCAGTTATAAGTATGAATACTTACAATACTTGATATTAATACGTTCAAATGTCATCTAGTGCCACAAATAAAAAATAGAGAATATATTAGATACAAACACTTGATACACGAACTATTCACACTTGCATGACGATGTATGAATACTTGTAATACTTTCAGACATCATCCAGTGTCATGTGAAAAAAATTGATAGAATTTGTTAGATACAAAAACTTGATACATGAACTATTCACATTTGCATGATGATGTATGAATACTTGCAATCCTTTATATTAATACTTTCAGATATCATCCAGTGTCATATGAAAAAAAAAAATAGAATTTGTTATATACATATACTTGATACATGAACTATTTACACTTACATGAGGAGGTAGCATACTTTATATTAGTACTTTCAAAAATTATCTGATGCCAAAAGAAAAAAAAAATGTTGATAAAATATTTTAGATAAAACGCTTGATACGTAAACTATTAACATTTGTACAACAATGTATGAATACTTGCAATATTTGAAATTCATACGTTCATACATCATCCTGTGCCATATGAAAATAAAAATAAAAATTTCATAGATTCTGTTAATTACTAACACTTGCATGACGATGTATAAATACTTGCACTACTTAATATTAATCTTTTCAGATATCATCTTGTGTTATATGAAAAAAAATAATAAAATATGTTAGGTACAAACACTTCAGACATGAATTATATACACATGCATTACGATATATGAATACTTGAACAACGATGTATGAATACTTGCTCGACAAGATATAAATACTTACATGACAAGGTATTCTCGATGATGTATGAATACTTGCACGACGAGGTATGAATACTTGCACGATGGATAACCTGAAAGCATGTCATCATGGATCTCATTTGAAAGAGAAAATTACATAGAAGACGTCCATGATTTTATATTTATAAATTTCCTCACAGATCGTGAGAAATATTGACAAGATTGAACGGAGAAAAAAAAATTCCAACTCTAAAAACGTGTAAAAGATGTGTGTGATGTACCTAGTTTTTTTTTTTTTTGAAATACTTGGTATCTTAGGTATGAATACTTGATATATTATATATTAATACTTGCGCGCATAGGTATCAATATTTGGACGCGTTAGTTATAAAATCTATCAAAAATTATGTGGTCCCCCCAGTAATTAATGAAGTTAAGTTAGTTAACGGTCTCCACAAGTAGTTATTGATTGAGAATGAATGAGAGAAATTGACTAAAAGATAGTTAGTCGATCTCTTTTTATTTTTATTTTCTACGCTTTATGACCGTTAGTAAACTTTTGAACAAGTAGTTGTTATCTTATTTAAATAAAATGAAATTTGTCATACACATAAAGTAAAAGAATTAGTCACGCTGCGGACACAATAAATTTATGATATAAAGTTGGTGCTGCCATTTTTATTAATACTCTAAAAAAAATTAAAAAATAAAAACTGTCCATCCTAATTTTTTTTTTAAAATGTCCTGACAGTCTGTCCCACGGACGGTCCAGATTCTCTAGCAGACTGCTCGGTCTAGGGGCGGTCTACTAGGGACCAGACCGCCTGGGGTGCCTCTACTTTTTTTTTAGAGATCTTAATATTTTGATTTAAATAATTTTGTGAAGAAAAAGTTTTCTTGTTTAGAGTGTATGTCAAAAAATAAGACATTTGATATATTTATGAAGTGATGTCGTAACTATTTATAACTTTAATTTGATTTGTCAGTTAGATATCACAAGTTTAAAGATAATACTAATTAAGGACTTGGCCTTAATTCAAAATATACATATACATATATACATATACATATTCATATATTTACATGTATTATATTATATATACATATATATATCTATTATATTATTATATACATATATTATACATATATTATACATATATACATAGTCCATGCGGCGCAAATGCGGTCCCATTTTAAAACACTTAATATATGTATATATATATATATATATCAAATTAAGGACCAAACTACAAAAGTGATTATACTAGCATGTAGAGTATTAAAAAAAACACAAAATTGACACAAATGTCAATTTATTTGAATTGTTTTACAGTTAGTTATGAATTTCCAAAGTTTAACTTTCGAAAAAACTTTAAATAGCCATAACTTTGGCTATGAGAGTTGGATTTGCGCGTAGGACCACTTTTCAGAAAGGGGGTGACGAGACGGATCCGAATATCGCTCGGGAGTTATTCTCGGACATCCAAGGCATCAGAATTTAAAAAAAATATCGTTTAGTACCTCAAAAATTCAGTTTAAGTTTTCGTTCTACGGTAGACATACAGCGATCGGTATTTTATTTGTCAAAAGCCTAATATTATTCAATAATTATTCATATAATTATTTTAAAATATCTTTACTATTTATTGTGTTTGTTTGTCTATCTCCGAGCAAATGGTATATGTTGACAGTAATCAAATAATCTAATTATTCTCTAAAAAAAAGAAGTTGACATCATTGAGGCAATCTAACTATATTTTCTTGTGTATATTTGAATAAAATAAATTATTAAGAATCAAGGTCAAGTCCTTAATTAGTGTTATCTTTAGACTTGTGATATCCAACTGACAAATCAAATTAAAGTTATAAAGAGTTACGACATCACTTCATAAATATATCAAATACACTCTAAACAAGAAAACTTTTTCTTCACAAAATTATTTAAATCAAAATATTAATTTGAGTAACTTGCTCAAATACCACTTTGTTAAACTAAGTGCACCACTAATCGCTCTAAAACTGAAAATAAATGCAATTTAAAAGTAAATAGATGAGTTTAGAGAAATTTAACATGCAGGGTGATAACAAAGTTCGGTAAAATAAAGGCCTACGTCTCCGGAACGTCGCAACCTCTTCTAGGTGCATCTTTCTATACCCAACGAGAAATATTTACAACTTGTGAACTAGTGAGCCTTTACAAAGCAATGGAAAGTCACATGACCAACTAGAGTAGAGAACGAAGTCTCAAAGTTTAGATCCTCAAGAGACTCTAAATCTCACTCTAACTTTATCTAACTCAAGATTAGTGAAGTGAGTTTGAGGTTGTTCGAGATATTGAAGTTTTAAGCTCAATCAACAATGGAGGAACTTTAGCTCACAAAAAATCACTTTTAGAAAGTTAGGGTCGACTGTATTTTTTTTAGGAAAAAAGCCACAAGCCATATTTATAGAGACAGCTGCAAAATGTGCTTTTTGACTTAAAATGTTAAAGACATTTGTTAAAATGTTACAACATTTTAGTTCAATTTGAATTTAGGTTTGTTTTTTCTGTGAGATCGATCAAAACGTTACCAATAATTATAAAATGTTATCAATGATTTGTCTCTGTGAAAAACTTGATAAAAAACAACATTTTTGAAACTTGAAACTAATTAAAATGTTACAACATTTTTAACAAACGTTACCAACATTTTATATTATTTATGAGTTTGATCAAGCTGCTCCTCAGTGTTTATATACAGGTTAAATCGTTACAGCATTTTACAAACGTTACCAATGTTTATTTCCTGGTGAAACAACATTAAACTAACTTTATCAATTTTAAGATTTTACGATTTATATTCTTGATAAATGTCTTCATGATTTTCTTCGGTTCAAATATTCCATATTCTAATTCTATTTGACTTGAACCGGCATATCTTTCAAAAGATAGAAGAAATCATAAAATTCAATAATTGTATATTTTTGCAAATTAGTCAAATAGATAAAAATATTATTACTAGAACAACAGAACCACACTACTGTTGTAACGGTCCATGAACCATTCCAACGGTAAGGACCACTTGCTTCCTTTTTTACAGCTCTCAATAAATATAAGCTATTCCAAGGTTTGGATTAACACTCTAGCCGCCCCCAACTTCAATATTTTGTATTTACTGATCTAGAGAAAGTCATTGTTGCTTGTGTGCTTAAACTTCAATACTCACAATCAATCTCAAGCTTATTCAATCAATTACTCAACTCTTAGAGTGATCCTGCGTGACAACCCAATTACTACTTTGAGCTATAGTGCTCGGATTGATCAACCTGAGCCTTTAGTGCTCCTTTTTCAGGCCATGTGACTTTTCAGAAGATTGTAAGGATTCACCGATTCCACTTTGTAATTCTTTCTCATTGGGTAAAGAAAGACGCGCAATCTCAAAGATCGCGGGCCCCAGAGACGTAGGCATTAGTGCCAAAATTTATAAACAACTCTCCTGTCAAGTGTCTCTAAACTCTACTCTTTACTTTATTTATTTTATACTTTTAGTTTAGGATAAAATTATTCTAAGATTCTGCCAAGAATAACTTTATGACACACTCGAACTTTATAACTTAGATTAAAAAGTTTAAAAGTCTCTATTCACCCCCCTCCCCCCTCTAGGGGCCTTTGGGACTAACAAGTGGTATTAGAGCAGGAAATTCAAATTAAGGAACACTTAATTTGATTATTTTATTAGATCATAAATATGCCACATCGTATACCAAAATTTGTTAGAGAACCTCCCATGTTAACACCATCTACCAAAAACTTTAGTTATTGGAAAAGGGTTATGACCAACTATATAAAATTAATTGAAGTTTGGGAAGCCGTAGAAAATGGTTATACACCAGCCTATAATAAAGACACCAATATAATTACCATCGAATCTAAACTTGTCAAAAAGGTAGATGACCTTGCCATGAATGCCATCATGGGTGCAGTACATGAATCAATATGAATTGTGTTCTCAAACGCTAAAAAAGCAAAAGAGATGTGGGATTCTCTTATTACCAAATATGAGGGTAATGACCAAATCAAACGAACCAAACTAGCTGGTTTAGAAACAAAGTTTGAAACCTTGTGTAGAAAGTGGTGAGACTGTAGAAGATACCTATAATAGACTTCTACAAATTCAAAATAAATTTATTGAACTTGGACAACCACTATCTAACAATAAGATTGTAGGAAAGTTTTTACGTGTCATGCTTAGGAAACCCGGATGGGAATCAATGGTGAGTGCACTAGAGGTGCTGTCAGGAGTACAAACCTTCACTCTAGAAGAACTATTCACACATCTCAGAAGTTGTGAAGAAAAAACTCCAACAGACCGAGGATTACAAAACTCCAACAGACCGAAGAAAAAACTCCAACAAACCTGCACTAGAAGAACTATTCACACATCTCCAATCGACCCAAAGCTAAAGTCACAGCTCTATATGCCCAATCTAAAAAATCTACTAGACCAAAAGAATACAATACATCTTCCTCCAGTTCACCTAACTTTCAAAATTCTCAACCAAATGAGAATGACAAACTACTGAATGTATTAATCCAAGGGATGTTAGACTTTGAAATAAAGTATAACAAAAGGAGAGAGGATAACAATAAAAAAGGTTATCTGTCTGGGATTTAACAAAGAAGCGCATTGCATCCAAAACTGTTTCAAACTCTTTCCTCCAAAGAAAGAGAGTGGAGATCAATAGAACCAACGCTTCAAGTATAAAAAGGAAAGAATGTTCAAGGGCAAGAAGGAAAAGGTGATGGTTGCAGATCAACAAACGGAGATAGACTATAGTGGTGGTGAAGAGTCAAACTCTGAATCTGAAAATGAAGAAGTAATTAATCTACCATTAATGGCTACACATGACAGTGAAGCTTCCACCTCAAACTCTACAGTTAAGGTACACTTAACCCCTGAGTTACATAAAGTAGGAAGATACTCTAGTAAGATACTTTAAATGAAGATGAATCATCTAGTGATTCAATTGAATGCTTAGATACGAAATCAACCGCTAAGGTGGATTCCAGGTCAACCAAATTTCATGATGAAGTGCATGCCTTACTGGTTGAGAAGGATGACATCATTCACAACTTAGAAACAATGATTCTTGAGCAAATATCTAAGGTAACTAGTCTAGAGTCCACAATACTAGAACTAAGTGCAAAAATAACATCTCTATGTGAAATTGAAAAAGTCAAACTAGAGTCTAAAAAATTGAAAAATAAAAATGAAAACTTAAACTCAAATTTAATGATTAAGATAGTTGAATGTGAAAATCTAGGGTATGAACTAGAAAACAAAGATTTAAAATTGACCAATATTTGTAGAAGATACTCTAGTGAGATAGAAAACTTGAAAAATAAGATACAACAATTGGAGATAAAAAAAAAAAAAGGCTTTGAGACCACCTAATGAACCAAAAAGTGACATTAGGGTAGGTCCGATAAATGTTGCACATGAGAAAATTAGGGACATAATCAAAATTCCTGAGATCGAGAAGGGTAACTCCTCATTTGGTCTCACTCATGTGGAAAGCCATGACATAAAAGGAGAACATACTCAGAACTTGTGTAACACGGTTAATAAGTCACACACTCCAAGAAATAAGTCTAAGAATAATAATTATATTAATATATCTTGCACAACACCTAGAAGCATAAATATGAATCAAGGTATATTAGGTAGGTACCCTGAGTATGAAAGTTATACACATAAGAAAAACCAAAGAAATGGATCAATCAGAGGTGTTCCCCAACATACAAATAAATGCTAACTAGGAAAGTCAATAAATCATCTTTCTCTCACAATGCTCAAGAATCACATAGAACGTATCCTACCAAGATAAGTTAAGAATCTAACTCTGACAAGAGGTCTTCATCTAAGTCCCTAAATATTATAAATTCAACATTATGTCACTATTGTTGTCAAAAAGAACAAAAGAACATGCGTTAGTTGAGTGTTAGTTTAGAAGGAAGAGCAACTTGTTTAATGTCGTTTGGATGCCTAAATTAAGGAACAATTAGAATTTGAGAATAGACATCTTCCCATATAAGTGAACTTTTTATACTACTAAGAGGGGGGGGGGGGGGGGGGGACGGGGGGAGAGAATTTAATGGGCATACTTGTGCTCATATATATTAGTCTACATTAAACGTGTTAAAATAAAATTAATTTAATTTGCAATACAACAATTAATTCATGACTCAAAGGTTACTGTTAATCTAGATAAAAATCTAGAAAGTACTCGGATAGTGTAGACACGTTAGATAAAAGGCATAGCAACCAATAAAAATAATTTTCTCTCACAAAATTAATCAAAATGAACTAAACTGGTTTTAACCGTTACAACGGTCCATAGACCGTTACAATGATAAAAATGATGATTGTGCAATTAAATCGCTCAGGAAGAGAGCTAGCGTTACGGGACCGTTACAATGGTCGAGGACTGTTGAGTGTAAATTCTCTGCATTAAATGTATTTAATGCAAGACGTTATGAGATTTAAAGGGACCGTTGCAACTGTCGAGCTGACAGGCGCCTTCTTAAAACCCTTTCTTCTTCTTCTTCTTCTTCTTTCTTTGTTCTCCACCCGAACCTTTCTCTCTTCACACCGGCGCCTCCTCTTCTCCACTCGTGATTTCACCCCTCTAGGCCACCAAATCACCCGAGGAAACAGTCATTTTTCTCTCCTTCCTCTCCTCTACTCGGCTCTACCCTTCATTTGCACGAACCGACCGCCATTTCCTCTCTCCAACGAAACCCTAGCTTTCAAGGTTTTTGAATTCCAGCGATTCGACCGTTGGATTGTCGATCTACCTGGTTTTTCTTCATCTTCTCTACACTAATTTATTAGCATAATATTACATTTTGATTAATAGATGGCTGAGGAGCTTGAATTAGAGACCGAAGAGCTTAAATTACTCAATTTCAAATTTCCAACTCGTGAAGATTTGCACAATCGTGTTAGAGAATTTTACAAAATCCAAGGATATGTGTTAAGCATTGATGGTTCAAAACCAGAGAAATATGTGGTTTATAAATGTCATAGAGTAGGTAGATATCGTGATCCGCGGGGTATACCATTAAGTGAAAGGCAAAAAGAAACAGCTACGTGCAAAATCAGTTGTCCTTTCAAGATTAGAGATAAAAAAAACTGATGAGGGTTTGTGGGTAATTCAAATATATGATTTGTCACACAACCATGGGCCATCCGCCGATATCGGTGGTCACCCTTCTTTTCGGCGGTTATCAGAAAAGGAAATGGAGAATGTAGACCACATGTCTCAAGCCAGAATACCACCGAGGCAAATCCTATCATCTTTACGACAAGACAACCCAAAAATGAGAGTTATAGTAGACACGCTATACAATGCTAAGGCAAAGATCTGTAGACAAAGACTAGGAGGCCGAACGATGATTCAAACTTTATTTGAAGAATTGGGAAAATGTGGTTTCAAGTTCGACGTTTCAACGGATGAAAGTGGTAACATTACACATCTTTTCTTCATACATCCCATGTCAAGGATTTTGGCTACGAACTTCTCGAACATATTTGTTATGGATTGTATGTATAAAACCAACAAGTACAAAATGCCTCTTCTCAACATCATTGGAGCATCATGCTTCAACACATCCTTTTATGCTGGGTGGGCATTTTTGATGCACGAAAGGGAGGACAATTTTCTATGGGCATTGAGGGTGTTTAAAAAAGTGATCGGCATAGAGAACACGCCTTCGGTTATTATGTCAGATAGGCAACAAGCATTTATAAATGCAGTCAATGTTATTTTTTCGGAAACTACCCATCTTCTTTGTGTGTGGCACATACAGAAGAATGTGTTGACGAATTGTCGGAGTGATTTTGACACAAAAGAATCGTTCGATCTTTTCTTATCTTTTTGGACGAACACGGTGGTTTATTCTACAAATGAAGAAGAATTTCAAAAGAATTGGTCGGACTTTCGGATGTTTTATTCGGTCAAGAAAAAATCACTAGGCTACATAACAAATGTATCGATCGACTCTTACTCTTATTTCAAACTTTTTTGTACGTATAAAAATTTGGAGTACTAATACATATATATTTTGAAGGAATTGATGCCGGTCAAAGAGAAATTTGTTGGAGCATGGACAGATAAACATTTTCATTTAGGTAACCGTGCATCTTCAAGAGCTGAAGGGGCACATGCGAAGTTGAAAAGGTTTCTATTAGTATCAACGGGTGATTTTCAGAAGGTAAGTCCAAATATTATCCTTTTTTCAAATATTATCACAAGTTATGCATTCAATTTCGGCTCTAGTAGCCTCAAATATCATTCTTTTTTTTCAAATATTATCACAAGTTATGCTTTTAATTTATTCGGCTCCAGTAGCTTCAAATAAGAATAGGTTGTGCTTTCAATTTATGCTTTCAAGTTATGCTTTCAATTTATCCTATATGTTTTTGAAAAGGAGTACTAGACTAAATAACTTTGCTAATTTCACAGGTAAAAGACAACATATGCCAAGCAGTCGAAAATGAGTACAACAAGATTACAGTGCAACTTGCTGAACAAAAGGCCCGTGCTTTGCATAAGTGTCGAGGTGTTCCATTTTTCAAGGAACTACTATCACATGTATCGCGTCACGCTTTGCTACAGTTGTACAAGCAGTACGAAAAAGTCACACTTGGCACAATGCATGAACAATGCACAAGCAATTTCGAGGCAACAATGGGTATTCCGTGTGTGCATAAAATGATGAGATGGATACACGGTGCATTACCATTACATCTAATTCATCAATAGTGGAGAATCGATAGACCACTCGCACCAATTGACTCGACCCATGACGAAGGAATAAAGAGTTTATTTGATGAATGCAAAGCCAAATATCAATAATGACCCTAACTTGCTTGCTGAGCTTCTCGATAGAGAGATGCCTTGTGAACTAGAAGTTCCACGTCCAAGAAGTAGGATTCAACGTCAAAGAAGAACTAGAGCAGCGAGTTCGACCAGACGAGACCCTTCACAATTTGAAATTGTCAAGGCATCGCATAGGCGCCAGTCAAGCGGTCACAGTCGAGCCCGTCAAGAAAGAGTAGAGCCTACGACAAATGACGAGAGCGATGATACAACCATGTTTAATTTGGAGGATTTAACTAAATTTGCCGATTGGCCATAATTATATTAATGTACCATTTTGAATTGAACAATGTTCTATCATTTTAAGTCTATACTTTGCAATTGGCACCTCTGTGATGCTTGCATGTTGGCACCCCTGTGATGTTTAGACTATTTATCTTGAACTGCTATTTAATTTCAATTCGGTACTAAATATACTTTGCATGTTGGCACCTCTGTGATGCTTGCTTTGTGCAGGTACTTAATGGCATCTCAGATTTTAATTATGTCAATTTGTTTAGAAATGAAGACTATAATTTATAAATGTTGACATGCTCTGTTTGAGAGTTAACACTTGGTGTCTAGTAAAAGTTTGTAATTTCAAGAATTTAAAAGAGTAGACATGCTCTGTTGTATCAAGAATTTATAAGTTCGTAATTTCTGTATTTTTAGAGGACTATCTTGTGAAAGTACTTGTATAAGTTTGAATGAAATTGAATGAAATAAGAAATACTGGTAAATTGAACGAAATATGAAATACTGTTAATGCAAAAAAATATAGCTACTGCAATGGATTTTTCAAAAGAATTGAGCGACATCTACATTATAGTTTGACAATATTGACATTAACGCAAGCATAAGCATAAGGTTCTTACAAAACAATTATCAAATAAATTAACACATAAATTAAGCAAAACTACACTAATTAAAAAAGCATCGTCGGTTTCCAAATTAACCTACAAAAAAATTGAAATATAAATAAACTGAATTAAGCATCTCAATCTTCAATAAAAATTATGTTTTGTTTGCAAAATAAAGGTCAACATTTTTACATATCAACGAATATCATCCAATAGTTCAAGCATTATGTTTCAACAAAAGTTTGACCGATTCAGGTTGATCGTGACCAGCAGCCCATATCAGAGGTGTACCAGCATCACTTTGTGATTCTAAATCTACCCCCTTTGAGAGGCGCTAGGTTTAGACTTCGAGTGACCAGTCAGAGACGGAGGGAAGAACTGGTAGGAGAGGCGCACTGATCGCCTCTTTTTTTTTTCGCGTCAGAGAGGAGAGGGGTCAGAGTTGGGGCATTGGGTTTTGGCCCTGCCGCTGGAAGGAGAGGCGTGCTGACTGCCGCTGCCGCTGGAAAGGATCTCGCTTTGGGTTTTGGCGTGAGGAAGAGAGGATCGCCTCTCTCTCACACTTGCTTTCTGATTTCGCTTTAGGGTTCGCCAGGATGAAGAGAGGAAGAGAGGGAACGGGTCGCGCGGGTCGCGTCTGGGGTTTTAATGGGAGATGTCCAGTCCAATAATTGTACTCTATTGCGAAGGGGTCGAAAGGAGGAGAGAGAAAAACGCTGGGAGAATGGTCTAACCGAGTCTGCCCGTTAATCTATTTTGCTGCCCGCCTTCGCTGTAGGGGCATTTTGGTCCGTGAAAAATTCAAACGTTGTACGCACAAAATTTCACACTGTAAAAATGGGTTCCCGAGACATCTAATGGATGGAAGTTTCAGTTTTTGTTTTTGGGCTTGGGTTTTTAGATTACATAGTTACAATTTTTGATGTATAAGTAAAAGACTGGTACTGGTACCTTGTGCTAATCTGTTGAATTTGTTAGAGATATAATAAATTATGGTTTATGTTTCAGTTTTTTTCTTTTGACTGACAATAGAGGATAGTGCTCTGAATGTGTGTTGTTGGTGCAGCTTTTTTATTTTTTTCTTCTGTAAAATAGTTGAAATTAGAAAAAGGCATTCAATGTGGGATGCATACTTGAACTGTAAACCAAGTTACCAGTAAAATCAAACATGTGCACTCTAGACTCTTAAGTCCATCACAAATATAAACAGTGCTTGAACTAAAATGAAGTCTTTCATCCTTGTGAAATAAACCTATCACAAATATAAACAATGAAATCATGTACTCAACAATATTATTGCATTACTGTACCAGTACATTACTTTTAATAGTTGAAGTTGAAAACAAAAAATAACAACAACAAATCAAATTCTACAAAAATTTCAGATTTAACATTATCTTGTTATGAAGTTCTACCATCCTTGTCAATTAAGAAATATAAACAATGGAGTAACAAGAAATGAACAAAAATTGCATAAATCAAATGTCTAATTGAATATATGGCTAAAAATCATCTTTGCAGCTTGAGACTAGCAAACTGCTCCCCATTGTAACGCATGCCAAAATTACCTTGAAAATAGAGAAAAGAAGAAAGAATGTCAAAATCAGTAAAAATAAATATATAAACGACATCATATTAAAGAGGATTCCAAATAGTATAACAACAGTACAATAATGCATCATCCATTTTGAATTATAACTGCAACTAACAACATAAATTCCAACAGTACAAAGGTCCGGATGTAGTTGATATGAACCACTCCAACTTACCTGGTCAGTACCATAGACATCCAAGTTAAACCCTTCTATTCAAGCTAGTATTAAGTTTATTTTATCACCATTTAGATATAATTAATATTAAAAAGAGTGATGTTGCATCCCACAATATACGGTGATGTTGAATATTCAAACATTTCACTTATCCAGTTGTGATAAGCAAGCGATCAATGATGCTATTCATATCACTATATATAACATTGATACCCTTGCCACGTTGCTTCAAATTAGGATAATCTAGTATGAAATCCGAATAACAAATCCTTGTGAATAAATTCAAATTGATGTTTAGTCAACTGAGTATTTGGGACAGAGTGTACAGAAATTTTAGGTCATACACTGGTACATTGGTATCCAACAATTAAATCTCAGTAATGCAAAAGCTCCACTCAACCCAATTGACTTCAATTAAACCACTCAATTTCGAAATAATTTGTAACAGGAAATAAGAATTGAAAAATAATGAGGCGGGCGTGTGTGAATCCAATGCACTCATGGTCGAGGGATTCAATTAAAGTTATACCACCGTTCTTTCTTTTACTATCTGAACCAAAAATTGCTATAAAATTCACATCTGAACTTTTGATTAAACCTCCTACTCTAAATCAACTAATTAATTAAACCTAAATATCCTAAAAAAAAAAATCAAAATTATTAAGGCAACTGAGAGAGTGACTATACCGGAGGATCTCGTGCGGCTGGGGAAGCTGAGTCGTTGGAGCCGCTGTCGCTGGATCGCGTGACAGAGAAAGAGAGAGAGAGTTGCCGCTGTCACTGGAGGGTCGGCACAGGGACGGGAAGGAGTCGCACGGAGAGGTCGGGAGGAGCCGCTGGTCAGTCGCCTCTTAGGCGCTTTAGGTTTTCGCAGAGAGAGAGATTGGGTCGGGGCTTGGTCGCGTCTGTGATGAAAATTGGAGGCTCCAGTTCCGAATTTTACAAACACAAATTTAAAGGCCTTTCAACTAGACATCTCCTGTTCCGCAATTGTCCGCAATTGAGAGATCTGATCAGATTGATTTTTCCGATTTTTGAAGCAAATCGGACAGTCACAGACAGACGCGAATTAAAACGGGGGTTTTAATCTACAAAGTAGTCGTAGCCTTACCAGAGTGATTAATATGTTTTCGGTAGGATATGGACTGAAGCATTATCAGTCTAAATTTAAAATTTTAAAATTTAAAAAGTCGATCTGAATCGTTCATTTTGTTCTCCATACTAATATGTGTTCGGAGACCAAATTTTACATTTTTCTGAATTGGTTTACTATTTATTAAACCACTTTGAAAATTGTTGATCCAACGGTGACTGCTGATTTTACCGTTTTGTTAAGCCACTGTTGGATCAACAATTTTCAAAGTAACTTAATAAATAGTAAAAAAATTCAGAAAAATGTAAAATTTGGTCTCCAAGCACATATTAATATGGAAAAACAAGATGAACGGTTCAGATTGACTTTTTGAATTTTAAAATTACAAATTTGGACCGTATGTATTTCGGCCCATATGCATACGAATGCATATTAGTCACTCTCTATATATTATATATACATATATTATATTATATATACATATACATATATTATATTATATATACATATACATATATTATACATATATTACAAAAAAAAGAGTTAATAAAAAAAAAACCCACCCGTGAAATTTTTTCACGGCCCGTATTAAAAATTTCGGAGTGTGAAAAAATTTCATGGACTAGATATTTTTAAAAATTCATCGAAAGCATGGTTATTTTTAATAAAATATTTATAAATTTGATTATTTTAAAAAAAAGCTCGGCTCCTATTAGGTTTATTTAGTGAATTATCATATATTCTATTACTATTTTGTACCACTTAATTCATATTTGACAAATATTTTTTAATCGGAATATAATGTATTATTTTATTATTCGAGTACTGTTACAGGTTACTACAGTTACTAAACAAGCCTTTCATACTGAGCAAGGATTTTTTTTAAAGATTTCACCGAAAACAGCCTTGATGCACTGAAAATTTGAAAACTAGCCTCCACCGATCCCACCTCTACACCGATCTGTAGGATCGGTGGAGCCATTTTTCTCCCTGCCACACGCCACACACATGGCTACACAGGAAATACACCTCCACCGATCATGTGGATCGGTGGAGGAGGTTTTAGGCTTTATTCGCACCCAACAGCCCTCTCTTCTTCCTCATCTCTCTTCTTCTCTTCCTTGCCTCCATTATTCTTTCTTCTTTTTTCATTATTTCTGTTTTTCAAATTCAATAGAGAAGTTACCATATTAACAGATCGCCACCACCATTGTACTAAGTATCGTCTTCTGATTACTATTGTGAGTTTTTTTTTACTCATATGTTTATATTTAGTGTTGTAAAATTGAAAAATATTTGGAGTTAATTTAGGGTTTGATTTTTTGTTCAGCAAAATGTCACTGCTATTGATCAATGTGTATTATGGTGGTAACCTCCAAAGCATTTCAACAGGTGTTGGTTATGACATAGGGGTTGCATTTATCTTTACCGTATCTGATTCTACCAATTTTACTATTATAAGACAACAGATATACATTGGACTTGAATTGCTTCCGAGTCGAGTCAAATTGACAATCAGGGTACATATGAACACAGCACAACCCAGATCGTACTATTTCTCACTATTTCGGATAGAAAATGAGAAAACTTGGGATGTCATTAAACAAACTGTAGCTCAAGTGGCTGGATTTAACATTATAGAATTGGTACCTGAGGCGCACCAGGGTAGAAACAAAATGGGTTATGATCCGTGTCTAGATAGTTTGCCTGGAGGTAGTAACACACCGTCGGTTCAGACCGACTTTCATCCTGACTCGGGCAGTGTACCTGTACCCACCTACACACCTCCGGTTCAGGCCTGTGATGACCCTTGTGAGCAATCAGATCAAGTCACAGAAACTGATACAAGTTCTTTTGATGATAATGATTCGGCTGAAGCATGGGACACAGATATAGACGAAGCGGAGGCTGAAATGAACGCCCGAGAAATATTAAAGGATTGGCACAAGTCGATTCCATTCCTCAATCGGAGAGATATGCATCCATGTTCATCATTTCATGATGAATTGCCAATGCCATACAAGGATCGTGCATTTCTGGAGAACCTCCCCATGTTAGATGAAAAATTTGCTGAGGGTCAAATGTTTGAATCAAAAGCCAAACTAAAATCAGAACTTGCTGCTTTTCACCTAAACAAAAACACAGAGTTAGACGTGCTAAACAGCAGCAAAACTAAGTATAGAGTTGGTTGTAAATCTTCTAAATGCCAATGAAAATTGTATGCAAAGGTAGTACCAACAGATGCATGGACAATTTTCACCAATCCGTTTGTCCACACATGTTTTGGAAGTGCTCAAAAGTTGGATAGTCATCAAATGACTGCCAGAGTAATTGCTGATATTATTAAACCGGCTTTGAAAGATGATCATTAAAATGGTCAAGCATCTGGTTAAAGTTAAATTTGGGACAGTAGTGTCTTCGTATAACAAGTTATGGAGACGTAGGGAACTTGCAATTACGGACTTGTTTGGGAGCTGGGAGAAGTCTTATGAGCTGCTGTCATCGTTTCCAGGTGCCATCAAAGCATCTAATCCAGATACACAATACCTACTAGAGGATGAACCATCAAGCAAGTTTAATATCAATATTTTTAACCGGGTTGCATGGGCATTTGGGCCGTGCATTGAAGCATGGCCTCATCTTTGGCCCGTTATCAGTGTTGATGCCGGGTTCTTATCCGGAAGATACAACGGTAAACTTTTTATGGCTTGTGCTTACGATGCAGAGCAACAACTCTTGCCACTTGCATTTGCAATTTGTGAAAAAGAGTCTATAGAAAATTGGGGTTGGTTTATGAATTGGTTGCGTATCAATATTGTCGGGCCAGAAAAAATATGTATTGTCTCGGACCAGCACCTTGGTAGACGAGTGGTGTTTGAGGCTCCTAATCTGGGATGGTGTGAGAAAAAAGGTGAAGTTGTCCACCGACTGTGTTCACAGCATATTTGTGAAAATATTTGGAAAAAATACCCTGAAAAGTGAATTAAAAAGATATTCAAGAAATATGTTGCAAAAAAAAATCTGGAGATTTGAAGAGGGGATGGATTTGATTAAGCAAAGAGATGTAGCCGTATATGGAGGCCCCTGCCACGAGGCAAAATGCTCGACAACATAATCAAGAGTCAACTAAAGCAAGACATTCGGGTATAACAATTTAAATATTCAAAGGACAATTCGTTTACATAATTACCATTCTATTTGAACTAAATTGTACTCATTTTGTAACAGGAGCATCGACTCGATAAACTCGTAGGATTTATGGATTTCTAAGTTTACATTAATATATCTTATTTAGACATTTTTATTGTATTCTAAGAATTTATATTGACATTTTATTATATTTTTAGGGATATATCTTATGTTGATATTTTATTGTATTCGAAGAATTTATGTTGACATTTTTATTGTATTCTAAGAATATATTTTTCGTGAACGTACTGTCATATGTTAGCCCGATAGCATACATACAAATTCAAATAAGCATAAGTTAGTCCAATTAAAGTTACAATAGTTCACTTAACATTACAGATAGCATACATAAAAATAATAGATTCAAACTAACATTAACCTTATATTAATAGATCCAATCTAATTACTCATCAGGTACCTCTACAAAAATAAAAACAAATACATGGTTAAAAATATATTAAAATTCAATCAAAAATTAAAATGTATCATGCTTAACAGAGGCACTTACTTAGTCGAAACATGTTAACGCCTTCGTCGGTGCCTTGGTCTAAGGGCGTCACTCCCGGGAGTGTACGGATCAGTAGGATTCCTTATACGGCCTGCTGGAAGAGGTGGATCTGAAGTGGATGGAGCGTAATTTGCATTGGATGGTCCCGAATCTACAGGGGATGGTCCCATTGTACTAATACCTCCCGTTAATTATCTAATAGATACACTGATCTCATACCATGCGCATTGAACCAATGCATGTACAGATGATGCCTCGACATATCATATGGTCTCCGCTCTCCAATTAATACTGCAGGCTTCTCGATGAACTCACTAAGAGTAATCGCTCAACAACCATCCCTTGTTGAATTGCCATCATGATACCACGTATTTCGTAAATAACTAATATCATTCTCTGGTAGAGGAGGAGGAGGCGGGACCTCTTGGTACTTACCAAATTGGTGCATGACCCTGTCCGCATGTTGAAACTCCACCATACAAAAATAGATCACGTAACTGCAGCTCATCCAATACCTCTTTTGTCGTCGGACATGTCAAGGTAAATGATCATAATAATCAACGTATGGTCGCCAGTTAACTGTCTCATCAGCTAGTCTATTGAAGCTATCTCTATACACGGTTGTACCACCTGTCAAAAAAAGATATAAATATAAATTTTAAAAAATAATTATAAATCTATCGAAGTTATCTCAAATTATAAATCTTTTTACCTAAGTGAGAGTTTTCTGATCACAAATGGAGAGTGGTCTACTTCACATCGAAAGCATTCCTCTCATTCTCATCGGCACCACCGAAGGGAGGTGGCTCTTCCCGGGGTATAGGCCGACCAATAGAAAATCGAGTCCATGATCAAATCTGTAACAATAACATCGGACCTGCTATTGTGTCTACCCCCGCGCGGCAAGCACGTGATAACTCTCGATAGAGATGTGCAAGTACGGTACCTCCCCAATTGTATTCTCGTGGAGTTTCTAGATCAGTGATGAATTGCAAATACATCGCAGGGACTCCATTTGCACTCGAATCTGGAAACATAACCGACCTGAATAAATCAATACAAAAACCTCGGGTGTACCGTGCGACTGTCTCATCATCGTGAAATTGTTGTAATGCAAAATTAAATTGTCTCCGCACCCATCTCAGTCTAAGTGCATAAGTAGAGACGGACAATCGTTCTTCCAGTGTCCCAGGATGATAAATTCTATATTTATATGGCATTGTCTGATGTAGGTGATCGTAAAAAATAGCCGGGTCAGCTCCTAGATCATACTCTAAGTATTGATCCCAATCAGTATCGCTGGTGCCAGAAATCGGATCGCCTGCAAATTAAAATAATTATACAATCAACAATTTATTTTTTATAAATAGTTGATTAAATTAACAGATAAACTAGTATGAGATTATTAATTATCCTTAATCGGTAAGTCCCATAGACATACAACATCTTCCAACATCACTGTCACCTCACCGACGGGTAGATGAAATGTATTGGTCTCCGGCCTCCACCTCTCAACCAGAGCAGTAATCAAATGCGGATCAATCTTGCAATCATTGAGGCGAGCAATTTGATACAACCCTAACCTCTTCAAAGCATCATTTATCCGACTGTTGTAAGCAATACTAGTCTGATGTACATTTACCTTTAATGAAGAGGTAGGCTGCCAAAAAAAATTAAAGCATTATAAACCCTTGAAATACTTCATATAATATTTATTTAAGAAAAATAATTAATAAATATAATAAAAATTACCATATCACGAACTTGCCATGCCCTGTGGTTCTGTGGTGCTCATTTCAACAACTCCGGATAATCCGAGTTATCCATTGACTCTGTTAGAAAATTTGATAAACAAATATTTTTGCAACTGATGAGAGTCATCACACATAATTATATAAACAATTTTTTTTTTCAACCATATAGCTACAATAATCAAAATTTAACTATATGTAAACAACATATCATCTAATTTTGATTTTAATAATAAACTTAATGAATACTTAATTACACAATTTTTTTCTACATATTACTAATTATACACATTTATAATTTTATCTAATTTTACACATTTACCCATTTACACATTTTACACATTTACCCATTTATATAATTTTACACATTTACATATTTTACACATTTACAAATTTACACATTTACTAGTCTAATTTTACATTATACTACATGAACACTTAATTACACAAAATTTATAATACATATATACTAAATTACACTAAATCAGCATCAAATAAAACCTAAATTAACACTACATTAGCACTAAATTAACAACAAATCAACCCTAAATTAAAACTACATTACCACTAAATTACTAAATATACTCCAAATCAACACTAAATACTAATTTAACACTACATTTCACAAAAACAATCTAAATATACTAAACAAACTAAATTAAATTAATTATTCATTTAAATTCAGCTAAAATAAAAATTATAAAAAGAGGAATATTTACCTTGTCAAAATTGTAGATCTGAAGAGTTTCCAAGTTTTCTAAACGATCCAGAAAGTTTGAAATAATTTGATTGAAAAATGATTGAGTATATTGAGAGGATTAAAAAAATGAAAAAAAGAGAGAGCAAAAACGTTGCTGAAAGGAAGGAAGAAGAGGAAGGAGAAGGGATTCGCGTCGGAAACAAGACTCCACCGATCCTACGGAGCAAAGGTTTTTTTTTTTTTTATGTGGTCAATCTGTGACAATGCTGTATCAAGGGGTTAAATGGGAACAAAGGAGCTTGATCGATCCTACGGATCGGTATGGTTATGAATTTTTTTTCTTCACCGATCTTAGGGATCGATGGAGGCTAGTTTTTGAATTTTCAGAGCTTCAAAATTGTTTCCGGTGAAATCTTTAAAATAAATTCTATTTTAAAAAAAAAATCCTGAGCAAGTGACATGCATATATTATGATGCATGTACTATAAATGTGACTAATAGCAGCTCAGATCAGATGTATCTACTTAATTTCAGTGGGGAATATGCATTAGAATTGACATATAATTTGCATTCATGAATCTAACTCTTCTATGACATATATACATGTTATATTACACTCGCGTGGGCGGCATTGAAATGAATGGCAGCTACCAGAAAATGAGAAAAGCATTCAAGATAATGTGCCTTTAATAATTCAGATAAATTGTGATTAATTTATCTCTCCTTTTTTTTTTTTTTTTGCGTCCGAGATATATATTATGTATACACAACTTAACTGGTCGTCTTCCGAGATAATTTTTTCGAAAAATTGGGTTGATTCATTTATCAATGGTTGTTAATGTTTAAAATCTAGCCGTGATTTTAAAGACACCGTTCAAAATTCAAAAATATGTTAATTAAATTCTCTAATTTTGGTTTTTTTTTTATCACGCAGGATTACTTGTGTCAGCCTAATATTCTATTTTAGTCCCAATTCTTTCTCTCTCTCTCTCTATATATATATATATATAGAGTTGGGCTAAAATGAGCCATGCCTCATTTTAGCCATTTTGAAAATTCAAACAACCGATCCGAACTGTTCATCTTGTTCTCCATATTGAAATGTGCTTGGAGACCAAATTTTACATTTTTTGAAATTTGTTTACTATTTATTAAGTATTTTTTAAAATTACTGATCCGATGGTCCATAAATTTTTACTGTTCACAGCAAAACAGCAATTTTCAAAAATACTTAATAAATAGTAAAAAAATTTCAAAAAATGTAAAATTTGGTCTCCAAGCACATTTCAATATAGAGATCACATCTAACGGTTCGGATCGGTCGTTTGAACTTTCAAAATGAAAATACGGCGTGGAGTATAAACACTCGGTGAGCCATGGCTCACCCAAGTCCATCTCTATATATATATATATATGGATCATAAAATCTCTCTCTTCAATTATTATAAGCAAAATTCAGACGTACTTGGTCGAAAGTAAAATTAAAATTTTGTTTTGAGATAAAAGATGAGCTAAAATCTCTTACAACATTAAATATTTATAAGAATTATTTAATTTGATTTCAAATCTATGACTTTTTATTTGCTTTAGTAATTAGATGAAATTAATAATAGTTCTTTGATAGAAAGTAAAATTAAAAATTATTTAATAGATCTCTTCTAGTTAGTCCTTTCTCTATTAACACACCCCTTGTTTTTCTTGTGATATCACTATTTTATGGAAAAGGAAAAAAAAAAATGGAAGCAGCTAGGAATATCCATTTTTGTATATAATAGTAATTGAGGTACTTGAATGAGAGTTTTTCAGCTAGGAATATCCATTTTTTCGAATCTTTATTCTCTTAGGTGTTGCAGATGATTACCCTCATTTTATGGTTTGAGATTAAATCTCAACCAGTTTGAGATCCCAGTCACCATAGGGGATAGTATTATTGGGCTTTGAGATTTGTGCCAAGGTGAAAAGAACGGTCCAGATCTTGTAAAAGATTTCCTTATCATGTATTGGAGAGGATGTGATTTCATGCCTTTTTGGAATGCAAGAGACCAGTATTATTGGAGAGGATGTGATTTTCCACATGAACAGTAAATATTAATTCAAAAGTTTCCAAATTCTATTCCCATTTTCTTTCCACTCGTATCGCCGAACAGGGCTTGCATGGATGCTTAAACCTACAATATTAAAACAAAGAATTATGCTAGTATGCATGCATGCATGGAGCTAGCATGTCCTCGTCAAGTGAAAAGGAAAAAGAGATAAGTTTAGGCCTGTTCGGCTGCATCAGAATCAGAATAGCGGAATTGATTAGAATAGAATCTATATTATAACCGAACAAAACAATAACAGAGCTGAATACAATGAACTGAATAGAGGACTTTTCCATGTTTATAAAAATGGATATTCTAAGCTGCTTGTTTTTTTCTTTTCCTTTTTTCCCTAAAACAGTAATAGCACTTGGAAAAAGAGAAAAGGACTAGCTGGCACCAACCTACCAAAAATGTCTCATAATATATTTATTTCTACTATTTGGAGATGTGAGTAATTAAATGGAGCCGTCTAGCAATAATAATTATCATAGCCATTTAATCAAATTATCAGACCACCAAACAACTAATTAAGTTTTTTTTTTTTTTTTTTTTGGTTTATCCATCTAAAGGTAGAAATGTAGAATAGTGAGATAATAGAAGAATTAATTGCATGTGGAATTGAGGATTGAGCATATTAAAATTATAAATGTGTGATTTAGTCTATATCCAACTTAATTTTATGCCACATATATTCAATGTCCTTAAAAATATTGCTTAAATTAAAAGATTAAAATTGCAGATATGTTATTCATCATTAGAATATAGTGTGAAACAAATTCTAGCCAACTAGATAGCACTTTAACCTTCTATTGGTTCAAATTGAATGCATGCTTGTCTAAATAATAAAGAACAATTTTACAATTTTAATTTGCTTTGAAGAATATATATTTTTAAAATATCGTATGTTTAAATTACTCAAATTAAAAATAGAGACTAGTCTTAGAAGTTGACAAGAATAATTTTCTCTAAAAAATAATTAGTGCTCTGGTAGCCCAAAATTGGTATGGACGGGTTGTTTCTTTGATTATTTCTTATTTGCTGATTTGGTATCCCAAAATAGGATATAGACGGGCTATTTCTTTGATTATTTCTTATTTGCTAATTGGTAACCCAAAATAGGATATGATCTCTGGTTCCTTTTTAAATTTTTGGATTATTTTTTTGTTTATGGACCTAGAAATAGAACCCATTACAAGCTGCAATTCACACATTCACTGACCTATACACAAAAACTGGCTTCTCTGCTAATCATAATCAAGGTTACATCCATATTCCTTCATTTATAAAGACCATTTTATCCAGAAATATTTGAAAAAAAGAAAAATTTCATGAATGCGAATTACAGCAAGTATACCTTTTTTGTTAGCAGAAGCTACGACTGTCAATTCATTCCATTAAACCAATAGCGTCATAGCATTTATCATTGAGAAAGTATAAATGCTAATTAAACCATTGATTCAAATAAATACATAAAAGTTAACATATAAAAAGGTTCTATTTGTTTAGTTGCAAACCAGTTTAAGCTCACAAACTTGTACAAAACGAAACAAGGAATTCCTTCCCGTTATTTATAATGACTAAAATCACCCTATTGACATCACATCACAATTTTTTTTACCATTCTGGATCCCCTCTTGTACACACAAAATACTCACTCCTACAAAAATTACTTTATCAAATTGCCAATGAACTAAAATAGGACAGCATATATATATACTACCCCAATCTAGAGCTTGAGAAACACAAACTCTTCAATGGCCTGGATTTTCCCGATCTTTTCAAGAGTCTCCTTACTCAGCTCCTCATCTACACCAATTGCCATAATTGCTTGCTTCCCTCTGTAGGTGCGGCCCACGCTCATAAAACTGACATTCACATTCTGACTTGTGAGAATACTCCCAACCTTGCCAATCATGCCAGGTTGGTCAACCTGCTGGCACAAGATAAGATTCCCCTCGAGACTAACATCCACAGAAAACGACCAAATTCTCGTCAGATGTGGGACCCCATCCCTAACCTTACCCTCCACCTGAATAAACCCTGCATCGGAAACTGCGCTAGCAAATAAAGATCCTACATGTGGTATTTGGACTTGGATGGAACTGACTGGCGACCCATTTGACCCATTCAGCTCTCGCTTGATCCTTTCCTCTGCGAAGCGTAGGCCGCGTTGCTTGGCTATGAAGTCAGCATTAACCAAATTCACAAACGAGTCCGAGATCGGCTCAACAACTCCCTTTGTTACCATGGCTCTGAGGAGGCGGGTGTCCAGATCGTCTTGGTCCTGCAAGGAGGTGTACACCACCTTGACACCCTTGATGCCCGACCCACCGGCTACTAGCTGCACTGCTAGCCGGCCGAGTTTTTCGGCTAGGGTTACATATGGGGCTAGCTCTGACAAAACCTGATAATGAGTCAGACTTAGTGATTGCAGGTTATCAAATGGTTGCAGTACATATGTCATGCGGGGCACCTCATTGAGGAATTTCACTGTTTTATCCACAAAATATTTTGAGGGTCCAAAAATTTTATATTTGCCCTCAAAATATTTCTGCTAAAGAGATGAGTCTGTTTTGCACGCATAATATTTTGAGGGTTGCAAAACCCATTTTGAAGGCGTAACATAGAGTTATCTGTGAAAGGATGTGATTTTTTTATTTTATCTATGTAGGCAGTTATCTTTCAGTTTCTTTTTATTATGAACCAAAGCACCCTTATAAGGCATGCCTACATGTATCTTTCGATATTATCTAAGAATTAAAAAAACTTGTTTCTCTCTTTTGAGTGTGCTGGTAAAAGCAGTTATTCTCGCTACTCCTGTGTCAATATGAGATCAGCACATTTACATGTAGATGGTATGGAGAAGAACAGGGAGGTTGCAAGAACAGTCTGAATTACCACATATAAGGAACGGTGTATACTGGTACCAGAAATTGGTATAATTGACTACAGGCCCAGTATCAACAGTGATTCTCAAACTTAATTACCTCGGCTGGGACCATGGGGGCATTGACAGCAGTGGCTGCAAGTTCTCCATTTAAAGCACCGACCACTGCCTCTGCTATTTCAATTGCTACACCTTCCTGCAGATTTTCAAAGAGATTAAAATCAAATGAAGAAAAAAATTATGGGCAAAAGGAAAGTTGTGAAAGAAATGGATCATACCTGAGCTTCCATTGTACTAGCTCCAAGATGAGGTGTCACAGTAACTCTTTCGTGCTGAACTAATTTGCTATCCTTTGGTGGAGGCTCCTCTGAGAATACATCAAGTGCTGCCTGTTTCTTACAAGAGTTCTTCGTTCTTTAATAAAGTTAAGTATATAATCAGTGGTGAAGCCAGGATTTGAGTTAGGGATAGGCAAAAATCAGATTCATTTTTTTTTTGAGGGAAAAAGAGGGATCCAGTTCCTTTTTCCATTAACTGTAGATTCTCAAAGCGAGAACCACATTTTTACAAAAGCAATTTAAGCTAAGCTATTTTAGCTAAAGTTCTAGAAAATAAAACAAATTAAAAGAGAAAATACAAAAGAGATTGCTAAATTACGAGAAATAAAAATAAATATTATTATTTTGATGGTACTCCCTCGCGTCATCCGTGTGCGACCTTCTTGATGAGATTATTGCTGTAAACATCCATTGTTCCTGTACCTGCTGTACCAGTTCTTGTACCGTTTTTATTTCTTTCCGGAATATTCTGCAACGACATCTCTCTCCATAAGATTCATTTTTTTTAAACGGGTTGGGGTTCAAAACAGTTTCTAAATTACAAATGACAAATTGGTACATATTATAAATTACAGATTCTTATTTGTATTTGTATTGCCCAAATGAAACTAAAATGTTCTCTATTCTTATTTGTATTTGTATCTTATTACAGATACTTATTTGTCAGCTAGTCTAACAGTAGAAAGTAGACAATAATAATCTTATGAAAAAGTAAACACAATTCTAATAGAAAGGCGGAGGTTTTTTATGTGATTGATATTTTCTCTGGGCTGAATTCTAGTATGAAAATAATAGAATTTATGAGCCAAGAGTAGGCAAGATTATTTTCCAGGAGTATACAAACCTAAGGGTGTTCAAACGGTCGGTTTGGTTGAAACCGAATTAAAATAATCAAACCAAATTTTTTTTGGGATTTCAAAAATAGAACCGAACCGATTAAACTTATAAACCGAAGTAAATTTTGGTTTGTTCGGTTCAAACCGAAGTAAACCTATTAGTGCCATTATTAATGAAAATTAAACATGTTCATACATAAGTTGTTCAATTTCATACAAAATATGTAGAAAGGAAAGAAAGGAAGCAATGATTGAACCAAATAAAATATATATAAACCATACTTGAACCAATATAATTCAGTCGGTTCAGACTGTTTAGTCTGAACCGAACCGAATTATTTAAACCAAAATAATTCAAAAATTCAACCGAACTGATCCATTTAAACCGAAAAACCAAACTATTTAAACCAAAAAATTTCGGTTCGGTTAAAAATCGAACAAACCGAACCATTTGAACACCCCTATACAAACCCAACAAAAGAATCTGATCCCAAAAAAAAAAAAAAAAATCAGGGTTAGGCAAGTGCCTACCCTGTACAGTGCTAGCCTCGCCACTGTATATAATCAATTACAGCGATCCAAACATGACAATTGGTACGAATACCGACCAGTTAGTGTGACTCCACTACATATACCCTTGATTTAACACTAAAAAACCACAAGTGGACGAGTAAGAGAAACCCAACAAGAATTCAAGCAGTGTGATGTTGATCCTGTTGAGTCTGTACCAGTACCATTCCATTACCCTGACATGTATATGCTATTAGGCTTTACAAAAATGTGTACAATAAATATCAATTGCAAAGGTTGTTGTAGACAGAAAAAGCATGGTACTATTTCCAGTTGGCAATCTTACTTCTGTGCCCAGGTAATTTAAAACAATTCCACAACTATAATTTTTTTATTTTCTACCTGAGCAACTTGACCATTGTCAAGAGCTCTGACAAGTGCATCCTCATCAATGACCCCACCTCTGGCAACATTAATTATTCGCACCCCCCTGCTTCATACGTGCAAATGTCTCGTCATTGAACATATTCTTGGTGGTTGCTGTCAGTGGCATGTGTAGGGATATAAAATCAGCAGTGGTTATGGCATCGTCAAAGGAAACGAGCTCAACACCGAGGGCGCGGGCCCTCTCAACAGGGGCATAGGGGTCGTGAGCAATTACGTGCATCCCAAGGCCTTTGGCCCACCGGGATACGCCCACGTACTTGCTTCGCTCCCATTTGCCGAAACCCATTACAGCAAGGGTCTTCCCGACTAGGGATACGCCCACGTACTTGCTTCGCTCCCATTTGCCTTCAAAATATCAAGGGATAACATCAGAAACCACACAAGACATTAGAAAGAAGTTGCAAGATTATGATGAAATTTTTTTCAAGTATATGATAATTCCAGTTTGAACACAGCCTGCTTAAACCTTAGTTTTCAAGCATGCCTACCTAAATCCTAGACTTGAGAACTGAGACTCTAAGCCTCTAAACTCTAAATTAAGCCCCAATCCTGATGATATAGATGTTCACACAATTGCAGCCTAAATTGAGCACTTCTACTATACTCTAAACCTCCTTTTAAAGGGCTTATAAATTAGAGATAATCTGAAACCACACAAGCCAGAACAAATAAGCGACGAACTTCACTGACCACTGCCAACATAAAATCTTACTTTGAGCATACAAAGTGTTCGATCAAATGTCTGACTCACAGTTTTGTTGATTTAGTTCTATCAATCGCTGGTTCCATTACATGCTGCTACAGATAGTTGATAGTTCAAACAACTGAACAATCTCAAAGCTGTTTACAAGGGTAGCTCAACAAAGAGAAAATAGAGCAGCAGCTAACAAGAGGAATATATGGAAGGAGAAAAAGGTCTCCTTTTCTCGAGTATATTGAAAGGAGTGTTTTTCTTTTCAAAAGCTGTTCTTGATTGGGTTTTGTAGGCACAAATTTGTTAAGGCATGCAAATCTGGGCTTCCTATCATTTGTAGGCCCAATGATTCATTGTCTCCTTTTAAGTTAAATTATATTTTGTATTATTTATTTATTTTTTATTTTATTATTTTTATTGTTACAGTATTGTCAATTAAAATTTTATTTTCTAATCTCCTGCTTCTGGCGCAAAACATGTAAAGATGTTTTTATTAAAAGCAATTAATTCAACTTTTATGCTCTTAATTTATAATCAATATGAAGTAGAAAATCGTTATTTTTTAGGCGAACAAAGAAATAATAAAGATTATACGTAATTATTTTATTATATTATATTATTCCGTTTGAAATATAATTTTTTAACTTGTATAATATATCAGTGAGGCGCACTTGGTGATGTTGATTGCCTCTTGTCTCTTACCATCATTTGATGTGAATTGGAGATGTATGGTGGGTGGATGGCATTAGAGGTTTGCACCCGGACCGGGTTCGGGCGGACCGGGTTTACCCGGGGTCGGGTACGGGTTTCGGTTGGGTACGGGTAGGTCGGGTAAACGGGTATCTCGGGTCGGGTATACTCGGGTATAATTTTCAAAAACCGTACCCTACCCGAGTTTTACCCGTGCCCGTGGTACCCGGCACGGGTAGGGCGGTCCGGGTCGAGTACCCGTTTTTTATTTTTATATTTTTTTTATTATTATTATTTTTTTTTTTTTTAGGCGGCAAATTCGAAATTTCAAAAAAATTTGAATTTTTTCGAATTTTTTCGAATTTTTTTGAATTTTTTTTGAATTTTTTTGAATTTTTTTTGAATTTTTTTGAATTTTTTTGAATTTTTCTGAATTATTTTGAATTTTTTTGAATTTTTTTGAATTTTTTAACGGGTACGGGTCGGGTACGGGGTCGGGTACGGGTCGGGTACGGGTCGGGTTCAGTCGAGTCGGGTCGGGTCGGGTCGGGCGTAAATCGGACCGGGTTTGCTCGGGTTTTGAACCAAATAACCGTATCCTACCCGTTTTTTACCCGTACCCGTTTACCCATTTACCCGACCCATACCCGGACTCGGACACGGGTAACGGGCACGGGCGGGTACAGGTCGGGTCCGATCCGGGCGGGTAAAAGCAAACCACTAGATGGCATGAGGCAGGGGTGAGAGAGAAGTAGTAGTTTTTTTTTTAACTAAACTAGGAAAAAGAGAGAAGTTGTAGTTTTTTTTTTAACTAAACTAGGAAAAAGATTGAAGAGACCTTCTTATTGTACCAGGAATAGTAATGCCATCTGCAGACTGCAGTGGTAAAAGATATTCTTGTTTCTTCAAATTGAAATCCCCGCTCTAACATCCGGGGAAATAAATCTGCTGCTATTCCTGTTTCTCAACTCTTTCTATTATTTATGGAAACTGTAATTTTCTAAATAAAACGGGCACATACTGACAAGTGCGGATCCTAATATTATTTGCTCTTTTAGATTTGTGCAGAATGTATTTGAATGGTTAAGATTTTCCAAAAAAGCCACGCAAAATATGAGATAGATGCGAATTCAATCCTAACATTCTTTTAAAAACCATAAGAAAGAGGGTGACAAATCTCAAAATCCTAAAAAGACCAGGTCCAGATTTTATAAGAGGTGATTGGTTTGTTTATTTGTTTTTTTTTACTTTTTTACTTTTTTCTCAAAATCACACGGTGACGCACGCCCTGGAGATTGTAGTCATCTCTCAATAGAGCATTATTTGGGTGAATCATATACAAAAATTGATAGTGTATTATATTATATGAATTATTCGCAAATGATTCCTACTTATCTGGACACTTTATACAGGAACACGTGACGTTCCTCTATTAGTAAAAAAATTTACTTGGATGGTAATTACCAAATAAAAATGATAAATTAGCAAGCTTTTCCTTTTTCTTTTGCAATTATATATATGGTATGGTTTACAGAACAAAATGGCTAAAAAGGTGGGATTCCTAGTGCTTTATTATTTTTTAAAGCCCACTTCCCTTTCTCAACAACAAAAAAGAAGAAAATAACACAAATGTGACATCTACTGATAATAACGCACCCTGCCTACAGGCACTTGCTAGAAAACAAAAGAACCCAAGTAAAATGGTTATGGGATAGAAAACAAAATAAACCTAACCAATGCTATCTTCATTAATTTCATAATAACGACCTGAATCTAGTCTAAAAGGTGCTACACAGAGATTGAATATGAAATAAATGTGAGACAGAGAGGAAGAGAATTTCACACAAGTTAATACAAATATGTAATTTTTGTATGACCACGACTCCTCCAAAATTCCTGTGTATTTTATGACTATCGCGATCCTACTAAGAAACACAGCTGATGAAATAAATTCAGTAATAAGAAAGTTTTTATGGGGAAAAATAGGAAAGGACCGCTATATGTCATTGATTGCACGGGGAAAGGTGTGTAGACCGTTACAGGAGGGAGGGCTAGGAATACGGGACATTATGGCTTTCAACGAAGCACTTATGTTGAAATTGGTGTGGCAGCTAGCAGAGGACAGAGATAAGATATGGGTTCATGTTATGAAAGCTAAATACTTTCCGAGAGGGGGTTTTTGGGCAATACAAACAAAAGGGGCAGCAAGAAAGACATGGAGAGAGATACAGAACATAAAGTGTTTCTTCAGGGATAGCATCAAGTGGCAGGTGGGGGATGGATGTTCAAAGGGATGCAACAGTATCAAGTCTGTATGACCAAGTGCAGGGGTATTGGAAAGAAGAAAAAATTGGTCAATTATTGGGGTCAGAGGTGATAAGATCAATTCAAAGCTCAGTGAGAGCTCCAAATCAGCAAACCTTGCTACATGATAGGTTGATATGGGAGCACAGTAGATCAGGTCTGTACACGGCAAAGGGAGGGTATGAGTTGCTAGCAAAAAGAAGGCTGACGGAAATTCAGTATGATGAGTACCAGGTGGCGGCTTTCAAAGGAATATGGGCATGGAAGGGCATGATGCCCCGTGTACAAACATTTCTCTGGCGTGCAGTACATGGGGGATTAGCAACAGCTAGGGTATTGCACAGAAGAATTCGGGCTTTCAATCCTCTCTGGCGTGCAGTACATTGGTATGCCTTCTTCACCTATCAGGTAGTTTTCTTAATTGTTTTTCACAGGGAAAAATAAAAGAGTACCAAAATCCATATCAGATGTCGACTCCTCTTCCTCATCATGGCCATTAAGAACAGATTCCATGGCCTTAAAGAACTGATCAGTATCAAGTTGCACATCTTCTGAGTTTCTGATTGAAAAGAAACAAAAAGAAAGGTGAGAATATAGTTCCTTTCAACTTGATTCATGTTTACAAAACTCCTCAGCACTGAAGATATGCCCACCATTAACTACCAGAGTATATGAAATCTTGCTTGTCCTCAAGCAAAAATCTCAAATCAAGTACCAGGTAGGTCTTTAAACTAACTAAATGCAAGATGAATTCCTAATTATGAAAGCTTACATGAGTTACTATTATCAAGAACCTCGAGAATTACTTTGACAATAATTTGGACTTTTCCTTAACCAATTTTGATTCACCCCACAAATTTACCAATCAAACTTCAAATTATGAGTTGTTTTGATATTTGTAAAGACTAATTACTTAAATTTATCAATATTTCACTTTTCTTATGAAACAATGCCCTCGTTTGTGGTGATTTTTTTTTTTTTTTCTTTTTCGTCCCCCCAAGCTTGAACCAAGCCTAAGTTAGAAAGTTGTAGACTTCGTATGTTGATATATGCAAAAGTTTTTTAATTTTTTTTCGAGCTCAAAGGCATCCAGATGGATTGTGCTAGTACTCTATTTTATTTTTCTAAAATTGGAAGACGAGCTCAAAGGCGCCCCTAAGGACTTATTGCCAGTACTCTTATTTTCTTCATCTTTGCAAAACAAGTTTTTCTTTCTTTTTCATTTGCATATATCATGAATACACACATTCAATAGTGTTCGTTCATACCAATGGATATCCCGTCTTTCTTTATTTAAAATCCCATTTCCCTATTTAAAAAGGCACAGTTCAGTTTCAAAATGCTTTTTCGATGCAATTCAAGTTTTCGTCTTTTCAATTTCTCAAAACATCCCATCCTAAGTAATTCTTTGATCAATTATGGTGTTAGTTCTAATTTCTCAAGGTCATCCCAATCATAACCAAAATGTTTCACAAAAGTCCTTAATTCTAACAATTCACGCAAATTTTCCACCTAAAAATGCAAATTTTTGAAAAATAAACATGACCTAAAATGCAGATACAATTTTCTTCTATTCCACCCCCCAAGCTTGAATGAAGCATTGTCCTCAATGCTTGAATTCACACAAGAGAAAAAAAAATAATAATAAATAAATAGAAGAAAACATGGAAACTAACCAGACATGGAGCGAGGGGGTGAAGCGGAGGCGCCTCACTGATTGGTGGGAGGTGGGTCGGGTGGATCTGGGCGGAGCGCCCACCTCTGAGGTGCACGGATGGTGTGCTGGTCTGCACGGCCCGGATGATATCTGTACGGTCCGTGTGAACTGGCGCTGATTCTGCTGGTATGGCAGGTGGCTGGTTTCGTGCATGTGAACTTCTCGATCAAATCTCCGATCACAGTTTGCTGAGCTTGCATTATAATACTCCAAATCCTCATTTGCAGAGCTTTCAAATCATCCAAGAGGTTGGGGTTGGCGGGAAACGGTTTGAGTTCAAGAGTTGGTTGCTCCGTCTGGGCTGGGGCACGGTCCGTATGAGATAAGTATGATCCGTGTACTGCCCCTGTGTGAGCCTTGTACGCCCCGGGTGCCATCTCCAGCTGCTCTGATTGTGGTGCACGGACCGTGTGAGATGCATGCAGTCCGTGTGTCAGGTCCTCCAGAGTGTCAGACTTTGCTTCTGTTGCAAGCACCTTCTCTTGAGCAGCTTTCTTCTCCTGCAATTCAGATAAATAATCAGGATATTTTTTTAAAAATTTACCATAATCATCACGGCTTTGTTCCTTGACCAATTGGTCAACCACGTCGATCGCGCAGCATGTTTCTGGTTCGTCTGGTTCAGATGGGTACTTCATAGCTCGATTGAGGTTGAACTGAACCTTTTCGTCTCCAATCCGCAGAGTCAGGGTTCCATTCTCCACGTCAATGAGTGTTCGAGCTGTCTTTAAAAATTGTCGTCCCAGAATGATAGGGATTTCCTTGTCCTCCTCCATCTCCATGACAACAAAGTCAACAGGTACATAAAACTTGCCAACCAGAACTGGCACATTCTCCACTATCCCAAGTGGTAGCCTGACAGAAGAATCAGCAAGCTGTAAAGTCATGCGCGTGGGTTTGAGCTCTCCTACTCCCATGCGCTCAAAGATAGTGTGTGGCATGAGACTCACGCTGGCCCCTAAGTCACATAGTGCTCGCTTAATGGTAGCTTTCCCGATTTGGCAAGGAATGGAGAATTTTCCTGGATCTTCTAGTTTTGGCGGGAGTTCGCTACTCAAGATTGCGCTGCACTGCTCTGTGAGTTTCACCGTCTCACGCCCCCCTAAGCTTCGCTTGTTTGTGAGGATGTCCTTGAGGAACTTGGTGTAGGTTGGTATTTGGGTTAAGGCGTTGGTGAATGGAATGGTGATGTGTAGTTGCTTGAGCACTTGGATGAAGTTGGCGAATTGCTCGTTAAGTCTAGACTCAGCTAGCCTTTAAGGAAAGGGTACAGGCAGCCGATATGGTGGTGGTTTTTGGGCCCCCTTTCTTCCCTGGCTGTCAGGTCCATTTTGTACGGGTCGTGTCACACTGACACGGTCCGTGTCGAAACTAGTTTGAACTGGTTCTGCTGGCCGTGTTGACTCTGCAAGGTTGGGGTGCTCAGTTTCTACAACATGTGAGTTATGCACGGTCCTTGTGGAGTCTGCATGGTCCGTGTGCTGGGCTGCTGAGTCAGTGGGCTTGGCAGGACCCTGATAATAGGTCCCACTTCACAGTGTGATGGCTTTGACCTCTCATCTGGGGTTGAGTTCTGGTTGACTGGGCAGCCTTCCAGGTTGTGGTTGATTTGGTGCGGCATGATGACTCATTTGCTCCAATATCAATTTATTCTGAGCAACCAGTTGAGCATTCATCGTTTATATCTGTTGCATTTGCTCAAAAATCATCTGGTTCATCTTTCCTTGCTCATGCATGAAATCACTCACAGCGGGAGTGATATATGGCTTGGGAGGACCGGATTGAGATGCTTGGTTGTTTGAGATGGGAAATAAAGCATTGTTGTAGAAGTTTCAGTTGTTGCCGCCCGAGGGGTTGTTGAATGGGGCGGGGTTGTTTTGGTTCCACCTCCAGTTTTGCTGCTCAACCGGGTCCTTGGAGTAGGATCGGCTGTAAGGAGGTTTCAGGAAGTATGATGGTTCATTGTTGAGAGAATAGACTTGTTCGGTCTCTCTATCATCTTGCGCCAGTGGGCATTGCTCATACGCATGCCCCTCATCGCCGCACATGACACAGGGTTGTGGCTGCTGGCTGGCGACCACCTTCACGCTCATCTTTTCGAATGCTCTCTGCATAACATCTATTTTAGCGATTAGGGCAGTGATCTGATCCACTTCGAATTTGCCTCCACCTCCTGGTCAAGTGTTGTCGTGGCCGGACCATTGCTGATTCTGAGCCATGCTGTCAATTAAATGCATAGCCTCGCGAGGTTCCCTTGACATAAGAGCTCCACCTGCAACAGCATCAACAGATATACGAGTGCTTTCAGTTAAACCATCATAAAAGGTTTGGATCAATAACCAATCAGGGAGGCCATGGTGTGGACAAGAATACTGTAACTCCCTAAACTTTCCCAGGACTCGTTCAGGGGTTCATCAGACATTTACCTAAAGCCAGTCAGTTGGGTTCTCACCTTAGCAGTTCTGTTATAAGGGAAAAATCTAGTTAAAAACAAATCAGACAATTCCCTCCAGTTGGTAATAGAGTCCCTTGGTAATGACCCTAACCATTTCTTGGCTTTATCCCTAAGTGTGAAAGGAAACAAAGCAAGTTTAATGTAATCAGACTGTGCCCCATTGGTCTTAATGGTGGTACCACACTCGAGAAAAGTTTGGAGATGAGTGTGTGGATCTTCATGATCCAAGCCATTGAAGGTGTTTTGCTGCACAATGTTGACAATGCTCGGATTTAAGGCCGGTTGTTGCCCTGGAATTCTTGGCAGCCTGATTGCACCCCTCACATCTCCAGCTCGAGGCACATTGAACTCACGAAGAGTCCTTGGTTGAAAGTCTTGCATGATCATATCATCCATGTCATCAGTCAGATATTCCTCCCCTTCCTTCTCCCCTTCACTCTTTGAATTCTGGCTCGGGTGCTCAGAGTGTACGGACCGTGTGTCTCTTGCACGACCCGTGTGAGGAGGTTGTTGGCCAGGGGGTACGGCTGTCAGATTTGGATCGGGAAGAGCAGCCATGTTGAGAGGTGGTTGTGCAGGAACATGTGGGTCTGGAGGGGTTACACGGACCGTATCAGATGTTGTGTGGTCCGTGTCAAGTACTGGTCCCCTACTCCTCAGATGGTAATCGCTCTTTGGAGGCAGTATGAATTCCAGCTTGTTCCTGAGAGAGATAAAAAGAACAGAAAAGATAAAGATTAAAATCTAGATTAACTAAATTAAGGAAAAATCCAGAAAATAAATGATGCCGTCCCCGGCAACGGCGCCAAAAACTTGTTCACACAAAAGCGTATGGTACAAAGTTTCAGTACAGCAAGCTGTACCTTTTAACCTTTAATACACCTTCGGTTCAGACTGCAAGTGCACAGTCCTATCGAGTAGTATATCGTCGGGTATCGATCACAGGGACAATTCAAATCTAAACTGGACTCTACTTAAATCAGTTAAAGACTAGAAGTGAGAAATTGTTGGTTTTTGGTATTTAATTCCTAATCAGTTCAATAACAGTAATTGAATGAAAGACAGTAAATAAACTTGGTTTAAATCAATAATAAAAGGCGTTTCTAGGGTTTCAGACTTATCTCAGTTCTGCCTCTCGGTCCCTGACACGAGTCATGTACTGTCGTACACGGGTCGTATCAGCTTACACGAGTCGTGTACTGTCGTACACGGGTCGTGTACTGTCGTACACGGGTCGTGTACTGTCGTACACGGGTCGTAAACTGTCGTACACGGGTCGTGTGGACTTTGAGTTAATGCACCAGTCACTGTTTCTTTACGTGGTTCCTTTGTGTAGGGTTCAACTGACCAGACCTAATGTTTCTAAATCTCAATTGTCGCATGTTGGTTTATTAACTTGGTATGGAATCTGCAATATCTGCCCTCTTTGGAGTCTAAACCTCACACTACTAGAATTTGGATTATTTGCATGAGACAAAAAATGTTCATTTGCATAGGATACCCATGCAGTTGGTGCCAATTGCATGGGTATCCCATGCAAATAAGTTCATACAATTGATCTCGATGGTAATGACACTCATTTGGATGGGGCGCATGCAATTCATCAACTGCATGGGCGCGCAAACCTCTTTTAGATGGGCTAAAAAATTACGGCCCATGCAATTAACGTCCCATGCAATAAATTTACTACCCATGCAGTTGATCAATTATATAGCTGCTGAAAATATAAATATATTTGTGCAATATTTTTTCATAAATGATTTGTTTATTATATATATTAATGCAATAATATTTTAAATCACAAACACTGCACAAAACTCAATCAATTCACAATATTTGTTTCCAAACATATATTCATTTGATATCACAAAATAGTACTATCATGTCATATCACGTTTAACCCATAAACACGCTTACATTACATCAGTCTAACAACAAGTCAAGAAAAAAAGAAATAAGTTGGTACATGGCTTAATCCATAAGGTGAGCTCCTTTGCCTTTTCATTTGTGTTTCAACATAGATGACCTTCATCTTTAGCCAAAGAATGTCTACGAGTTCTGTAATTACTTAAAGAAGCATAAACATTAGTGCTAAAACAATCCCAGCAAAGCTCACCATTAAAACATGTCTGAATTCTGATCTGAATTCTAATTTTAACTTCAGTTTACTTCTCAGAAATTGGATGACTATATATTTAGATTATTATAAACTGATCATTACACAAGAATTTAAATTTAAAATAATAGTTAGACATCTGAAGTTGAATAAGAAAAAATTTAAACATAATTTGCCAATTTCAATGTGGAGATTACCAATATTTGTTTTTGTCGCTCTAATTGCTTTGATCTGAGTATGGAATAATGACATAATTAGTCATCTCTCTCCACAAAGAATAGCCTCTGAAAGTCATCTCTCCTATGTGAAAATCATACCAAAAAAAATAACAATTAGAGAAAAATGAGAGAACAGAACATACCATATTTCACATAATCGTCGGCGATTTCAAAATGTTGTGTACGTGAGATACTTCAAAATAATAAGGTTCAATCTCAGTTAGGTTCCCACCATTCTACAACAATACTTATCTAGTGAAACAAGAGGCATCGAATAATTTGTAAGAAAATTAGATGTAACATCTATCCAATTATCCAATTAGTTAGCAAATTAGAAACTCACATACAAACAAAGAAAAAATACATAATTTGTAAGAAAGCAAAAAATATGCCCAAACAAAATACAAAAGGGAAATTGCCAGTAGTTCAAATTAAAAACTTTTTGATCTAGGTTGAGTGGTTGCTTGTGGGTAGAAAGAGAGAGATGTTACTGACAATGTTGCGGCTACCCAGAGGCGTCCAGCGTACAGGCATCGCGTTGCAACAATGTTGAGCGAATACCATCGGTGGCTTCGGCTAGGGGTCAATTGACATCGCAGCAGTGTCGTCGGTTCGTGAGGGTGGGCTCGTGCTAGGGACTTCGTTATGGCACTGTGCGATGCGAAGTAGAGGGAGAGTTGGGTGAGGTGAGCGAGAGAAATGAAAAAAATAGCAAGAAAACAGATCTAGGGTTCGCGGAGAGGGAATTTTTGAGAGAGGAGTTCAGCTTACAGGGAAGGGCGGCTCAGATCTAGGGTTCATACCATTTAATTTGTAATTTTGAGATTAAAATAATTGGAAATTATATCTACATGGGTATATTAGTTACCAATTGCATGGGTGATTACATCAATTGTCTGAGAAATCTAATTGTATGGGCCGAAAATTTTAACCCATGTAGTTCAGTTTGTGTGCCCATGCAGAAAATATCAGTTGCATGAGAATTTACTTAAAGATGCAATTATATTTAGTTACCCATTCTAATAATGCAAATTCTAGTAGTGTCAACTGTCGTATATTGGTTCGAGTTACCAAGTTACTTCTTTGGAATACTAAAGGTAACATCTTATCTGTCGATAAGAGGAAATGTTCACCTTCTGGCTACTAGTTGGTTTCCCCTGTTGGATCACTAATCCTACCTCATGTACTTAGTCTGGTTAAAAGATCAAATTGGACACAGTACCTTATAGATGTGGCTTCATCTAGTGGTCAAACCAAATAATAATCAAACAATTCAAACTAAGCAATTAAAATCAATCACAATCAAGCAAACACAAATTTCAACGTAAAAATCCAATAACTAGATGCAAAATAAAACATTCGATTACATATTAACCCTAGAAACTAATAAAACTACTCAAACATAGTACTAAAACATATAACAAAGATAAAGGAATAAGAATTCATTCTAAAACCCGAAGTACAAAGAAAATCCACAACAAAAACTCGCGTCTTTTGCTTCTCAACTTCGTCTCCAAGCAATAGCCGTCAATCTCTAATCTTAGAATTGTCTCCCTCCTCCAGAATACATCTCTGGTGCAAGAAATCTCGTTTATATAGACTTTGGCCGACTTTCCTTCCTTCAAATTTCTTTCCAGAATTCTATATTTCTTTCTGGATTTGTCTGATACGACCCGTATCAAAATTGACACGGACCGTACAGAATTTCCAAAAATGTCAGATTGTAGATCTTCTCGCAAGCTTTCCGAAAAGTGGTCATACACTCAAAACGGAGCTACGAGTCAAAATCTATGACTGTTTTAAGTTCGGATGCTGAAATTTCAGCATTGTTCTGGTCTGGTCGAGGCTGATAAGACCCGGACAAGATGTTGTAAGACCCGTAAGATGTTGTACGACCCGGACAAGATGTTGTAAGATCCGGACAAGATGTTATAAAACCCGTGTCAGAACTTCTCAAATCCAGATTTCTTCTCGATTTCATCTGATTCCTGCAAAGTAAGAACAAACTTGCAGCAGTACCATATTCTATAGATATTCAATGCAATATGACTGATTTAATGATTCTAAATACAGGTTTTGGTACAAAATATAGGTCGGAAAGTAGATACGTTTGCGAGATATCAGTATACAAAAGAACTCCTGAAATCTTGCTTATTCACTATAAGGGTTGTTCTAAAGGCACTAAATAATAATTTAATGCACAAACAACCTTAAACCCCTTTAGAAAAGGGGTACTTATGCTCGTTTCCTCAAGAGCAAACAAAGGGTCATTAATCACAGAAGAGCAAACAAAAATCATACTTTTCGTGTTTTGCCTCAAATACTAACACAAAACGGCTCACACTGTAAATATACGTCTATCATTAAATGATTATTGTGCTGAAAATACTCAAATGATATTCTATATACTTTTTTTCTTTGGTAAGGTCTCTAACAGTATATATTACTAAGAAAAAGAGTTGGGCTATTATGATTCATGAAGTAAACATGATATCCACATTAAAATGTACTTGGAGACCAAATGTTACATTTTTTTTAGATTTTTTTTAAAATTAACTACTTTCCAGAAAATTCTGGATAACAAAAAAAACATCAATTTTAAAAAATTCTAAAAGAAATATTTAAAAATTTTGAATGTAAATTTGGTCTCCCAGCACAATTTAATATGGAGGGTTGAACGGTTAGAATCGACTGTTTGAACTAAGTAAAACATGTCATTTACTTAATGATGCACAATAGCCCATCTCAAAGTGAATTATCTATACCTGAGAAATAACAAAATAACTAAAACAAAGAGAGGAAACAGAGAGAAAACCTGTTGTCAGGAACCTCAGCTCCTTCAAAGCTCGAGACTTTACGAACAAACTCCTGCATGCTTGCTGCAATATCGCCTAAATTAAAATCATTTGTTTTTGAACTGGATCCACCTGCCCCATCTCCCTCCTGTTTCACATTCTTCTCTTTCTTTTTAGACTCATACGCTTGCATTTCCTTCTCTCTCTCTAGAATGGCTGAGTTGAGCTCATCCTCGCCATTGTAAAGCCACGAATCATCATCATTTGGAGGGAGGTCAGCACCTTCAAATTCTTCCACCGAGTATGGAAGAGAGAGGATTTCGTCTATTCTACGAACAGGAGCGCTTGTTATCTCCCTACAAATAATAAGATATGAAAAGTAAGAGATAAAGCACAGGTATAGCAGATCATATATCAGCAACCGCTACAGTTGACTACTTTCTTTATCTTTTGGGTTTATTATTTATTCTAAGTATTATTCATGTAGGGCTAAGTTAAGTGTTAATAGCTCTAAATCTAGAACGGTTGGAAATCAGGGTTGAATGAGACAAAAGCTTAAAAGAGTAAATTAAGACTTCAAAGCATAGCATGGTCATATAAACATAAATAAAGACAATCTGAGCTTTACACAACTCATAATTCCAGGAAAACTAGCACAACCAGAGCCAACTGAGACTAATCGGGCCTATTTTTCATCTAATTGGAATGCTGAGAAGCCAACACCTTGTGCGAGCAAACAAGCTTGTGCTCTTATAATATGCCAATGACTCCTCTAGAACTCTTTTATACTCTTTTGAACCAGGTAGAAGCCCATCAAAGCAGCCACTCTCCTCGAGACTTTTCTTAAAAGCCTCCCAAGTGGCCCCTTTTCCTTCCTCTCCAGCCTGAAGCCTCTCTTGGTACAACATTTCAAATCCACAAGCTATCTTCATACCCAGCTCAGCTTCAGTGTAAGCCGTCCGATCTTCTCTAGATGGCATCGGATAACATCTAGGTGCCTGAAATCTTTGTTGCACCTGTAATTTTATCCTAAATTCAGTGCCATATTGGATATAAAGACAAGCATAGTTTGAACAAAGCAAACAATTTAATGTCAGTTCTCCTGAGTCAGCACTTTGTGACATATTAGTAACTATGATATAGCAGGCCAATTTGTTGGTCTTTACAAGTAAATAATATTACCACACTAAATAATCCAGTAAATTACCAATTGTCCATACATAGCTCTAGTCATCGTCACTGAAATCCTAACCATGTCAATCTCGCCATCATTCCCTTTCAAAAATTTCTCCATCTTAGCTGCATGCTTCATCATATCAATATCCCTATCATAAAAGGCCTCCACTGCCAATGCAATTAAACAAGGCTCCATCTTCAAAACCTGTGCAACTTTCACTGGAACCCTAACTCTAACTCGATGCAAATTCTCCTTAGCCTTCTCTGGGTACCCCTCGACCCTCCTCTTAATTGCTGTTTGCACAGATTCTGAAGCACGAGTGTCGATTTTATTGTTTCTGACAACTTCAATGGCTTCTGGTAGGGTTGGGGTGGAAGGGAATACCTCCATTGGGATTAAATGTAGCTCCCCTTTGTGGATGAACACGCGGTTGGTGCTCGTGTCAGGGTTGACCCAACGGGGTAGTGAGAAGGCAGCTTCTATGAGAAGGAACTCGCCGTCTGAATCCCAAACTCGGATTACCAGATCAGGGAAGGATTGGGAGGCGAGGAAGAGGAGGGATACAATGAACCACTCATCGGAGATAGAGTCGGCGAAGTGTGTCTTGCCATGAAGATGGAGGAGAGGAGGGAATAGGCAGAGGGGGCAGGGAGAGGACAGCGATGAGGGGAGGGAAATGAGGAAAGGGTCATGGTGAAAGAGGTAAGATGAGAGATAGGGGGAGAGGAGGGAGTTGATGCTGAGGTGGAGGGAAGAGAGGGAGGAGAGTAGTTTTGTTGTATTTTTGTGAAAAAGTGGCGTCTGGCGAGACAAGTTAAGGGGAAAAGAAAAAGAAAGCGGGAACTCGGTAGAAGCTCCGGGACATTTCAGATTAATTCTAACCGGACCAAACTCAATCCAAAGCTTGTACAAATTATTTGAACACATAGGGGACGTCGAATCAGTTTTCGCACAAATATTGAAGTGAAAGGAGTACAAGTGTTGAAATGTGTGATCCAGGTTGCAGGAGGTGAGCCTGGTAAAACCAATAAAAGAGAGGAACGTCGAGGGGAAAATGTTCTTTCTTGTTCTCGATGACGTTTGGTACGAGAGCCGAGCAGTTTGGGAGGACCTGTTGCGGGTGAACTTAAGAACTCCTAGTTGAGGAACGTCAAGGACTAGGTGAGCTTAAGAGCTCCTAGTTGTTCTACTCATTAAATTATGCCTCATAGACTATCAGTTTTCCTATGTTTCCCATCCCTTAAGCGTTTGATGTTATTTTTTCTATTATTCTTGTTTTGTCTAGGATAATGTGGAGCATCTTAATCGGTTTACTGAAGAATTTGGAGCAATTGATGATGAAGAAAATGACAGATCCATGTTATCAAGGCTGTTCAAAACCAACAGATTTTCGGGCTTTATTTGGCGGAAATAATAATGACCATTTCATGCTTGGGATAAAATTTACAAAGTAGAACTTTTTGTATTTTACATTACTTATCTTGATCTCTTAGTAGGATAGGATAAAGAAAAAGAAAAAAGAAGAAGACATAATTGTTCGAATACGACAGTAACTTGATACTAGTATCGTGCCCGTGCGCTGCGACAGGAACATATTATAAGATTGAAAAGAATATGAATAGATTTTTTGTTGTTGACATTCATACAGAATTAGAAAAAAAAACATTTAAATGAAAATAAAAAAACGAATATTCAAATAATAAATAACAGTAAAAGAAATAACAACAAATAAAGAAAAGATTAAATATAACATGAAAAAAGAAGTTAAGTATCATTGTTGATGTGATCTTCTTCGATGTAGACTAACATTTCTAAAAATAAAACAAACAAAATATGATCAGTAGATTATAATTGCTCAAATTGAAAACAAATATAAAATTAGAAATGTTAAACTAATATGGTTTGTACCTTATTCATTGCTCTAGACCTCCGGTAAACTATATTTTTTGTATACACTCCTAGAGCATCAACTTTATTATTCCTTGTGTTTTAGAAATATAAGTATTTAGAAGGTCAGATGAAAATTTGTATTACTTCTAACATAGTCAGATGATATGTACTTGAAAGGTCAGATTAAAATTTTATATTATCTGTAGCATCTAAAATTTTATGAAACCCTCTAATAAAATCCATATCATATTAGAGGAGACCAACACATATCATAAGTTAGTGGACCGACATATAAGTGAAAGTCTACTGTCAAAGTCATATTTGTAATTTGTGACTGGAAACCATTCCTCCCTTGCATCTAGTATTTTTTTTTTCATTTTGGTTGCTGAGTTTTTACAGTTATTATGGTGATCATTTTCTAACTGAGTTTTTTCAAATGTAAATGCGATGATGATCTAACATTTCTAGTCACACATGAGCAAGTAGCATTTTTGTTTTGTTTATGAGAGCCCTCTTTCAGAAATGATTATTAATTTATTCAAGGGTAATCCCAAAAACCTTTTTAAGATTAACAAAATACAACTCTAGGAAATATCATATCTTACCAAATGTAAAAAAAAGGAAAAAAAATAAAAAGAAAACACTATTGCCAAAATAGAGAATTGCAATTAAACTTCTCCAAAATAACAACATGATCGTCATATAAAAACTAATCAAGCTGCTGAGTCCAATCGAACGGCTCCAAGTTCTTACACAAAGCTCGCTATAGCTTGTTTTTGTTTGTCAACATTTTCATACCGTCTCTTGAGACCTAAACCACTTGGAGAAATCTAACACCTGTATTCCATATTTTAAAGTTACCTTAGCTAATGATTAAACATTAAAATTAACCATTAACCTCCATTAATTGTAGATACTGGTACATATCTGAAGCAAACAGTAGTATGGTAACTTTTTTTCTCATGTTATTTTTGGTCCAATTACACATAATTTAGGATTACTTTACTTTTTGGGAAAGCTTTTACCTACATGTGGAAGTTTTATAAAAGCGATACCAAATTGCTTTTGGCCAAGAAATGTGGAATATCACTTGTTTCGTTGACACATGCAAGTTTTACAAAAGCGATACCAAATTGCTATACCAAATATTCTTTCCTATAAGACTTGAAATACTTATACCAAAAGAAGGCACAAGTCCTTGTATAACCTTCAAAAAAACTTAATATAAGTGCATTAATATATTAACACAATTTAAATTCAAACCAAACCGGAATAATATATGAAGCTTCTGGTAAATTATTATATTTGCACGTCCTGCAGGAGACATGCACAACAAAAAAATAAAATAAACATGCGACATGCATCTGAATCTTACCAGAAAGTCCAGTTGCACAAAGATTACCAAGAAACAATTAAAGAGGAGCTCCATGGGTGAAAAAGATATATTAATTGTTCATGGAGGGAAATAAGAGAGAAAGAACTGGAGATGAGGGATATCGAGTTATATTGTATCTAACCCCTTCAAAATGAGAGAGGAAGGCTGTTCAATGCTACAATAATTTAGTTATGAACTAATTTTCCCTTTTTTTAAAAAGAGTAAGGCTATGGTACTATGCATAGCACATATTGGCCTATATTATAGATCAATATCGTAATTTTCAAAGTTCAAACGATCAATCTAAATCGTTGAACATGATCCCCATACGGAAATGTACTTGTAGATCAAATTTTATATTTTTTACTTTTTTTTAGATAGGTAGAAAATTACTTGAGCTTGAGATTCTAGACCATTCAAAAGTAGTGATTTTCTACCTATCTAAAATAATGCTAAGAAAATTCTAAAAAATATAAAATTTAGTTGCAAGTACAGTTTCATATGTAAATCACATTGAACAGTTTAGAACGACTATTAGAAGCTGAAAATATTGATCCATAGTACGGACCAATTAGTGCTATGCATAGTACCATAGCCAGACTCTTGAAAAAAATATCATAAACCCAAAATTGAAACTGCAGTTACTTTCTAATGAAAATGGAAATGAAGTTACTTTGTAATGAAAAAAATATCAATCCGGACTCTCAAAAACAAAAAATTGGAAATGAAGTCATTACATGTACCCATTTCATACCCGCCATGTTCATTACAAAATCCTAATTGTATCAGACAATTACGATTGATATAGCAATAGAAAGGTTGATAGAAATTAGCATTTCACATATGAATTAAAAGGTGAGCAAGATATTTCTGCCAGAGAGAGGTAAGAGTAGAGAGGGAAGTAAGAATGTCATTTTGAATTACCTCGGTAAATTTACCAGAGATAAACTAAGGTGTCAACTAAAGAAGGTCGTCGACAATAGACCTGAGATTCTTATAGGGCTCTCCCAAATGCTCACTTCCTCTATCATGGATTCATACATCACACACTTCCAAGTGGAAGAATTGACTTACTCCCTGTTAAATTAAAAAGAAATAACAACAAAGATAATAAAATAGAACTAAAGAAAAGACACTTCCAATGTTTTTATTACAAGCATGGTCATCTCAATAAAACAAATTCTGATGTTCAGATATTGCAATTGAAGTTAATAGGACTGTTTACAAACTCGAAATTTAAAAAAAAAAAAAAACTACGCTGACAAGATTGATTACATATGGTGCCAAGTTCTTGAGTCAGTTCAATCACAGTTGCCATTTCAATTTCTTTTTGAGTCAGTTCAATTAACATTTCACGGTGATCTTTATATTAGCAACAATGTATAATTTTCTTTTAACAACAAATCAAAAGTACATATACACAGGAAAAGGAAAGAACCACCATGAAAATAAAAAAACTCTAACCCTAAATGTTGAGAAAAATGAGTCAAATAAAATACAATACAACAATATCAGTACACTTTGATAATTGATGCAATTCATATATTTACTCATCAGGAAAATGTGTTCATATTAAAGGATTTACTAATGAGTAATCATTAGAGTCAAATATATTTTCTGAAATTAAAAATATAAGAAAAAGGAAAAAAAAAAAGACTTAATTGTTTAATTTGCTGATATTTTATATATGATTTTTTATTCATATATAAAGGATTTAGAGTCAAATATATTGAGTCAATAAAGGATTTACTGATGAGTCAACATCTTAACTACTGATGAGTCAATAAATTAGTCAATCTTGATCAAATTCATCATTGAAAAGATCAATTAAATACAATACAACAGTATCAGTAGTTCAAGGCAAGAGGATTATACTGATGAACTGATCATATACAGTAAGGTGATAACTTTTTAACAATTATTAAAAAATACAGGGGCCTTCTGCAAACACAGAAAAATTATGGGCATTTTTAGTAAAAAAATGAAAAACTTTAACGGAGGACTGGGAAAGGAATATTATGGGTGTGCATGCACTAATAATGGCAGGTCCAAAATTTGTCTTATAAAGCTATAATAATACAATAAAATAAAAATAAAAATAAAAATAAAAAGCATTTCGTCAAGACCTCATCATTACATCATAATTTACTAACATTCTGGTGTTCTAAATTCAAAAATAGATACTTCTGTCTTGTGATTTGTGAGAATAATTTTTGCTAAAACAAGCAAATAGAACACTTCCAACTGGTACCAGGCCAACTGGTTGTTTTATGCAACCAAATACTTCTAAGTGATGAAGTAAATACAAACGAAAGAGAATTTGATCCAACTGCTACCCAATTTGATACTAAACCAAATCACACAATGCTAAAGACCCAAAACCTCAAATTGAACCAAGCCCAAAATGAATTCACGGAACCAGAACCAGAATCGACAGCTGATGGATGCCAGTACCAATTTACCACAACTCAGAGAAAAAGGAGAAGATGCAGCGGGAAGGAGGAGAAATGAAGCATCGGGAGGGTTTGAAAGTTTGAGGAAAAAAGATTTTGGCACGATATTACAAATAATGTGCGGCCTTTTGTGTGGCGGATACAATATTAACTAAATTTAGACTTCTACATCTAAAATAAATATATTCAATCAAAAGAATATTAGATGGCTCAGATTCAATTCGAATTTAGATCAATAAATCAGGACTCTTGCTGGATCTAGACATTAAGCTCCTTAATAAGGAGGAGAGATATTTACCATTTCAGGAGAACCATGAAACTGTACAGTGATTTTTATGTTGGAGAATTATAAAGGCCAAACAATTACGCTTTATCTAGAGATCAAAAAATTACATCTCATCTAGGAGTCAAACACTTACACTCCGAAAAAGGAGAAACAGTTCCCGACCTTAACCTAAGGACCGTCCAATGCTAAAAAGACCCAAAACATAAATCATAAGTGTCACACCCCAAACCAGAAATTCTGGATTAAGGTGTGATCAACCTCGCCTCGTACTTAATTAATCATTAAGTACGCAAGGCTAAAATAACAAAATAATCAAACAGCAGCGAAAGCATAAGATAAAGTATCAGCATCAGTCACATAAACAATAAATAAATATAAACATACATGTCATACAATACAATCTGTCTCGGATCCAAAAATAACATCCACTAATGAAATGGAGTGCATGATCTAGCGAGATCCGTATATATAATACAAGAATACGGATACTCGTGATCCTAATCAAAATTCTAACATAAAAGTAAATCAAACGGCGTGGCCATCATGGACAGCTCCTGGCATCTCCTGCTGCGGACTGCCAGACTCTGTACCTAAAACCCACAAAACAACTTGTGGGTGAGCGACGAATCGCCCAGTATGTGACCCAGAATTATCCCCTTAGGGATCCTCTACGGTCAAAGCACTTTTAATTATAAAATGAATAAACTTTAAAATATGCATATGTGTAAACTTATATTAATATCTAATAAAATTTATAATACTTTTTAAAGATGCCATGATGCAATTATTCTATTATGCCAACATGCAGAATAACCCAAAGTAAAATCAAAGTATAATATCGGATAGAAATCAAGTCGGAATTCAGTACTCCTCGTACTGTGTGCCCAAATATAATAATAATAATAATATCGAAGCAAATAAAAATCACCCCGTGTCGTGCCAATGGGATCCGAAGATCCAAATAATATAATCAAGGACCGTGATCAGGAGAACAATGATACACGTTGCCTAGTGACATCGAGCATTGCCCTTAGGATAGTAGCACACTAACCGATGATTATATCCTTAAATTCAAAGTGTCATCTCGCCTACGATTCATCGCCCAAACATATCCAATAGGAGAAATCATACAATGCAAGTCGTAAAAAGTTAATCTCTTCCCTCATGAGCAGGAGAGAACTCTACCGTCCGGCCAGACCAATAGGACCAGAGGGCTCGTCGACCCCCGTGCATCAAGGCTCGTCGACCTTATGCACTTGCACTTCATTCCTCAAGATCCGCATTGGGCCTTGGGAACTTCCGTTCTAGGCAAAGTAGCTCCTAATGTAGGGAAGGAATAAATTCCCGAATCGTACCGTGCCACAGAACTCGAGATCGGAACTGCTCACGTCAAATAGTAAAATGATCGAAAATGATACATAATCAAAGTTTATACATATAATATAAATCCTAAGGCCATCTGAGAATCAAGTGACACTCAGCTCAGCGGCTGTCGGGCCGTCCCATGCCAAGTGACACCGAGACGGAACGAAGTCACTCGGTCCTGCTCAGCTCTCACCAATGCATGCGTATGCACGTAAATAATAATAATATATTGTCTTCCACGAGAAGAAGACAAACTAATAACCTAATATTCTAATAACATACATATAATATTATTTAATTACTCTACTCCTAAAATACAGTAAATTCGAGTTTGTCAGGATTTATGCAATTCTACCTACAGTGCAGAAAGGATAAACATGATCTACAGTTTTAATGCAACTACTTAAAAATAAAGTGCGGATGTCAGGTCAGATGGATCGACTGGTAAGAGTACGCCCACGAAAAGAATAATTCAGATACCCAACACCTGTGGGGGCTAAAGTCTCTGTGGCTAACCCTCAGCGTGCTCCGCGTATGCTCTGTACTACGAGTCAGTCGGATCAGTCCCAGGATCGAACTCGTACAGGATCGGCTGATCTGAAATTACGTAGTGACAACTAATTAAAATCTACGCTAAATTATACTAACCCTCGCCCCATTTAATATGCTTAAGTCAAAGCTTTAATTATTTCAATTTTATAAAAGTTACTGATTTATTCAGTCAACTGAATCGGTTAGTCAGGTATTGATCGTTTACTTTCATACCATCGAGCTTAGCATTAATCTTAATTTATAATTTGGCCAGATATCGATCATTCACTTTGATCTTAATTAATCAATTTTTAACCTAAACTAATTTATAGTTTTAATAATTTAATTTGAAGATATATTGTTTATAAATTTTTTTAAGTTGAAATATTCGCAAAATAGTTATTTGTGAGTTACGTGTCCTACCTAATTAATATAACTTAATTACTTATCTAATTTGATTTATTTTAAATTAACTATAATTATTTCAATCCATCGAATACGGTACGAAAGTTAATTTATTATTAAATATTCCTAATACTACCATTTAATAAAATGTGTAACTTTTGTAATTATTATTAAACTAATTATTTAGTTAATATATTTTAGTCATTGTATAATTTAGATATGTTATTTGTTTATAAGATTTTAAAAACAAAATGTTTATCTATTTTATGCTTTTATAATTATTTCTAACTAAGTCCGACAATTAATCTAATATTACGTTTAACTCGTCGTTTCAAATCTAAGCATAAATTAATATTTTTTTCCCGTTTATGTTTCAAAAATACTTAAATGTTATAAAACATTTAAAACTTATTTTGTTAAACTTTTATTTTATTTAAATGTGTTGGGTGATTTATTTTGGGTTTGTTTCGAGATCATACATGTATCCAATTAGATTATATAGTATCTGCTCAATTTATGTTACGAGCTATCATCGAGGCATCAAGACCCTGGACGGTATAATTATTTTCTGATTTAATTTAGGTTTACATATTCGGTTACATTATCAAAACCTAAGTTTTGAAATTCGTCAATTCCTTTTTATATTCTAAAATTGGGCCCTTAGTCAATATAATTTTCACACAAGGGCATATATTTTACAATTCAGACCCCTATTATATTTATTTTGCAATATGGTCCCTGCCGATCAAAGGCTGGTATACACACAAAATCAGCACCATACCAGTAGTATACTGGGCTGGTACCAGCACTTTGCAATTTACACAACAGCAACACAGCCAAGCACAAGCAAGAGCAGCAAAACAGAAAAACAAGGCACAGATCAAGGCAACAAGTCAGAGGCAAACAGAATCAGAACAGAGCAAAAAAAAAACACAGCCAAGGCATAGGTCAGAGAGCACGGCAACACAGGCACGTGCATTGGCTTGCCAGGAAAATCAACAATCCGAGCAAGCCACAGTTCAATACAACACGAATTAAGAAATAATCAAGGGTGCACATACTAACCGAGAGTGGCAAAAATCACAGAGAAGGCTTAGCAAAAACGGCCGGTACCAAGTTTCAAATCTCGCCCTTCGGCCGTCAAAATCAAGCACCAGAAATAAGTCAGCAAGCCCCCAAATCAACAGCAAGCACCCAAGATTCAACAAGCAAATACCAGAATACACTCACAAGAAACCCTAGAATTTAAGGTTTCAGAATTCTTAGAGATCAGAGGGGAAGAGCAAGAACAGAGAAAGGGAGGAATCAAGCAAAGTCTCAGCACATGAGAGTGAACCAGGAATGCTACGAGAGAGAGAGAGAGGCGTATAAGTACCCGGGCAAAAAGGAAACCACACCTCATCACTAAGTACCGAGCAGGTGGGGGAAATGGCCTCGCCTCACCCACTATCTGGCAGCCGAAGTGACAGCAACGATCAAAGAACAAGCAAAAACGGGCGGGGATCCCTCTCCCTTTCCTCTCCATTAGAGCCGAGTAGGGTCGGGGCGCAGGGACAAAGAGAGAGCAAGGAGAGCACGGGAGAGAGATGGGGAAGGGGTTTTTAAAAAAAAAATAACCCGCATCAAGATTCGTGCTGAACGTATTTAAACGATTTGAGATTTTCCAAATGGTCACGCAGATATGAGATATTTCAGAGGGTGTGAATTCCATTGAGGGTGGACCCGAAAATTTAATTAAATGTGGTTAAGTTCTCATTTTTAATTACATTCAAAAATTAAAGAAATGGATGGTTTCAGGATTCGTGCGAGATTAAGCTCAAAGAGTTATAAAATTTCGGAAGTTATATAACTTGATCATTTGATCTAAAAATTACGTTTTTCTTAATAAATTCAAATCGAAGGTTCGTAATAATTTCACAATTAAATTCATATGTATATTTCAGACATTATTTCTCGATTTAAAATTCGAATAATTCGATATCAATAATACACACATATATATATATATATATATAAACATCTACTAAGTCATATTCTATAATTTGTAATAAATCATGATTTATAAATTTTATAATGTTATGTTTCCAATATTTCACGTGTTTTAATCTCAACTATAATCTCGAATGATTCGATATTAAACCATGTATGTTTTTATATAATTATTTATCGATTAAATTTTCTATATTTTATTTATTTATACACATCTTATCATTTTATTTATTTTATTTCTCTTTTCTAAATCTTACGACCGTTAACGACTTTCTGGGGATAGTTATAAATAAAATGTTTTAGGTCTATAATGATAATATATATATATATTTTATATACACAATAGCATATTTTATTTATATTTCGAAATGTTATATTCGTTTATAATTAATCAGACAAAATCTGAATGATCATTTAATTAACTAAAATTTAAATTTGAGCGTATTATTTAATTTAGCAAATTAAATCTATTTTAAAATTTCGGGATATAATAATAAGTGCGGAACATAATACCTAATTTCATGTCGTTTGTCATGGAATAACCAAAGCCATAGTAGAGCAAGCCGTCTTCGTGAGCACGAGACAAGTCTTCAATGGCTAGAAGTCATTCTCGCCTTTTATCGTCGGATCGAGGAATAAGTCTTTCAAGACAACAAGGTGTGGCCCTTGAGAAATCATCTCCGTATTTCCTAATGGATTTCTCTTCTTTATTCTTTGATGGTGTAAAAAGAAGAGAAGACACACAGAACTGTATTTTTCTTAAGAGAAAAAACATATATTCAGTTTCTGTACTTTTCTTAGTTACCTTGTGCCTTGGGGACCAATCTTTATATATAATAACATTTGTGGTTATCTGCCAATTTAAAAAAAGTATAATGAGTTGTGCATCAAAAACCGTGTTGGCACATCAAAATCTGTGCCACTGCATTGATATCCGTGCAGACAGCACAACCCTCCATAAAGGCAAATTTCCGACCTCTGAAAAGATACTTTTCTGAATTGTAAATTTCTAAATCAGTCCATCAATGATTTGATCTTTGCCTAAATTGTTCTACACATATATGGGCCACATCCTGATGAATATATTAATTGTCTATTACCTTATATGATCACTTTAATTGACAACTATATATAACAGTAACAATCCATAATTAGATTACATATATGCTCAATGTTGGCATTAAATCCAACGAGGTTGGCAATAAATCCAACATTTTATACATCTGACATTATTGTTGCATCTCCTCACTCCTAGAATTCTAACTTATTGCATTCCCTGAAAAATAGCTTGTTGCAAGGAGATATGCTTGCAACAAGCCCGAAAATACTTGTTGCATGCGCTTACCCTTGCAACAATGTCCTTGTAACAACTTCCCTCACAACTGCTAAGTAGTTGCAAGGATTCCCTTGCAACAGAATCAATCTATTGTGTATGTTTTGAGAAAAACAAAATGAAAAAAATCCAAAAAACTGACAGAAAAGTAAATAACGAAAAAAACCCAAAAAATTGATATAATAGTATCTGCAACTAGTTTTTGAGTATCAGCGATCGGTTATTTTGGTCGCTAATACCCAAGGCATTAGCGACCGGTTTTTGGGTATCAATGACCGATTTCACCGGTCACTGAAGCCTTTACATGACATCAGCAAAAACCAACAGTGACAAAAAAAAATTGGTCGCTGAAAAGTCATCAGTGACTGAAATGATGTCATTCAGCGATCGATGATGTTATCGGGCGAGCATCAGCGACGAGGCCTTGGCTATCAACGACAGGTTTACTAGTCGCTGATGGTCCGATCTACTGTAGTGAATGTAAACCTCGACAACAGAAAGCCAGAGGAGCATCTCTTTAGTTTTAACCTCAGCTATCTTCTTCAACTTTCCTTTCTCCACAAAAGCCGTCACCTCAACAGCATACGAAACAACCTGCTTGATCTTCTTGAGAGTATGTTCTATCTTTTTCTTCTGAACGAAACGAACCATATGAAACTGGCATTTCTGTTGTAACCAAACTCTTCTATGTTTTGAAGAGGAAAGATACTCTTTGGGAGGTCGAGCTCTTCAAGCAGTTGAATAGACTTCTTCTTGCACTCGGCATCTCCTTCAGTGATATCAGCGCCTTCACGGTAGTTTTTAATGATTTGAGATGCCATGAAATTTTATATGTCTGTGTGGTCGTTTACTTGTTTTGTATATGTAGTAGTGTTGTAAAAGCGCATAGGGGGACTGTGCTTATATAGAGAGGTCTGAAGAGGGATGTGATGAGCGCTTGTTATGCATGGAAAATTGGTTGTATAGAAAATTTGACTTGGTGTAACTTTGGTGGTTTCTTTATTGAGACATTTAAGCAAAAAAAAAAATCTGAAGTCCGCTATATCTTAAGTCCCAACTCTGACTCTCCGTTTCAACAAAAAAATCAGACTCTCTCTCTCTATCTTTCAACTCTCTGACTCTCTCAGTTCTCAGATCTGCCCCTATCTCTCTCTCCTCTCCACTGCCACAGAAGAATGGTTACAATTTAGATATCAATTATCAATTTATGGTGTATTAATTGAATTCTGGTATTGGTATTGGTAATTTTTTTGTTCAATTTAAGGTATTGCTATTGGTATTCAATTAAATTCTGATTTGGCATTGGTATTTGGTATCAATTTTATGGTGAATTCAATTTAGAAACCTAATTAACTTGAATTCCTAATTGAATGTTTTATTAACTCGCATCAAATTTAGGTTTTTTTGTGTGTGCTGGTGCAGATACCAGTATTCAAGGGTATTAGTTTTAGAGGGTAATTTTGTCATCAGGTTGGACTTAAACGCATGAATGAATTAATATATCTTCCTGCGTGCAGATCAATAGGATTTAAAAATTATGTGATGTAATTAACAACTTTTGCTAATGCAATGGGCAGCCTTGTGTGCCTTTCATCCAAGAAAAAAAAATCACTTGAATTCCTTGAACCCGTTTGGCTAATAGATTTGAACCCGATAAACTATTTGAACTCAATTCCTACCCCTGCCCGTTAACAAAACATTCAGTCTTTCTTTATTACGTCAAAGGTATTGGTAGTTTAGGTTTGCAAGTGTGGTTTTTTAGGAAAAATGAATTGTATTGATTCCATTGATCTCTTGGACCTATATAGGCGTTACATTTTCATTCAACACCCTCAACTATTCTATAATTCATATCTTACCAAATGGTCTCTATAATTCCATATAATGCATAAACATACATAAATCTCAATACTCCCCCTCAAGATAGGCAAAAAATGTCAATCAAGCCCATCTTGTCACAGAACCTATCTAGATCTATTGAGCTAAGTCCTTTGGTGAGGCAGTTAGCTATTTGATCTCCAGTAGCTACATGACTCAGCTCTAATAATCCACTTTCTAGCTTTTCCTTTATGAAGAACATATCTATCTCCACATGTTTGATTCTGTCGTGCTGCACATAATTATTGGCGATGCTGATCGCTGGCTTGCTATCGCACCACAATTTCATTTGAGCACCCTGATTCACCTTGAGCTCTTCCAACAACCTCTTCAGCCACACCATCTCAGCAACTCCTAATGCCATAGCCCTGTACTCGGCTTCTGCTGTCAATCTCGCAACAACTGGCTACTTCTTGCTCTTCCAAGAGACCAAGTTACCCCCTACGAACATGCAATTCCCAGCTGTGGACCTCCTGTCATCTTGGCAACTGATCCAGTCAGAGTCACAGTAGCACTCAATGTTCATGTGTCCATTCTACCTGAAAATCAAGCTCTTCCCTGGTGCACTCTTGAGGTACCACTAGTGGAAAATAACGAATCAGGATCGGTTATAAACGCATATTAGTATCGGAATACACCCGATCCTGATGAAGGCGATACAGATACTACAATAATCTGGATCGGTTATTTAACCGATCCAGATAATCACCTATCTGGATCGGTTCCTTCAATGGAACCGATCCAGATAGTTAGTTATCTGGATCGGTTCACTATTATAGAACCGATCCAGATAACTGACTATCTGGATCGGTTTCCTATTATGAAACCGATCCAGATAGTTTTTTTTTTTTTCCCTTCAGAACCAACTTTAAAAAAAAAAAAAAAAAAAAAAAAAAAAAAAAAAAACTATCTGGATCGGTTGTATCATAAATAACCGATCCAGATAGTTTTTTTTTTTTTTTTTTTTTTTTTTTAAAGTTGGTTCTGAAGGGAGAAAAAAACTATCTGGATCGGTTGTTTCAAAACAACCGATCCTGATGTTATATTGGATCTAAAAAAAATATTTTTTTTATTTGGCCAGCTTCCATATATATTTGCTGACCAACATAATTTTTTTTTTTTATTTACCATTGATTTATTGGAGCTCAAAATCAATTAAGAACACAAAATAAAATTCATGAAACACAAAAAAAAGTACAATAATTGAAGAAACTTGGTGCAATAGCAAAATAAAATTTAGCCACATGTATGACACTCCCTCTTTTATCGTCTCCTCCAGTGCAAGCTTCAAAATCTGAACAAATATTTATATCATTAATTGCTTGCTTGTGCATCTTCGATGCATGTATTATTTAAATTGAAAGACAAGAAAAACCTAGCTAGCATACCTCAAAGTGTACCTCTTCACCGCCGATTGAATAATCTCAAAAGACCTTGCTCAAATGAAAAAAAAAAAAAAAAATTGAAACCATAAACTTTAATACTGCAATTTAGTGTAAATTAAAAATACAAAATATGCTCAAATGTGCATAAGAGATTTGAGAAAATAAATAGTATGTACCTTAAGTATAATTTAAGGGCATAAGCTACTGGGACATCATCCTTCATCTCATTCCATGAACTTGGAAGAGATGGATGGCACATCCTTATCAGTTTTCGTCTTCTTCGCCTTTTTTTTAGTTGATCGACACAGAGAGAGACAAAGATTGCTAAGTTGAGAGACGCCGGAGACAGAGAGAGAGAGACGAACGAGTTAAGAGGTGGGTTTGATTTTTGCAAAGTTGAAAATGAGAGATGCAAAATGAAAATAAGAACCCTAGAAAAGGGAGAGAATGAGACAGAGAAAGAGACGGAGGAGTTGAGAGGCAGGTTTGATTTTCGCTAAGTTGAAAATGAGAGGCGCGGAATGAAAATAAGAACCCTAGTGAGTTATCAGGATCGGTTGTTTAGAACAACCGATCCTGATAGTTCAACTATCAGGATCGGTTGTTTATAAAAAACCGATCCAGATAGTTTTTTTTTTTTTCCCTTCAGAACCAACTTTAAAAAAAAAAAAAAAAAAAAAAAAAAAAAAACTATCTGGATCGGTTGTATCATAAAGAACCGATCCAGATACTTTTTTTTTTTTTCAGAACCAACTTTAAAAAAAAAAAAAAAAAAAAAAAAAAAAAAAAAAACTATCTCGATCGGTTGTATCATAAATAACCGATCCAGATACGTTTTTTTTTTTTTTTCAGAGTATCTGGATCGGTTCTGGAGGTAGGAACAGATCCTGATAGTGTTTATATTTGTGTGTGTTATATTTTGCATAAATAAATTACTTCTTAAAAATTCCAGAAATTTTTTTATAAATAAATTATTATAATGAGAAATGTTAAACAACATTGCTCCCTAAAAATTATTTCTAAAAAAATGTTTTTCTTCATAAATTAGTTAAATGTAAGTTACAAATATTTGTTACATCAAATAAGATTTCAAGAAGAATGAAATTTATTTAGTTTTGATATTTTCAAACCACTAAAAATAAAAATGAAATAAGTTTTAAAAAGTAATTTATATATCAAAATATGATAACTTATTTTACAAAAAAATATTTAAAAAATAATTTATATATCAAAATATGATAACTTATTCATATAATATCATAACATATAAATTATTTATAAATTATATAAGTTATTTGTAAATTATTTATAAAATTATTTTAAAAAATAACATTCTAAATATCTGATAACTTATACATATTTATGAGGTTGGCTACTATGCTTAGAGGTTGGCTACTATGCTTATATAAGCATATCCCCACATATGCTTATAACTCATTTTTGTGCTTCCAATGTCCAAATGGTCGATCTGAACCGTTCATCTTGTTCTCCATATTAATATGTGCTTAGAAACTAAATTTTACATTTTTCTGAATTTTTTTACTATTTATTAAGCCACTTTGAAAATTATTAATCCAACGGTGGCTGCTGATTTTACTGTTTTGTGCAGCCACCGTTGGATCAGCGATTTTCAAAATGGCTTAATAAATAGTAAAAAAATTCAGAAAAATATAAAATTTAGTCTCCAAGCACATATTAATATGGAGAACAAGATGAACGGTTCAGATCGACCATTTGGATATTGGAAGCACAAAAATGAGTTATAAGCATATGTGGGGATATGCTTATATAAAAAAACTATCTGGATCGGTTGTATCATAAAGAACCGATCCAGATACTTTTTTTTTTTTTTTTTCAGAACCAACTTTAAAAAATAAAAAAAAATAAAAAAAAATAAAAAAAAATAAAAAAAAAAAGTATCTGGATCGGTTCTTTATGATACAACCGATCCAGATACTTTTTTTTTTTTTTTTTTTTTCAGAACCAACTTTAAAAAAAAAAAAAAAAAAAAAAAAAAAAAAAAAAGTATCTGGATCGGTTCTTTATGATACAACCGATCCAGATAAATTTTTTTTTTTTTTTTTTTTTTTTTAAAAAGTTGGTTCTGAAAAAAAAAAAAAAAAAAAAAAATGTATCTGGATCGGTTGTATCATAAAGAACCGATCCAGATACTTTTTTTTTTTTTTTTTTTTGTCAGAACCAACTTTAAAAAAAAAAAAAAAAAAAAAAAAAAAGTATCTGGATCGGTTCTTTATGATACAACCGATCCAGATAGTTTTTTTATATAAGCATATCCCCACATATGCTTATAACTCATTTTTGTGCTTCCAATGTCCAAATGGTCGATCTGAACCGTTCATCTTGTTCTCCATATTAATATGTGCTTGGAGACTAAATTTTATATTTTTCTGAATTTGTTTACTATTTATTAAGCTAATTTGAAAATCTCTGATCCAACGGTGGCTTCTGATTTTACTGTTTTGTTAAGCCACCGTTGGATCAACGATTTTCAAATTAGCTTAATAAATAGTAAAAAAATTCAGAAAAATGTAAAATTTAGTCTCCAAGAACATATTAATATGGAGAACAAGATGAACGGTTCCGATCGACCATTTGGACATTGAAAACACAAAAATGAGTTATAAGCATATGTGGGGATATGCTTATATAAGCATAGTAGCCAACCTCCTATGCTTATATAAGCATATCCCCACATATGCTTATAACTCATTTTTGTGCTTCCAATGTCCAAATGGTCGATCTGAACCGTTCATCTTGTTCTCCATATTAATATGTGCTTAGAAACTAAATTTTACATTTTTCTGAATTTTTTTACTATTTATTAAGCCACTTTGAAAATTATTAATCCAACGGTGGCTGCTGATTTTACTGTTTTGTGCAGCCACCGTTGGATCAGCGATTTTCAAAATGGCTTAATAAATAGTAAAAAAATTCAGAAAAATATAAAATTTAGTCTCCAAGCACATATTAATATGGAGAACAAGATGAACGGTTCAGATCGACCATTTGGACATTGGAAGCACAAAAATGAGTTATAAGCATATGTGGGGATATGCTTATATAAAAAAACTATCTGGATCGGTTGTATCATAAAGCACCGATCCAGATACTTTTTTTTTTTTTTTTTTTTTTTTAAAGTTGGTTCTGAAAAAAAAAAAAAAAAAAAGTATCTGGATCGGTTCTTTATGATACAACCGATCCAGATATATATATATATATATATATATATTTTTTTTTTTTAAAGTTGGTTCTGAAAAAAAAAAAAAAGTATCTGGATCGTTTCTTTATGATACAACCGATCCAGATAATTTTTTTTTTTTTTTTTTTTTTTTTAAAGTTGGTTCTGAAGGGGAAAAAAAAACTATCTGAATCGGTTCCATAATAGAAAACCGATCCAGATAGTATCTAGATCGGTTTTTATAAACAACTGATCCTGATAGTGAACTATCAGGATCGGTTGTTTATAAAAACCGATCCAGATAGTATCAGGATCAGTTGTTTATAAAAACCGATCCTGATACTTCAACTATCAGGATCGGTTGTTTATAAAAACCGATCCTGATATACTATTAGGATCGGTTTTGTTCAAAGAACCGATCCAGATAGATATTAGTATCGGTTGTTTAATATAACCGATCCTGATAGGCCGATCCTGATTCCTGTTTTTCCACTAGTGTACCTCAGAATGTGATACACTGCGTTCATATGGCCCTTCCTAGGGTCATGCATGTAGAGGCTCATCACGCTTGTGACATTATGAATTTTATAATAAATATTCTATACTGACTGATTGAGTTAAGGCGTCACGAATCGAATTATAAATATAGAAAAACGGTCCAGTGCGGATGGATGACCCGCACTGCGGGTGGCTTCACCCGCACTGGGACAAGTTCTTTAATAAACGGCTGTGATTTTCCCTGGGTGCGGATGGTAGTGCGGATGGGAATCCGCAGTGCGGGTGAGTTCTGTACTCTTCTGAAAATTTCGCTAAGTACTGAATGCGGATGGGAGCACCCGCACTGAGCTCAGTGCGTCCGCACTAGGCTCGGACATTTTTCTGCGCCGTGAGTGCGGCTGGACGGATCCGCAGTGCGGATGATCGGTCCGCACTGGGATGTGTGTTTGCTATTTGCGCTGTGAGTGCGGCTGGACGGATCCGCAGTGCGGATGATTGATCCGCACTGGGGTGTGTTTGTTATTTGCGTAATGAATGCGGATGGATGGATCCGCAGTGCGGATGGTTGGTCCGCACTGGGGTCTGTATTTCTGTTATTCTTGTTATTTTGAGGGACCTATTTGCAAAATGGATTAAATAAACATCTTCTCTCTTTCTCTTTCATCTTTTTAATAAATAAAATATTACATAAGGGCCTATTTGTAATAAATATTTTCAAGTTGTTAAATATTAAGAAAGTTGGAGGGTATATTTGCAAAATTCCAAATATTAAATCAAAACATAAATCTTTTCCTTTCTCCTTCTTTCATTTCTCCACCGAATAAATATTTCGTGAGGTTAAGTTTAGGCCGAAGCAAAGGGAAAAAGAGAGAGAGAGAGAGAAATTGAGCGCGGAATCTGATCGGACTGACCGGAAAATCGAGATTCGAGCTGAATTGACGATCCTTGATCGATTAAAAAGCTTCAATTTGGTATATATTTCTCCCTTGGTAATTTCTTGAAAATCCTAATTTATTCGATTTATTCGATTTGTCATGATTTCGGTTGAAATTTGTAATTAGGGTTTCGTAATCGAGTTCTAGCTCGATTAGTTGTTAATTTGTGATAATTGATACGATTTATCTTCCTTTTCTCTTGGAAACCCTAATTTCATTTGATTTGTTATATTGTGGTGAAATTCGAAGTCGAATTTGATTTGAAACGTTATAACTCGATAATCGAATTGATTTGCTTGTGGAATTTGGAATTGAACTAGGGTTTTGGGGTTGGATTGAAATGGAAAGGAATTATGATAGTTTCATGTGAAACTCTGGAAATTGTTGGAATTAATCGAGTTATAACTTCGTAAAACATATCGGTTCATGTTGTTTATTCAGAACCACCGATTGAATTGGAATTCGAATTAGGGTTTGGTAATGGTATTAATTATCGGATGTTAATCGAACGCGTTAATCGCATTTAACGTATAAAATAGGTGGTAATCATACGAGGCAAAGGATTTCTGGATCGTTCGAGACGCCTGAGCCTTAGTCGAGCGTGCTATTACTCAGGTGCGGGGTTTCTGGACTTGTCTGATAGTTTATATTCAGAAATTAAACTGTGTTTTGATTCATGTAATTAAACTGTGTTTTGATTCATATGCATTGCATTGCCCAAATAAAGTGAAACTTGAATTGTTTTATCTGATTGATTTGCATGCTGGTATGGTTATTATTTGTGTTGATCTGAATGATCTGATTTTGGAATTAAAGTCACCGTGCTTTATATCACCATCGGTTGGTGGATATGGTATTATTGTCATCCACCGTGATGACGTCACCCAGGGGGTGAATCCGGATTTTGTCAAAGTCTAATGCATGGACGTTTGACGCTCAGTGTTCTAAAGCTTTAGATCGTCTGGCCCTCGGCAGTTCCCAGTACCGGTTGGGACGAGGGGTAAGTGACTTTGTATTATGATTTTGGTTATGGGTGACTGTGTATCGGAGGCATTACCCAGGGGGTAATGCGTTTGGATGGTCAATTGGATTTATATGGATTTTCCGGATATGAATTAGAACCAGACTTTTAATTAAACAGTTAAGCCTGTAACTACAGATGAGTGTCATGAGAAAAGGTTTTACCTGGCACAGCCGTCTGTAGGTGTCTGTAACCCTACAGATGAGTGGGAACGAATTGGGGTCCAGTTTGGTGGAACATCTGTAGTTACTACCAGATATTCTGAAATCGAGTTCAACCAAACATTGTGTGCTTGAATTTCATCTTGGCAATTCCTGAATTGTGATTTCATTTGGATATATGTTGTCGGGTTTGTGCATTTATGTTTATATATGATTATAAACTGATTTGAGCTTTATTTGCGTTTTATGTTTGAATATAATCTGTGATTGCAAGTCCAGGGACGATATGTGGCAAATTATCGCACTGAGAATTCAATTCTCATCCCCTCTTTTGGGTTACTTTTTCAGGTTCCGGTTCGGCGGATCCGAGAGAGACACGAGGTCGGTAGGCCTGGTTTCACCGCTGCTTAGCTGTCTGGTATTGTGACTAGAGACATGTATAGATTTATGTTTTGATTGTATATATATATGTGTTCTCTATGTCATTTGGTGATACGTATCCATCGAGATACAGATTTTGTATGATATTACCTGACCAGTTGGGATTTGTGAACTGTTTTTCTTAGTTATTTGTTTGTTTTGTTGGTGTGTTTTACTTTCTATTATATCGTACTTGCCTTGTAGGCATACGGGCAACCGTATGTCTACGGCAGGAGGCACCTGTCGCGCCTCGTGGGGCCGCGGGGTGTGACAGGTCTCCTTTGGTGGTATCAGAGCATGGTTTAGAACCTGAACCAGACTTGTTTGGATACGAGAGTGGTATACGTATTAATGGGGTCGTCGCGATTATACGAATTCCGTATGATATATCGAATATTATAAACTAACTGTGTTTATTCAGAAAATGGAAACACCACACCGAGGTAGAGGCAGACCTCGGAGGAATCAGGAATTGATTATCGAGCCGGCTGTGGATCAGGCTGGAGCTGGTCCAGCTGGTGCTGAGGGAGCTGGTGGCGCTGGAGGAGCGCCAGGTAGAGACCGGGACATAGATGACCGGCTGATTGCGGCCTATGAGAGAGGTCGCCAAGCGGAGATGCGGGATGCAGCACCGGTGGTTCGCGGTGGTGCACCCGAAGAGTTTAGAAGGCTATATGATTCATTTCTGCGCTTGAATCCGCCGCGCTATGATGGAACCGGCGGGTATGCGGCAGCCGAGGAATGGCTGGCGCAAATAAATGCAAAGCTGAATTTGTGCCGCGCACCTGAGGATGACAAAGTCGAGGTAACTGAGCAGCAATTGGAGGGTGACGCAAGGTTCTGGTGGGACGGGGCCCGACGCAGTTATGTCGGGGAGGAAGCAAGGATTCCGTGGGAATGGTTTGAACAGCAGTTCAACCGGAGGTTTCTGAGCAATATTCAACGTGAAGCGTTGCGGAGAAAGTTTCTGGAATTGAGGCAAAATGGGCGTCCGGTGGGGGATTATAATAGTGAGTTTCTGGCGTTGTCGCGTTATGCATCAGACATTCAGAATGACGCGGCAAGGTATCACAGGCATTACTTGGATGGTTTGGATGGAAATATCTCGATGATTGTTGATACTCCGACTGCTACGGAGTTGCAATCTATGATGGATCATGCAGAACAGATAGAGATGCATGGTAAGCGGAGGAAAGAGCAACTGACCGAGAGAAATGTAAAACAGAAGGATGCTCAGAGTGGGCAAATGTCGAGGTCGAGGGGAGGACCATCATTTGCTAGACCCCCTCGGTCGAATATGGTGCCGAGACCCCCGTTTAGACAGACCTCTATGCCGGGTTTTAGACCGGTGATTCCTTCGCAATGGTGTCGATCGTGCAATCAAGCGCACGATGAGGTTGAGTGTAGGCGCAAGACTAGCGCTTGTTTCATATGTGGTAGCGCGGGACATTGGGCGAGGGAGTGCCCGAATGCGCTTATGAGGATGCGAGGCGCTGGTAGCGCGGGAGGATCCGCTAGCGTTGGGCGCGGAGCGCCAACGTGGCGTGGACGTGGTGCATCTCAAGCTGGCGGGGCTAGCGCTAGCAGGGCTAGTAGCGCCGGTAGTGTCGGCAGGGTTAGCGGTGCCGGCAGCGTCGGCAGGAACGATGGCAGGGCGGCGGCGAATGCGCTTAACATTGCTGGAACTTCGCGCAACGCTGCAACTGCGCTGGGAGATGGCCAGACTGACGTCATGACAGGTATACTCTCTATATCTGATCAGGATGCGTATTGTTTGATTGATACGGGGTGCAGCCATTCTATTGTGTCGAGGGAATTGGTAGAAAAAGGGAATTGGCCAATTGAGACGTGTAATCAAGTTGTAAATGTTCAAACCCCGTTTGGTTCAACCGATCAAGGAATCACTTTATGCCGAAACCGAAAGATTAAGATAGATGGAAGAGAGTTCGAGGCGGACTTGTTGGTGATGGAGATTACCGGCTACGACGTGTTATTGGGTATGGACTGGTTGACGAGACACGCTGCTACGATTGATTGTCCGCATCGTCGGATTCATTTCGCGAATTCAAGAGGTATGTCTTGCATACTCAATTGTAGAGAAATTGGGAAACTAACACCGTGTATTTCGGCTGTAGAGATGAAACATTTGTTAGAATCAGGGTGTGATGCTTACTTGGCGGCCGTGGTTTATGCGCCTGCGGCAGTTCCAGAGATCAACACCATTCCGGTGGTTTCAGAATTTGTGGATGTATTTCCGGAAGAGATTTTAGGGTTGCCACCTGGACGAGAAGTGGAGTTCGGTATCGAACTGGTACCGGGCACAACACCGATTTCAAAAGCACCGTATCGAATGGCACCGGCAGAACTAAAAGAACTCAAGGCACAGTTGGAAGATATGTTGGAGAGTGGATTTATCAGACCTAGCACGTCGCCATGGGGCGCGCCAGTGTTGTTTGTCAAGAAGAGAGATGGAACATTGCGGTTATGCATTGATTACCGCGAGCTGAACAAGGTAACTGTGAAAAATAAATATCCGTTACCTCGGATTGACGATCTGTTTGATCAGTTACAGGGATCCTCAATATATTCAAAGATTGATCTGAGAACAGGGTATCACCAGCTGAGAATACGGCCGAGCGATGTGGATAAGACAGCGTTCCGTACAAGGTACGGGCATTATGAATACCTGGCTATGCCGTTTGGGCTGACGAACGCACCGGCAGCGTTCATGGATTTGATGCACCGTGTGTTTCACGATCTATTGGATTCTACAGTTGTGGTGTTCATTGATGATATACTGGTGTATTCGCGCTCGCGAGAAGAACATGAGGTACATCTTCGAATTGTGTTGCAAAGATTGCGTGAACATCAGTTATTCGCAAAGTTTTCGAAATGTGAATTTTGGTTGGAGGAAGTTACCTTTTTGGGGCATGTGGTTTCTGGAAAAGGGTTAGCGGTGGATTCCGAAAAGATTCGGGCTGTGACAGATTGGAAAAGGCCGGAGACAGTTACTGAAATTCGCAGCTTTCTGGGGTTAGCCGGGTACTACAGGAGATTTGTACTCGGGTTTTCGCGGTTAGCCGCGCCACTTACAAAATTGTTGCACAAAGGCGTGAAATTTGATTGGGGTACCGCGCAAGATAAAAGTTTTGAGGAATTGAAGAGTCGGCTGGTATCCGCGCCAGTTCTTGCTATGCCGACTACTGATAAAGAGTACACAGTTTACACTGATGCATCTCGATTGGGTTTGGGTTGCGTATTGATGCAGGATGATCATGTAATTGCCTACGCATCTCGGCAATTGCGACCGCACGAGCAAAACTACCCGACGCATGATTTGGAGTTAGCGGCAGTGATATTTGCGCTAAAGATTTGGCGGCATTACTTGTATGGCGTGAAATGCCGAATCTATACTGATCATCAAAGTCTGAAATACATCTTCACGCAAAAGGAGTTAAATTTAAGACAAAGGCGGTGGTTAGAATTGATGAAAGACTATGACTTGGATATCCAGTATCATGCAGGAAAAGCGAACAGTGTAGCAGATGCATTGAGCAGAAAGAGTCAGGTAAACCTGGCGTTGGTGATTACAAGTGAAACGCATCTTCTCGAGGAAATGCGCAGAATGGAAATACATGTTGGCGCGTCACGCGAATTAGCGTTGGAAGTTGCATCTAAATGTAATAGAAGTGAGGTTGGGACTAGCGCAACTGCAATTGCGTCGGTTGTGCTAGGAGCGGTTGAAATCCGATCGGAATTACACGAGCAGATTCGTGCAGAGCAACAGAATGATCCGAGATGTCAGAAATTCAAACTGCACTATGAGTCAAACGCTGATTCACCGTTTCAAGTTCAAGGAGATGGCATCTTACGGTTTCACGATCGCATTTGTGTACCAAGTAATTCGGAGTTGAAAGATTTGATTTTGTCAGAGGCGCACAATTCGGGATACGCTATCCATCCGGGAGAGGTAAAGATGTATCAAGATCTAAAGAAGTATTTTTGGTGGCCAAAGATGAAAAAGGAAGTACAAAGGTATGTTGAAAAGTGTCAAATATGTCAGCAAGTTAAAGCGGATCGGCAGAGAAAAGCAGGATTGCTAAGACCGCTGGAAATACCTACAAGGAAATTTGAATCAATCACAATGGATTTCGTAAGTGGATTTCCGAGAACTGTCGGAAGGTATAATACAGTTTGGGTCATTGTGGATCGGTTAACGAAGATAGCGCATTTCATTCCGCTTCGAATTGAAACATCTGGGCCAGAATTGGCGGAATTGTTCCTGAAATATCAGTTCAAGTACCATGGTTGCTCGCGCAATATTATTTCTGACCGAGATCCTCGGTTCACTTCTCATTTCTGGGAGAGTTTTCAAGAAACAATGGGTACCAAGTTGAGATTCAGCACTGCGCATCATCCTCAGACTGACGGTCAGTCTGAGCGCACCATTCAGACACTGGAAGACATGTTGCGCTCCTGCGCGCTATGTTTACAAGGTTCGTGGGTTGATCATTTATATCTGGTGGAGTTTGCGTATAACAACAGTTATCATTCGAGCATTGGTATGTCACCGCAGGAGGCGCTGACAGGACAGCAGTGCCGTACTCCATTGTGGTGGGGACCAGCGGGTACCTATCCACCTACAGGGCCGCAAATGTTAGAAGAAATTGCTGAGAAAACAAAGATGGTTTTGAGTCGGCTCAAGTCGGCTCAAGAAAGGCAAAAGAAATATGCGGATATTCACCGAAGACCGTTGGAATTTCAAGAAAGTGATCACGTATGGCTTCGAGTTTCGCCTGTCAGAGGCGTGCATCGATTTGGTGTTTCGGGCAAGCTAAGTCCTCGATATATTGGGCCGTTCCAGATTTTGCGACGAGTTGGACCGGTTGCATACGAGCTTGCACTACCACCAGCGTTGGACCGGGTTCATCCGGTATTCCATGTATCACAGCTACGCAGATATGTGCGAGATCCGTCGCATTGTATTGATCACTCGGGTTTACACGTACAAGATGATCTGACATATCAAGAAGAACCAATGCAGATATTGGATCGAAAAGAGCAACGGCTACGAAGCAAAGTGATTCGGCTCGTGTTGGTAAAATGGGGACGCCATTCCGATAAGGAAGCGACGTGGGAGCTCGAAGAGAGCATCCGAGAAAAGTATCCGGAATTATTCGACAATTAAGGTACGAAATCAAGTTCAGCGGACTGAACTTTATTTTAAGGGGGGGAGAAATGTGACATTATGAATTTTATAATAAATATTCTATACTGACTGATTGAGTTAAGGCGTCACGAATCGAATTATAAATATAGAAAAACGGTCCAGTGCGGATGGATGACCCGCACTGCGGGTGGCTTCACCCGCACTGGGACAAGTTCTTTAATAAACGGCTGTGATTTTCCCTGGGTGCGGATGGTAGTGCGGATGGGAATCCGCAGTGCGGGTGAGTTCTGTACTCTTCTGAAAATTTCGCTAAGTACTGAATGCGGATGGGAGCACCCGCACTGAGCTCAGTGCGTCCGCACTAGGCTCGGACATTTTTCTGCGCCGTGAGTGCGGCTGGACGGATCCGCAGTGCGGATGATCGGTCCGCACTGGGATGTGTGTTTGCTATTTGCGCTGTGAGTGCGGCTGGACGGATCCGCAGTGCGGATGATTGATCCGCACTGGGGTGTGTTTGTTATTTGCGTAATGAATGCGGATGGATGGATCCGCAGTGCGGATGGTTGGTCCGCACTGGGGTCTGTATTTCTGTTATTCTTGTTATTTTGAGGGACCTATTTGCAAAATGGATTAAATAAACATCTTCTCTCTTTCTCTTTCATCTTTTTAATAAATAAAATATTACATAAGGGCCTATTTGTAATAAATATTTTCAAGTTGTTAAATATTAAGAAAGTTGGAGGGTATATTTGCAAAATTCCAAATATTAAATCAAAACATAAATCTTTTCCTTTCTCCTTCTTTCATTTCTCCACCGAATAAATATTTCGTGAGGTTAAGTTTAGGCCGAAGCAAAGGGAAAAAGAGAGAGAGAGAGAGAAATTGAGCGCGGAATCTGATCGGACTGACCGGAAAATCGAGATTCGAGCTGAATTGACGATCCTTGATCGATTAAAAAGCTTCAATTTGGTATATATTTCTCCCTTGGTAATTTCTTGAAAATCCTAATTTATTCGATTTATTCGATTTGTCATGATTTCGGTTGAAATTTGTAATTAGGGTTTCGTAATCGAGTTCTAGCTCGATTAGTTGTTAATTTGTGATAATTGATACGATTTATCTTCCTTTTCTCTTGGAAACCCTAATTTCATTTGATTTGTTATATTGTGGTGAAATTCGAAGTCGAATTTGATTTGAAACGTTATAACTCGATAATCGAATTGATTTGCTTGTGGAATTTGGAATTGAACTAGGGTTTTGGGGTTGGATTGAAATGGAAAGGAATTATGATAGTTTCATGTGAAACTCTGGAAATTGTTGGAATTAATCGAGTTATAACTTCGTAAAACATATCGGTTCATGTTGTTTATTCAGAACCACCGATTGAATTGGAATTCGAATTAGGGTTTGGTAATGGTATTAATTATCGGATGTTAATCGAACGCGTTAATCGCATTTAACGTATAAAATAGGTGGTAATCATACGAGGCAAAGGATTTCTGGATCGTTCGAGACGCCTGAGCCTTAGTCGAGCGTGCTATTACTCAGGTGCGGGGTTTCTGGACTTGTCTGATAGTTTATATTCAGAAATTAAACTGTGTTTTGATTCATGTAATTAAACTGTGTTTTGATTCATATGCATTGCATTGCCCAAATAAAGTGAAACTTGAATTGTTTTATCTGATTGATTTGCATGCTGGTATGGTTATTATTTGTGTTGATCTGAATGATCTGATTTTGGAATTAAAGTCACCGTGCTTTATATCACCATCGGTTGGTGGATATGGTATTATTGTCATCCACCGTGATGACGTCACCCAGGGGGTGAATCCGGATTTTGTCAAAGTCTAATGCATGGACGTTTGACGCTCAGTGTTCTAAAGCTTTAGATCGTCTGGCCCTCGGCAGTTCCCAGTACCGGTTGGGACGAGGGGTAAGTGACTTTGTATTATGATTTTGGTTATGGGTGACTGTGTATCGGAGGCATTACCCAGGGGGTAATGCGTTTGGATGGTCAATTGGATTTATATGGATTTTCCGGATATGAATTAGAACCAGACTTTTAATTAAACAGTTAAGCCTGTAACTACAGATGAGTGTCATGAGAAAAGGTTTTACCTGGCACAGCCGTCTGTAGGTGTCTGTAACCCTACAGATGAGTGGGAACGAATTGGGGTCCAGTTTGGTGGAACATCTGTAGTTACTACCAGATATTCTGAAATCGAGTTCAACCAAACATTGTGTGCTTGAATTTCATCTTGGCAATTCCTGAATTGTGATTTCATTTGGATATATGTTGTCGGGTTTGTGCATTTATGTTTATATATGATTATAAACTGATTTGAGCTTTATTTGCGTTTTATGTTTGAATATAATCTGTGATTGCAAGTCCAGGGACGATATGTGGCAAATTATCGCACTGAGAATTCAATTCTCATCCCCTCTTTTGGGTTACTTTTTCAGGTTCCGGTTCGGCGGATCCGAGAGAGACACGAGGTCGGTAGGCCTGGTTTCACCGCTGCTTAGCTGTCTGGTATTGTGACTAGAGACATGTATAGATTTATGTTTTGATTGTATATATATATGTGTTCTCTATGTCATTTGGTGATACGTATCCATCGAGATACAGATTTTGTATGATATTACCTGACCAGTTGGGATTTGTGAACTGTTTTTCTTAGTTATTTGTTTGTTTTGTTGGTGTGTTTTACTTTCTATTATATCGTACTTGCCTTGTAGGCATACGGGCAACCGTATGTCTACGGCAGGAGGCACCTGTCGCGCCTCGTGGGGCCGCGGGGTGTGACAACGCTCACTGCAAATGAGATATTGGGACGTGTATGTGTCAAATAGATCAATATGCCTACCAGTCTCTGGTACCTCTCACGATCAACCTGTTCTCCTACCTCTGCACTAATCTTGGTCTTCATATCAATTGGAGAAACTGCAGGCTTGCACCCCAACATGCCTGTCTCAGTGAGCAAGTCTAGGACATACTTTCTTTGAGATAGAACAATCCCCATCTGCTCCACGAGTCACCTCAATCCCAAGAAAGTACCTAAGCTGTTCCAGATAATTCACCTCAAATTCCTTCCCCAATCTTGCCTTCAACTGTACAATCTCTCCCTCATCATTCCCGATAATATTCATATCATCGACATACACAGCCAGCATAGTATTATGATCACCATATTGTCTAGTAAACACCGTGTGATCAACATTGATCTGCTGATAGCCCATGCCTACCATAGCCTTCCTGAACCTATCAAACCAGGCCCGGAGGGACTGTTTCAACCCATAAAGTGACTTCTTGAGTCTACACACCTTACCCACTGTCTGGTTTGTGCCAAACCCTGATGGAATCTCCATATGCTCCTCTTCTAACAAGTCACCATGAAGAAATGCATTCTTCATGTCGAGTTGGTGTAACTTTCAACCTTCATTCGCTGCCATAGAAACCAGTGTCCTCACTGTGCTCATCTTCGCCACTAGTGCAAAGGTCTCATCATAGTCGATGCCATAGGTCTGACTGTATCCCTTCGCTACCAACCTAGCCTTATAGCACTCAATCAGACCCTCTGGATTCTGTTTCACTGTAAAGACCCACTTGGATCCAACAGCCTTCTTGCCTGGTGGTAGTGACACAAGCTCCCAGGTTCTGTTCTTCTTGAGGGCCTCGAGCTTTTCTTGCATAGCTGTTTTCCATTTCGGATCTCCTTTAGTAACCTGCCAACACTTAGGAATAGAGACAGTGTCTAATGATGCAATAAACGCTCTATGTACCGGTGATATGTGTGAGTAAGAGGCAAACTGGGCAATCTCATGTGGAAAACCATATCGATCAGGATGAATGCCAACATTCTCGTGAGGAGTCCTTTTTACTGATAGGGGAGTGAGAGGAGTAGAGAGAGAAATCATAACACCTGTGTATTCTGAGTCTGAGGTGGATAGTGTAAGTGTCTCAGGAGTCAGATTAGGCAGGGACAATGGATTTGGCACAGGTGGCACTGTAGGCACGGCTCCCTCACTCTGCTTATTTCTTCTCACATACACCTCACGGTATCTCGACTCCCCCTGAGCTTGAGTCCTACCACCTTCGGGCCCATTCCTCT